>CM036760.1:52193015-52793015 GCA_020796225.1 Arion vulgaris | reverse complement strand
TGGAATTCTTGCAGTCTGGTTAGTGTGGTAGATTCATCAGACAAAGAAATGATGCACATGTGTCTAGCTACACCACACTTGGCCTGGAATTCTTGCAGTCTGGTTAGTGTGGTAGATTCATCAGACAAAGAAATGATGCACATGTGTCTAGCTACACCACACTTGGCCTGGAATTCTTGCAGTCTGGTTAGTGTGGTAGATTCATCAGACAAAGAAAGGATGCACATGAACAGATAAGAGTTGGGTGTGATAACCTGTGAAGTAGGAGAAGGCATGCCTGTATGGCGGTGGACACTTATCATAAGAAAAGCATGCATCCACGCAAAAATCAGTCAGAAGTACCACGCACCCTGACTACGTCTGAGTTCATAGCGTGCGAACGCAAGAAGAAGAAGAAGTTGGCTGCGATCTTTAAAGTCTCACAAGTCACAACAGAACTGAGGTACGATGCAGTATTTAGTGTTTGAGAACTGATATCACTGCACATCGTACAGACCTATAGGTGCTTAGTCCCTCTCAGTACAACGAAGGTAAGTATTATGATTGTTTTATTCTATAATAGCCGTCCATCGCAAGCGATGATGACAACAATCTCAGACGTGTACTGTTGCACCTCTCTGGTGTGTGCGGAGGTGACTGTAGAGTCCAATCCTAGAACAGAATCCCCGACCACAGGTGGGGCATACATGATCAAGGTTAGACATGTGCGTGTTGTGTGCTCTGTCTTTCGCGCTGCTCGTTTTCTCTGTGACTCAACAATACGATGATTCTCAGCATTCGGGTTCCTCTTTGTTGTTACAGCGCCACATTTGGCGATCTTGCGCAAGGATTCCCAGCACGTATATGTTTTATTCTAGTCAGACGCTGGTTACATATAGCCGTTTATAAGTAAAATACTACATCTGAAGTCGAAGAAGGCACGCCTGTATGGCGGGGAGGGGCACTGATAATAAAGAAAGCATGCCTTCAAAGAAGAAAGAAGGAAAAAGAAAGAAGAAATAAGGAAGAACGAAGAAGAAAAAAGAAGAAGAAGAAAAAAGAAGAAAAAAGAAGAAGAAAGAAGACGAAGAAGAAAAAGAAGAAGATGAATTCGACGAAGAAGAAGAAGCCGGAGAAGAAAAAGACGTTATTGGTTACTAAACTGACGTCATTGCACTCGGGCAGACCCATAGGTGCTCAGTCTCCCCAACAGATATCGAAGAGTATGCATACTGATGGTTCCTGTGGCTCGTTGATTAAACACATCTCTCACTCTGCCTCTCAGGCATCCAGTTCGACTTGAACAACGGGTAACTAAAAACTGCTTAAATCGCTTGATCGATTCGACATCGATTTTAGTATCCTCATATAACAGATAGTCACGAAGAGACCGAAGAATATCCCCCTTATCCATCTTCAACTCCCCAAAATCGATGCTGTTGATGCAAGCCTGTCCGCTCTCTCATTACCGTAAACACCCGCATTCCCAGGACAGTATATCCACGTAAGCCGCTGGAGGTTAGAAACTTCTATAGACATCCACTCATACCGAAACCTGCCCTTCTGGATCTTGTGAAGCATCGACTGAGAGTCAGATACAACAACTGCCCCAGTAAATGAAGTCCCAGAAATCCAATGGAGGGCAGCAGTAACAGTCTCAACCTCCATCCTCATACTAGAAGTAGTTGTCCTGTATGCCCCACTTCGCTTGCAACAACCCTACCATGCGCATTAGCCAAGAAACCCTAGCCGGATTTCTCACCACGTTGAACCGACCCATCGGTATATACAACAACATCATCATCCCTTGCATTATCTTCTATCAACTGCTTAACTGCGAGATCAGCCTTCATGTTGCCCCAATCTCTACATTCTCTTCCAAGAGTAATGATAACGTTGAGATAGTTCATCATGCTACCATCTGTTGGGATCCATTTTTCCCCTTTTGGTAGGGTCGCAACCGTAGTCACCTGGCCAATTGTTCTCTCAGCCTGGGCCATCCACGAAATGACACGCTTGATTCTCGTGCCCTTAACATCATTAGTGTTCTTGTGTAGTGGATGTCTCTTATCCGAAGTAACCCGCATATGCCTTGGTTTGGGCGATTGCATGACGGGAGCGTAGTGACAGAAGGCCAAGCATATATCTAGACGAAGAAGTAGAAGACGTAAAATACGTTTATGTATACAACTAAAATAAACCAGATATACAATAGTGTGCTGCTTCTACCACGGTTCTTTCACATGTTAATTTGCTACCATTCACTACGCACTCAGATATCACAATGAAATAAGTTGAACAATATAAAATATAAGTCAATCTATAAGCCTGTCAACGTACACCGCAACCCCATCATATAAGTTACACATGTTGACGGAACGTTTCTTGTTGATAGAGATATATTTACATGACACAGTGTGACAATGTCGACTTGTACTTAGTTAGCACACATCAAGAATAAATCAGGAGATATATAACATAGTCATGACACGGTTGAATAATAACACGGTTGAATAATAACAGAGACAAGATCATGCAAATTTAATGGGAAAATATTGACGAAACACGTAATAACAAAGTACTGTAGTTTTACAAAATAATAAAATCAATAATAATACACAGCTACATAGTTTTACTGCAGTCTTCGCCGATATCGATAATGGGAAAATATTGAAGAGTAGGGAGGGGTTCTTCTTCTTCTTCGCCTTGCAAATCCCAACGGAGTATATGTCTTCAACAAACTTCTTCCAGCAGTTTTTCTCTCTCTTGCTATTCCCTCCAATTCTGACCACGTCTTGACCATCCTTTTAATATCAGTCTCCAACTCTTTTCTCCGTGTATTTCTAGACACGCTCCTACTCCTCTTTCTCTGCGGGTTTCAAAACAATACCTGTCTTGCAATGCTTTCGATTGGTTACATTGAAGTAAAAACGCGAATATCCCAACAATAGTTGAAGAATATCATCATCCTCAAGTGCCATGCCGGCTAACGTAAGCGATCATGGATCTTTACAAACGCATGTCATGAGTATTTACTGACTATCCTTTCGTATGTCGCCTGTACATTGCCGAGGTTCGCAAGGGGAGCAAAAATAGTAACCTACAAGTTACTGCTACTGCTAACTGCTACCTACAGGGCATGTCGTAAGAGGCGACTGAGATAGTGGCCTAGGGAAGCTACCCTAGTCACTAAAAAGCGTCGCAGAAATCGGATGTGCTAGCCTACTTGTAGGTGCATATCTGGTACAAGGTACAATCGCGCTTAGGCTCGGATCACACACAAATCACAAGGAGTGGTTAACAAGTGGTCGATATGGATCGTTCGAAGGAAGAATGTTCTAAACACTTTCACTTTAAGAATGATAGTTCACTCATTTGAAGACTTTTCTGTACACTGATACTTGTCAAATGTTTTACGATAAAATGTCATTTTGAAGATAATCTCTGACACTTTAAACAGTGTTGTATTGATTGATATGACTGTCATCATTGCACTTCGGTGAATAACCATGTGTGCTCCGATCTCTTTCTTACACAGGAAGATCTCAGCGGCAGTGCACGAACTCCGTAACACCAGCGAGGGTCCCCGATTTAATTTTGAAGCTGGTGAAGATATATTTGTAGGAATTTTAATTTTAATCTTTTCTAATGAATTTTTCACAGGCAGCGGCTTTGCAGCATGCTCTTCTCGAATTTGAGCTGCCAAGGGTTTTTATACGTGCTCACATTTAACAATGGACCGACGTTCTATCGTCCGTCTCCGATAGGACTAGGAACTCGGTGTCATGTATAAAGAAGGAAAGGGTGTTGTATACAGCGATACATTAGGAATATATTGCAACCACTGATACGTTTAGGAATATATTGCAACCACTGATACTTTTAGGAATATATTGCAACCACTGATACTTTTAGGAATATATTGCAACCACTGATACTTTTAGGAATATTGCAACCACTGATACGTTTAGGAATATTGCAACCAACTGATACTTTTAGGAATATTTCAACCACTGATACTTTTAGGAATATTCCAACAACTGATACTTTTAGGAATATTCCAACAACTGATACTTTTAGGAATATTCCAACAACTGATACTTTTAGGAATATTCCAACAACTGATACTTTTAGGAATATTCCAACAACTGATACTTTTAGAAATATTCCAACAACTGATACTTTTAGGAATATTCCAACAACTGATACTTTTAGGAATATTCCAACAACTGATACTTTTAGAAATATTCCAACAACTGATACTTTTAGGAATATTCCAACAACCCTGATACTTTAGGAATATTCCAACAAGATACTTTTACAATATTCCAACCACTGATACTTAACAATATTCCAATTCCAACCACTAATTACTTTAAGAATATTCCAACCAGATACTTTTAGGAATTTTTCCCAACACTGATACTTAACGAATGTCCAATCACTGTACGTTCAGCTAACCATTCACTTCCTAAACTTTCCTGATGCAGACTATGTTTAAGAATGTTATCAACACTTCAGTTAGTAACTCATTCACGCACTCCACTCTCAGTTCACTTACCTAAACTTAAACCTAACTTTCAACAAATATTTGCACTATTGGTAACCGCACTTCACTTTCAGTTCACTTACCTAAACTTAAACCTAACTTTCAACAAATATTTGCACTATTGGTAACCGCACTTTTAAATAACATATTCACCAAAACAAGGATCATGAATGAAAATAAACAAACTTAGTATAGTAAAAGTATTATGTTTTTTCCAGAAGCAACCATTTACAAAACATGAACGAGAGAGACACAACACAACATATATTTATATTATAGACTATATTTATATATAAATATATAAAACGAAGACAGACACAGTAATTTCCTTCACTGGCTTAATAAGCATATTTTCAATGTACCCACAGTGCAAGCCAACTGCATGAATCACTCAGGTATGACGGCACACAATAACTCCAATGAAATACATACACACAAAAAACATAGCGACTCTTGAATCCCAGTTCAACAACAGTAAAGTGTCCTTTTCAATAAACTGCTAATGAAAACAAAATTCCCAACATTGGTTATTCCGTGCTGCACCGTGCGCATTAGTGTTGAACTACACGCACGTTAACGACGACAGACTAACCAGTTGGGTCGGACGTTCGTAACGGTTTTAAGATAAAGAACGGTCTGTGTCAGACCTGCTCCCAGGAATCTGTGAAAGGAGCCCATTATCTAGCAATAACACCCCATGAGCACAAGGCTGAAGTGGAACCCAGAAATCTTGAGATAGTTGATGTCTTGCTTATTTTCTGAAATGTAATTTTAATTTATATTATATGCTATGCAAGAAATACAATTTAATATCATTATTCTTCTTAGTTCTTCATTTTTCTTCTTCTTTGCGTTCGTATTTACGACCAATTTTAATCACTCTGTGATATGTTTGATCTTTGCCAAGAACGTGTATACGTTGCAATTGGTTTGGTAGGCCCTAAACGCATAAGACTTCTACACGTTTAGGACATGTGCATTCGATTTCAGCCAAACCTCCTTAGTCGCCTCTTACGACATGCGTGGCAGGTAACAGTGGTTCTATTCTTTACACCCCAAATTTGCCTTCCCCGGTAACCACTGGGCCTTCATTGTTCAAAAGGATACATGTTCTTTTATTGACTATAGTATAACTGTTCTTTTGTTTACTACAGCATAACTGTTCTTTTGTTGACAATAGTATAAATGTTCTTTTGTTGACAATAGTATAGCTGTTCTTTTGTTGACTATAGTATAGCTGTTCTTTTGCTGATAATATAAAAATTGTTCTTTTGTTGACAATATAAAAATTGTTCTTTTGTTGACAATATAAAAATTGTTCTTTTGTTGACAATATAAAAATTGTTCTTTTGTTGACAATAGTATAGCTGTTCTTTTGGTGACAATATTAAAATTGTTCTTCATGAGAAGATAAACACAAAGAAGATCACAAGAAAAATTAACAACACACAATAGTAGACAGGCTTCAGTGTACAAGTAAATGACATTTATAAGAAAGTCCAAAACAAACAGACCCGACAGGTTTATCCGATCTTTATCAGCCACATCACCCACATACACCACATGTGTGCACAGATATGAAGAAGATCAAGTCTAACTGTACATGGGAACTACTGTGCCCGTACAGATAACTCTTGCCTAAAACTACTTAAAAATAGTTCCCACACTGCCAGAAAGCTACATTACAGAAATGAGAGTAATGACCAACGGGGGATAAAAGTGGTGTGTGTACTTTCACTGTGAGTTGAGAGTAGTAACCCACATAAGTGTAAACTTATTGATCTTGTGTCCGACTCAATACTTTTGCTGACCTTAATCTGGGAATCTTTGACAGAAGTGAAGATCTTGTCAATGCCTCTCGCAGACAGTGTCAAAAGATGGAAAATTCATGCGAATATCGGCTCTACTTCTTTAGAATACAGGGGCGGATTCAGAAACAACAAGAGGTGGGTACAAAGCGGAGTGCCGTGTTCTGTACTAACAACGCAGAGATTTCCATAGTCTGATGTAAAAATTGGTTTTACTACCTTTAATGGAAGAGCTTTGCACCAAGTCTGTCTCTTCTATGTGGTCATGTGATAATACCTTTATAAGATCATTGCTATCAGATCCTCTATTCGCCCGAGTGGTTACCGGGCCTAAATTTGGGGTGTAAAGAATAGAACCACTGTTACTGCCATGCATGTCGTAAGAGGCGACTAAGGAGGTTTGGCTGAAATCGGATGCACATGTCCTAAACGTGCAGAAGTCTATGCGTTTAGGGGCCTACCAAACCAATGTGCAACGTATACACGTTCTTGGCAAAGACCAAACATATCACAAATAGTGATTAAAATTGGTCGTAAAGAACGAACGCAAAGAAGAAGAAGAAGATCCTCTATTCTATGTGATCATGTGATAATACCTTTACAAGATTATTGCTACCAGATCCTCTATTCTATGTGACCATTGGGTAATACCCTTCTAGAGTTTTACCAAGGCCGTCTATTCCATGCAGTTCTGTAGTCATAACTTTACAAGAGCCCCCCTTTCCCCACCTACCAGTCCGTCAAAATATTCTATGTGTTCCTCTGATAATACCCTTGCAAGAGTCGTATACCCATGTGGCCTGATGTTACATGAGGTCATGTGTGCCATACATGAACGTACATGTACATGACACTTGTATCTACTGCAGACATTCAACTTTTGATATTAGCTTCGGTTTTAAAAACATATATTTTTGGAGGTCCACCAAAGAAAAAAGAAATAACATCAAACTCTATTCACTCAGTATGTGGCTAGTCCCTTTCAGCTGAAAATCTCAACTCCAGAGCACTTACACAGTAGATCTGGCGATGACTCAGCGAACATCTACGCTACCGGGAAACGAACACCTCCCACTGGTAAGCGAGTCAAGCTACCTAACACTGAGCTACAGTAAATGTCTTCGCCTTCTTTTGACTGTTCTATGGCAAAGCACCAGCAAAATACTAAAATTAAAATATTGAGAGCATGCATTTTCCCAGTGGCTACTTATGGTTGTGAATCATGGACTATTGCACAAAAATAAGAACGAAAATCCAGTCCTTCGAAACTAAATGCTACAGAAAGATCCTACGAATACCATGGATTTAAAAAAGAAAGAACACTGATGTCCTGAAAGAACTAAATGTTAAAGAGAATTGGCTGATAAACAACATACTATACAGAAAAATTACATACTTTGGTCACATCAAGCGTCACGATGGCCTGGGAAGAACAATACTAGAGGGCAGGGTCCCAGGACGCAGAGTGAGGCACAAAAAGAAGATGGCTACAAGATATTAAAGAAACCATGAACATGACCATTGACGAAGTGAGTGAACTGGCAAGAGACAGAGTGAATTTCAGATGTGCTGCAAAGAGAGCAACGTCCTATAAAGGATACGCACCTTGATGATGATGATGGCATTATATATATGACGTTGTTCGTCTTTACAGACGGTCAATTGGCAAGTGTTTTACTGTGACAACTTCTGAGTTTTCGCTTTTCTCTTGTCGTTCAGCTCATTCATAAGTCTCTTCTCAAAAGATTCTGCGCCCTTTCGCAATTTGGCTTTCCACACAACTCTGTCATCAGCTAGTCTTTTCCCATGTGCTGGGACCTATAGAAAAGTTTTTCATTGAGGCTTTGCAGACATCTTTATATCTGAGCAGTGGTCTGCCCTGGTGCCTCTTCCCCTCTGAAAGTTCACATAACAACATTTGTTTCGGTATGCGACAAGTTTCCATTCTTCGTACATGCCCCAATCACCTTAGTGACTGCTGAGCATGTCCATGATGGAAGGCAGGTTTGCACGTTGCAGTACTAGAGTTGGTTATCTTGTCGTACCACCTGATGTTCATAATCTTGCGGAGACATCGAAGGTGAAAGATGTTAAGTCTCCTCTAGTGTCTTGAGTAGGATGTCCATGTTTCTGAGCCATATAGTAAAGAACTAATTACACAGGCTCGATATATTTGAATCTTCGTTTGCAATGTCAGTTTTGTGTTGTCCCACGCTCGCTTTGATAGTTTGCGAATGTAGTAGCCGCACTCCCTATACAAGCGTTTATATCATCATCAAGAGAAAGGCTGGCGGTGACCATGGACCCAAGATAGCTGAAAGAACTCAAATAATAGCCAACATAAGAAAGAAATAATCAACGAATTGTAAGTATGCCACGATAAAAATAAATTTACAACACAAAATTACAACCGGAAAATTCAATGGGAGAACGAGATTTAAGACAGACGACAGGCGAACAATTTTGGATAGTATAACTTCATGACTCGGAATAATACCAACATCCGAACTGCTAGCCAAGACAGATTTAGTGGACATCACCAACACTACTCGGCACGGCACACGATGCATGTGTGAGCGCGAGAGAGCGTGTGTATTTGTGCAGTACACACACTATTATTTAAAATTATATTGTAACTTATTCGTACTCAGTTCTACTATTGTATCCGTTCACTTTGATTATCATCAAATATATGTACGCACACGACAAGATCGGGTTTTACAGAACAGTTCAGGTAGAACTGTAATTAACGATTACTGAACGCGAACACGATATTGAAGGACGATAATGATATGCATTAGATTGAGGGTAAAGGTTAGACACTAGAGAATACTAATAATAATATTAGAGATAAAGACAGAGATCTCGAGAAAACTCAATCAGATTTCTGGCAGCAATGTGATTCCAACTGTCCATCACAGCTTGATCACCTAAAACACAAGGATGATGGATATTACCAACTGTCCATCACAGCTTGATCACCTAAAACACAAGGATGATGGATATTACCAACTGTCCAGAAGAGACCACACTGCCATACTTCGCCACCGTAGCGGTCACGACAGAATCTGACACCACCTGTACACCACCTGAAGATAGCGTTCGTAAAAATCCACGGGAACTAATTTGCTTCCAAACTACCCGCCGTGAAGTTTGAACCAGGTACACTTCCGTTGTGATCGAGCTCACTGCCTCTTAAGCTACAGAAGCTCACTACTTAGATATAACCAAAAAAAAGAACAGGCTAAAAACGTCTAAACAAACACAAAAGCATTCCACACAAAATTAAGCATACGATAGCTGTCAATGGAACTAAGCTGGAGAGTTATTCAATGTTATACAGAACTAGTCCTCCCGGTTGATGGGTCTTATAAGCATCTAACAAGCTTAATATTGGCAACTCGAAGGATGTTGTTACCGCAAAGCACATTAGAATTAAGTCATTCACATTCTAAATATATCTTTCATACATTTTACGAATAATGAAAATTTAAAATTACACATTAACACTCAATATATTATAGAGATAAGGGACGCCCAAGAAACAGGACTGCATGGTATAGTCTGTCCATTAATTCGTGAGCACGTTTGAAATTGATTTTCTCGAAAACTACCTGTTGGATCTCAGTGATTTTTTGCATGCAGCCTTAGAATATCCATGACGCTAAAATAAAGCTAACCAGTAGTCCATAGATGCTACGGATTTTGCACATCGGCGAATTCCTTTGATCTTGTCCATGTCAATTCTATTCATAGGTGTATCTCCATATTAACTTGATAGGTCAAGTAATTAATTGTGTTGCCCTTTATGTGCAATCGTGAACTTGGATACAATATGCAACAGTTAGTCCTCCACTTCGGTCACCATTAGACCCCAGGGTGTCTTAACTTCACCACAAATTGTATGATGGTAGACGCATTTGGATATGGAAATGTATACGTTGCTATTTCTCAGTCTGTAATCAAAATATGATTTGTATCATCTCGAATCTGATGATTCCATGAGGTTGATAATTGTTACTGGCTGGACAAATTGTAATCCATCTCGGTGCCAGTACTCGTCTTCCTCTCGGAGCACATGTTCAACACACTTCTTCCAGAACTGCATGTCTATCATTGAGAGGGACTCACGTGTCAGAACTTCAACATCACACATTTTAAACGTCCTGTTCTGTTCGGCAACTTGCCCTTTACTTTAGCCCAGACAAGCTCTATCGGATTGAGGTGAGCATGATATGGAGGTAGTCGCAAAGACGTGTGGCCGTATTCCGCAATGATTTTGTCAATATGAAACACCTTTGTCTTATTTGTCATCCTCACCAGGTGCAACAACTCGGGTTTCAAATATCTATCATCGAAGCTGACATTTTCCTTAGCAAGCCAAGTCCTAATTTGATCTTTTGTATTTGATGCAGTTGGTACTTTGTCTTCCGCTGATACTGCGTTGTGATAGGATGCATTATCCATTACCAAGCATGATGGTCTGTTTAGAATGGGAAGTAGATCTTTCTCCATCCAGTGCCTGAAAATATGTCCATTCATTTCTGTGTGGTAGTCCCTACCGTCGGTACTTTTGATTGGAAAATAAGTCCAGCGTCACGGACAAGACCTTCTTCACTGCTTCCTGCATGTGTTAGTATAATACGCTGGCCTTTGCTGCTTGGTATTTTTCTTTCTGTTCACCGTCTACTGATTGCCATTCTGATCACCGGCTACTGATTTAGCATTGGTGTGGTGAGCATTGACCCAGGATTCGTCCAAATATACAATATCATAGCCTTGCCTCCGCCGCTCACGGATCTGCCTCAGGTATTTACTTCGGGCAGCAATTAAATGTGGCTTTTCACAAATAATATTCCTGCCGCCTATAGTTTTTCTGAAGGTGAAGCCGGCGGCTCTTACAATTTTCCATAGAGTACTTTTAGAAATGTCTATGCTGCAATCTGATTGCAGTTTTAATTTCAGTTTCCTGAGAGTAACAAGTTGATTTGTCGCAAACATTTTCAAGAGCTCCCGTCTTATGACATCTATGTCAAAGTCGTCAATTCTTCTTTTCCTTCCTTGCTTGACATTAGTGCACTTTGTGTCCTGTTTAATCCATCGGGAAAAGGATTCTCTATTCAGACCAAGCGCCAGTTGCGCTCGTTTCTCAGGGTTATGAATATCGCAATATAGATGACCTCTCTTAGATTCCCTACGGAAGTGTTGGTATAGTAAAACTGTAACCTTCTGCATTGTTATAAATGTGCACTTCAGACTCATTATGAATGTGATATCAATGTCAGATTTGATAAGCCAACAAATATGATACAATAGCTTCATACAAATATCGAGATACACCTATAACTATACAACGGTATCCCAATTATAACGTCATATGCTTTCCGCTTTCAAAGTCGACTAGGTTCGGTGCACGGGAATTCCCGTGAAATTGTTGTTTACTCACGATATTTCAATGTTACCATAATGTATTTTTAGAACAACGCGTCTGTGTACCGTAGATCTGTTACTATTGTGTACAATCCGGTGAGGTTGATTTTAATATAACCTGAAGAAGAAATATTTCAAACTACATCAAATTTTCTTGGAAAAAATATTTCTCTAGCGTCATGGATATTCTAAGGCTGCATGCAAAAATCACTGAGATCCAACAGGTAGTTTTCGAGAAAATCAATTTCAAACGTGCTCTCGAATTAATGGACAGACTATAATATATTCTTGTGTGATTCCAGTATTAACTTATGGATGCGAGAGTTGGAAAGCAACAAAAGCTCTAGAAAGAAAATTAGATAACTTTGAGAATAAATGTCTTAGAAGAATACTGAACCTCAAATGGTCAGATTTCAGACCCAATACACAAATAAGACAAGAGACCAAGCAAGAAAATGTATCAAATTTTATAAGAAAGCGCCGCTGGAACTACATCGGCCACACACTTAGAATGGATGAGAGAAGACTCCCTTACCAATCCTCATATGGACACCAGAGGGAAAAAGAAAACGAGGAAGACCAAGAGAGACTCTGCGTAAAACCATCACCAGAGAAGGCTCAACGATGGGCCTAGTAAACATTAAAGACTTAAAACAAATAGCAACGAACCGCGAGACATGGAGAGCTATGACCTCTGCCCTATGCGCCGCCCACAGGCCCAAGAGGAAAGACTAAATAACTAACTATAATATATTGTGTGACACAATCAAATGTCGTTATTGTACGGTAACATATATTGTGTGACACAATCAAATGTCGTTATTGTATAGTAACATATATTGTGTGACACAATCGAATGTCGTTACTGTATGGTAACATATATTGTGTGACACAATCAAATGTCGTTATTGTATGGTAACATATATTGTGTGACACAATCAAATGTCGTTACTGTATAGTAACATATATTGTGTGACACAATCGAATGTCGTTACTGTATGGTAACATCTATTGTGTGACACAATCAAATGTCGTTACTGTATGGTAACATATATTGTGTGACACAATCAATCAAATGTCGTTACTGTATGGTAACATATATTGTGTAACACAATCAAATGTCGTTACTGTATGGTAACATATATTGTGTGACACAATCAAATGTCGTTACTGTACGGTAACATATATTGTGTGACACAATCAAATGTCGTTACTGTATGGTAACATATATTGTGTGACACAATCAATCAAATGTCGTTACTGTATGGTAACATATATTGTGTGACACAATCAAATGTCGTTACTGTATAGTAACATATATTGTGTAATACAATCAAATGTCGTTACTGTATGGTAACATATATTGTGTGACACAATCAATCAAATGTCGTTACTGTATGGTAACATATATTGTGTGACACAATCAAATGTCGTTACTGTATAGTAACATATATTGTGTAATACAATCAAATGTCGTTACTGTATGGTAACATATATTGTGTGACACAATCAATCAAATGTCGTTACTGTATGGTGACATATATTGTGTGACACAATCAAATGTCGTTACTGTATGGTAACATATATTGTGTAATACAATCAAATGTCGTTACTGTATGGTAACATATATTGTGTGACACAATCAAATGTCGTTACTGTATGGTAACATATATTGTGTGACACAATCAACTGTCGTTATTGTATGGTAACATATATTGTGTGACACAATCAACTGTCGTTATTGTATGGTAACATATATTGTGTGACACAATCAAATGTCGTTACTGTATGGTAACATATATTGTGTGACACAATCAATCTACTGTCGTTACTGTATGGTAACATATATTGTGTAACACAATCAATCAAATGTCGTTACTGTATGGTAACAGATATTGTGTAACACAATCAAATGTCGTTACTGTATGGTAACATATATTGTGTGACACAATCAATCAAATGTCGTTATTGTATGGTAACATATATTGTGTGACATAATCAAATGTCGTTACTGTATGGTAACATATATTGTGTAACACAATCAATCAAATGTCGTTACTGCATAGTAACATATATTGTGTAACACAATCAATCAAATGTCGTTACTGTATGGTAACATATATTGTGTGACACAATCAAATGTCGTTACTGTATGGTAACATATATTGTGTGACACAATCAAATGTCGTTACTGTATGGTAACATATATTGTGTGACACAATCAAATGTCGTTACTGTATGGTAACATATATTGTGTGACACAATCAATCAACTGGTGTTACTACCTGTGTTACCGATGTTTAGGGCAGTGTAGGACATAAGACTAAGGAATGTAATGGTCGCATGCCTAGCGAAGTCACCGCGAAAATGTTCATGTTATGATATTTCTTTTATACCCCGACAGAAAAATTAAACAGAAAAATATTTGTAACATGTAAAACAATCCACATAGAGAAATAGTAAACTAAACAGAGGTAAATGAAAGGTATTGAATATCTATGTAGACGAACTAAGTGACAGTTATATGGATTCTAACTAGTTTTCATATTTATTTTTTAATTTGATTTTGAGTTGCGTGGATATCTCAAAAATGTGACATTAAACAAGTGACCCCATGTACAATTTAACTTATGTACACGATGGTAGAGCGTTGTTGGAGTAGCTAACTGGTATGAACATAAACATAGTCACGTGACGTGTCCGTTTTAGTAGCTATGTGGTAAGAGCGTTGGTGCAGTTATATGGTGTATTGGTGCAGTTCAGCACTGTATTCAAGTCTTCACGCAAAAATCAATCATGAACTTGACGTTGTACTGTTAGGCTACATTATCAAATACTTGACGTTGTACTGTTAGGCTACATTATCAAATACTTGACGTTGTACTGTTAGGCTACATTATCAAATAGTTGACGTTGTACTGTTAGGCTACATTATCAAATACTTGACGTTGTACTGTTATGCTACACATTTGTCACCATATCCTTCTCTACTTCTTCTTCGAACGCTCCATATCGACCACTTGTCAACCACTCTGTGTGATTTGTATGTGATCTGAGCCTAAGAGCCATTGTACGTGTGCCAGTTATGCGTCTACAAGTAGACCAGTACATCCGATTTCTGCGCTGCGTTTTATTTACTAGGTAGCACCCTAGGGCCTACATTAGTCGCCTCTTACGACATGCATATAGATTGTAGTGGTACTATTCTTTGCTTCCCGTACGGACCCCAGCAAATCTGAAGCGCATTACCAGACGCGCTGACTACGCCTGAATTAATTGCAGGCCAACACAAGACGAAGAAGATATCATGTGTACCAGTAATTTTATCTTGTATATGTAATGTAAGGCTGACTCACCCCTGGTAGTGAAGACGCCCCTGCTAGGAAATAACAAATACTAATCAATCTTTCACACATGCATCAGACGACAAAGTGGGTGGTTGAAATCAGGCACCGACTGTAGAGGACAAAGAAAGAACGGGAGGTAACGAAGGCCGATCCCCCCCTTCACAAACCCTAGAAACCAGGACAAACTGTTCTGTGGGACTCTTTAATGTGTCCTAGAAGGGACTGGGTTAATTACAAAGAAATGTGGACAGAAAAATAGGGCGGCAGAAATAAAGTAGTCTCAAGGTTGAAGAGCAATGAGTGTGAAACAAAGATGGTTAACATTATGATGAGAATTTGCCTATATGAGTGTTGTCAAACGTTTTTATATATCGTTACGCATCTAGCTGATGGTTGGGGAGACATGACACCATGTGACGATTGCAAAGAGTGTGTTGTTAACATTATGATGAGAATTTGCCTATATGAGTGTTGTCAAACGTTTTTATATATCGTTACGCATCTAGCTGATGGTTGGGGAGACATGACACCATGTGACGATTGCAAAGAGTGTGTTGTTAACATTATGATGAGAATTTGCCTATATGAGTGTTGTCAAACGTTTTTATATATCGTTACGCATCTAGCTGATGGTTGTGGAGACATGACACCATGTGACGATTGCAATACTGCAAAGGCAAATCGTGGTATACATATCCTTTACCGGACTTCGCCATTAACCACAGTAAACGAGTCGTTGATTTTCTAGGCACCACTTATATGTTCAGTAGTTTGTCATTGCTTTCTGAACAGTGATGCCTATTTTAACTGTTTATAAAATTCCACGCATGCAAATTTGCTATCAAACTGCACACCACAAAGTTTGATGATTGCAATACTGCTGCTATTAATAACAACAAAAGTAATGTGGGCGTCTGTGACTTAGCGCTAGTCAGCTGGATCACAACCCAAGAGTACCTGGTTTAAACATCGCGGCGCCCGCATGCCCAGCGTGTTCGTAGCGCATTAGACTACGGGTGACTAGTCCTCTGTAAGTGCGGGTTAAACTCCGAGGACTGGCAGAAAAGCTACAGGTTCCTCAGATTTACGGTGTAAGTGGCACCGAGCCGAAGGGTTACGATGTCCATGACACGAGCCGAAGAGCTTTCAGCTCAAGTGCTTCTGGATTAGGGAAAAAAAAACGCGGCGTGCCAGTTTGGAAGCAAATTTGTGCCCGTGGATTTTTACGAACTGTTAAATAAGTCCTCACCGTTCATAAAGCAATGGCAAACTACTGAACGTATAAGTGGTGCCTATAAAATTTACAACTCGTTTAGTGTTGTTTATGGCGACGTCCTGCGAAAAAAATTTGCCACAATTTTCATTCAATGTTAATTGGTTTTTTTTGGTTTTTTCGATCCAGAAGCACTTGAGCTGAAAGCTCTTCGGCTCGGTGTCATGGACATCGTAACCCTTCGGTTCGGTGCCACCAACACCGTAAATCTGGGGAACCTGTAGCTTTTCTGCCAGTCCGCGGAGTTGAACCCGCACATACTTGTCACCAGTAGTCCAACGCGCTACGAACACGCTGGGCACGCGGGCAATGTTAATATGGTTCAGATGCGTACACTTTCACTAATGAAAAGCAAAGAGTGAAAAGCTAGGAGGCAGTATTTCTCTTCTCTCTCTCTCTCTCTCTTCCTCTCTTCTCTCTCTCTCTCTCTCGTGACTGGACTACTTCATTCTTTGTTTCTCATGTAATTCAAGCAAGGTTCTGTGTCAACTTTCTTTCTTATGCTGATGTTGGTTACTTTGTTTCTCAATGTAATTCAAGCAAGGTTCTGTGCCAACTTTCTTTCTATGCTGATGTTGGTGACTTTGTTTCTCAATGTAATTCAAGCAAGGTTCTGTCCCAACTTTCTTTTTTATGCTGATGTTGGTGACTTTGTTTCTCAATGTAATTCAAGCAAGGTTCTGTATCAACTTTCTTCTTATGCTGATGTTGGTGACTTTGTTTCTCAATGTAATTCAAGCAAGGTTCTGTCTCAACTTTCTTTCTTATGCTGATGTTGGTGACTTTTGGTCTCAATGTAATTCAACAGGTTCTGTATCAACTTTCTTTCATGCTGATGTTATTTGTTTCATGTACAATGCTGGTCTGCATTTCCTATGTTGGACTATGTAATACAAAGCAAGGTTTGAAATCAAACTTTCATTTAGCTATAAGACTATATTTCCTCAATAACAAGCAAGGACTACAACTTTCTTCTTATGCTGATGTTGGTGACTTTGTTTCTCAATGTAATTCAAGCATGGTTCTGTCTCAACTTTCTTTCTTATGCTGATGTTGGTGACTTTGTTTCTCAATGTAATTCAAGCATGGTTCTGTATCAACTTTCTTTCTTATGCTGATGTTGGTGACTTTGTTTCTCAATGTAATTCAAGCAAGGTTCTGTCTCAACTTTCTTATGCTGATGTTGGTGGTTCGGCTATGATAATACAAAGCAGGCTTGAAAATAGCATAACTAAACATTTAGTATAAACCACATATCTACCCTCCTCATATCTACCCTCCTCATATCTACCCTCCTCATAACAACAAAAACAACACCCCCACACAGCAGCGTCAGCACTCATTCACACTTAATCTCACTCGAGTAGAATAAATATTCCAAAATCACTCCCATCAGACAGCCTGGGTACTACTGAGTGAGTGCTAAAGAAAATCAAAACAGTTCAAAGCGGAACAACAACGTCCAAATGATAACAGATCAGATAACAATACTGTCTCGGCATCGGATGTTGGCGGTAATCGATCTTCAACATCTTTGTCTCTTGTCGTGATCATAAGGAGAGAGTGCAATTTGTCCACTTATCGATGTTTTCGTCTCAATTCCAACATTCTTCTTCTTCACCCTCCGCCCCTAGGGAGACATAGGTCCGCAATCAATGCCTTCCAATCCCGCCTATCAAAGGCCATCTTTTCTAGATCTTTCCGCTTTTCCTCCCATTTTCTTACATTCCGTTTCCCTCCATGAGAGATCCTTCATCTTCCTCGGGTAGCGTGCTATGAATTTATTTTTTTGGTTGTGGTTTCTGTAGCTATCTAGTGTGGTTTTTTTACGGTGTGGGGTAGCTAGCCCCACCCCAATCTATTTAGTCACCTCTTACGACAGGCATGGCAGATAACAGTGGTATTATTCTTTACACCCCTAATTAATCCCCGGTAACCACTCGGACAATTCCAACATTGTCTTCCTCATATTGTTTCACATTGTCCAGTGTGGTGCCGGGGCCCGCAAAGTAAACAAGAAATAGTACCAATGCGACCTACAAGGCATGTCGTAAGAGGCGACTGATGTAGAACCTACGGAAGCTACCCTAGTAAATAAAAAGTATCGCAGAAATCGGATGTGCTGACCTTGTTGTGGGCGCATAACTGGCACATCGTACAATCGCTCTTAGACTTAAATCACATATAAAGCACACACAGAGTGGTTAACAAGTGATTGATATGGAGCTTTCCAAGAAGAAGAAAAAGAAGTTTCACATGTTCTTGCTGTTTGGTTTTACACCATCTTATATGGCCTTTTTTCGTGGAGGGAGATTTAGCATGGAGATTTAGCATGGAGATTTAGCATGGATTGATAGATTTAGCATGGAGATTTAGCATGGAGATTTAGCATGGAGATTTAGCATGGAGATTTAGCATGGAGATTTAGCATGGAGATTTAGCATGGAGATTTAGCATGCAGAGATTATTTAGCATGGAGATTTAGCACTGGAGATTTAGCATGGAGATTTACAAGATTTAGAACATGCAGAATTATTTAGAAGACGACATCCTAAAGTTAGACAGAACCCAACAAACATCTTTAGGTCCAGCACAGGACACTGTAGGCTACATGTATATCTTCACAAAATAAAAGCCCAAGCTGACCATCTCTCTCTCTCTCTCTCTTTCTTTGTCTTTTTAGCCCGGATTGGGACATAGACCCTCAACCAACTCATGCCAAGTCGTCCTATCCCCTGCAGCTCCCTCCAGCCACAGCCTGGTCTAGCACAGGCCAGACAACTGGCCGGGTATTCCCTGACCTAGATAAGAAAAGGGATCTGGAAAATACAGATGTTTGATAGAACACTGCACGCTTTTTGCAATTTTACTCAATTCGGTGAGTCTATGGTTATTTGTTGGTGAAACATATTCATAATATTGATATTCCTTATTGTTAAACTTAACTTGTTGGATAATATAACTTCGAGTTAGCATTTTGTGTTGATTTTAAAATGAATTCGTCTATATACACCAATACTGGAATGCGAGTTCACGTGGTGTAGTTGGGGTCTGATTTCCCAAAATTCTTACCTGAGCCCGAAGGCCCAGTAGTTTATAGTTGGCTCTGCTCCAGCAAACTGACCATAGTACATGTCAAAATGGCCACATGTTACCTAATACAATAATGTGAAGACTAACACGGTCGGAAAACTAAATTTAAGTAGATAATGTAGGCACCAACGACGAAAACCAACTGTTGGCCGACTGGTATAATGATATCCACTCAGCACAGGTTTAACTAAAGGTGGAATATAAACTCAATAACTCAAGTTCAATAACTCAATAACTCGCGTTAACAGAAGACTATATAATGTATATTCAATCACGACGTAATAACTTACGTTCAGACACAATAACGCAAGTTAATTTATAATTGAATAAAACAATAAAAAAACTACAGTTACAGTCTGTAATACCGCTTTTATGACGGTGTAGGACGGGGGATATGTGCTGTTGCGATTTAATGACCGCATTGCTAGTGCAGTCGCCACGAAACTGTTCAGATTCGGATTTTTCGTTATTCCTCAACAGAAAAAAATTCCTTGGCTTTATCGTTGATTAAACCCGGGTCTTCCGCATGGAACCAAGCTCTAATCCTTTCGGTCAGACGATCTACTAAGATTTAATAACTCTGGTTAATTAAACCTCAAAAATAGCTCCGGTTACAAGAAGACTCAATAACTCTGTAGGTATAAGGCCCAATAACTCTGTAGGTATAAGACTCAATAACTCTGTAGGTATAAGACCCAATAACTCTGTAGGTATAAGACCCAATAACTCAGGTTAAATTTCACGTACTTTCAAGATTGTTACACACGATATACAAAATACATGCACATACCTGTATATGGTAATTTACACGGTGTTAATATGCTAGGTAAGTCCCGACAGCGACAACACCTTCTTGCAACCTCAGTCCGTTAATTAATAAACTCATAGCCACAATATTGGTGGTTCCAATTACTTCATACATTTTCGTTTTTGTTAAGCATGGATCAGTAATAATGTTCTCCCTCTTTTCTCTCTCTCTTTCTCTCTCTCTCCCTCTGAAAAAAGACTTATGGTCGAAACGTCGGATTTCATCCGAGTTGCTACCGGGGCCCAAATTTGGGGTGTAAAGAATAGAACCACTGTTACCTGCCACGCATGTCGTAAGAGGCGACTAAGGAGGTTTGGCTGAAATCGGAAACACGTGTCCGCTAGGGAATGCTAACCCGAAACAAATGCTTGCAGAAAACGGATGCACCAGGCCGTAAGGCGCATAACATGGTGCAACGACCCCTCACAATGAGGAATGGGATAACAGATTCTACGGTCGCCAATCTGTCTTCGAGATTTAGTCATGCAGTAAGAATGTCAGACCTACCATCACGAGGGTGGCCAAAACTTACTGCGGGAAGAGGTCGGCATAAACGGGGAAGTAGAAATCCTAGGAATTATATCTTACAGAACTGCCCCCAGTGTGCAGACTTGAGAAGAAAGATGTGGCCCACTTACACTAGCGTACAAGACACACTGTATGGCATGGCTGATAATCTGAGGCAGACGGCTGCCTTTATTAGAGAATCCGAAATCCCAATCTAGTGAGAGCAAAGAAGAAAGAAGAAGAAGAAGAAGAAACGTGAGATTTTTGTTAGTTTTATGATTTGATTATTCATTTTGCTTGCTTGTGTGATACCAAATATACATGTCTCTGTTTGCTTGTGTGATACCATACATACATGTCTCTGCATGCTTATGTGATACCATACATACATGTCTCTGTTTGCTTGTGTGATACCATACATACATGTCTCTGCTAGCTTATGATACCAAATACATGTCTCTGTTTGCTTGTGGATACCATACACATGTCTCTGTTTGTGTGATACCAAATATACATGTCTCTGTTCTGTGTGATACCATCATCATGTCTCTGTTTGCTGTGTGATACCAAATATACATGTCTTTGTCTAAATCCCCAATTTATTAATCATCAGCCTTCTTCTTTTCAGATCTGATCTGGTCCGCTCTGACCACCTCAGATTTGTAGACTTCCGTACATCGCCTATTCTCTCTCTCTCTCTCTCTCTCTCTCGTACTCTTTTTTTTTCTCTAACGATGTTTCTAAACCAAAATTATCGAAGATGTGTAGAAATATCCAGCATAGCTGACGTCAACACTATGTGTGCCATCCTGCCCCAGTGTGTGACATGTTTCAGTGTGTGACATGTTTTAGTGTGTGACATGTTTCAGTGTGTGACATGTTTCAGTGTGTGACATGTTTCAGTGTGTGACATGTTTCAGTGTGTGACATGTTTTAGTGTGTGACATGTTTTAGTGTGTGACATGTTTCAGTGTGTGACATGTTTCAGTGTGTGACATGTTTCAGTGTGTGACATGTTTCAGTGTGTGACATGTTTCAGTGTGTGATAATGTGGCACAGGTCCCAATGTGTATGATATTATTGATTGATTGATAGGACCATCATCATTGCACTTCGGTGAGTAACCATGTGTGCTCCGATCTCTTCTACATAGGATGATCTCAGCTGCAGTGTGCGAATCCCGTAGCACCGGCGAAGGTCCCGATGTAATTTTGAAGATAGAGAAGATATTTTTGCAGGATTTTTATTTTTAATCTTTTCTAATGAATTTTGCCCGGGCAGCGGTTTTCCAGCCTACTCTTCTCGATTTTGAACTGTCAATGGTTCTTTTACGTTCTCAAATTGAATACGGGACCTACGTTTTATCGTCCGTCTCCGATAGGACTAGGAACTCGATCTCATCTACGCTGAGAACAGGGATCTCTGGGGAAAAATCGAGATGGCTCCACGAGGAATGAACCTGGTACCTTTGGCACGAGACGAGTACTAACCTCTACACCACAGACACCCCCGGTGACAGCATTTGGATTGTGTGACATACATTAAGCTCAAGTACACCACAGACACCCCCCGAGTGACAGTATGTTAGATTGTGTGACATACATTAAGCTCAAGTACACCACAGACACCCCCCGAGTGACAGTATGTTAGATTGTGTGACATACATTAAGCTCAAGTACACCACAGACACCCCCTGGAGTGACAGTACGATGTGTGAATTGGTGTGACATACATTAAGCTCAAGTACACCACAGATACCCCGCGTGTGACAGTATGTTAGATTGTGTGACATACATTAAGCTCAAGTACACCACAGACACCCCGCGTGTGACAGTATGTTAGATTGTGTGACATACATTAAGCTCAAGTACACCACAGACACCCCCCGTGTGACAGTATGTTAGATTGTGTGACATACATTAAGCTCAAGTACACCACAGACACCCCCCGTGTGACAGTATGTTAGATTGTGTGACATACATTAAGCTCAAGTACACCACAGATACCCCGCGTGTGACAGTATGTTAGATTGTGTGACATACATTAAGCTCAAGTACACCACAGACACCCCGCGTGTGACAATATGTTAGATTGTGTGACATACATTAAGCTCAAGTACACCACAGACACCCCGCGTGTGACAGTATGTTAGATTGTGTGACATACATTAAGCTCAAGTACACCACAGACACCCCGCGTGTGACAGTATGTTAGATTGTGCGACATACATTAAGCTAAAGTACACCACAGATACCCCGCGTGTGACAGTATGTTAGATTGTGCGACATACATTAAGCTGAAGTATACGTCATTATTCCAGAATGTGTCATAACTCTTCTTCAATACGCGACTGTTAATAACATCCCGGACATATTTTGCTGCGACACTAATTTTGTTAGTGTCTGCGGTCACTTCACAAGAGGCCCAGACCTCTAAACAAGTTGAGAAACACTGGTCTTTGGAATGAAACATTTGCCTGGCTCGGAACTACAGTTCAAGTCGGACGTAATCCGTTCTGAATTAGTCATGATGTCTTCTTGTGTACTCTACTTCTTGTGCGACTGGGCACACATAACAAGCTGAGAGAGATCCTACGATAGTGACGGAAGTTTAAACGATTTATTCCTGGCCTTACGATAATCACAGAGAGGATACTGTGCTCAGGTTTTATATTCTAGGTGTCCATGGTAACCTATCTGGTTTTAATGATGGCTGAAACTAATTTGCATTTTCGTTTATTTTAAAATATGGAGATTAGGTGGGAATAGGCAGGGTAAGCTCAGGGAATTAGAAGGGTCTTGACGAATATATAGATAAATAATGATTATATATGCAATGAAAACCGTGACATATCTATTACAGAACTTTGTCATCAACTACAGTAAACGGATCGCTGATTTTCTAGACACCACTAATACGTTCAGTAGTTTGATTTTTTAGCCAGAGACCCCTGATCTCAGTGCAGGTGATATCGGTTCCTAAATTCTATCGGAGACGGACGATGAAATGTAGGTCCCGTGTTCAAGTTGAGAGTGAACCGTCAAATCAAGAACCCTTGACGAGAGTTCAAAATCAAGAACTGCTTGGTGGAAAGATGTTACTCGGGTAAAATCAAGAACTGCTTGGTGGAAAGACACTACTCGGGCAAAATCAAGAACTGCTTGGTGGAAAGACGTTACTCGGGTAAAATCAAGAACTGCTTGGTGGAAAGACACTACTCGGGTAAAATCAAGAACTGCTTGGTGGAAAGACACTACTCGAGCAAAATCAAGAACTGCTTGGTGGAAAGACATACTCAGGCAAAATCAAGAACTGCTTGAGTGGAAAGACCTATCGGCAAAATCAAGAACTGCTTGGTGAAAGTCACACTCAGGCAAATCGAACTGCTTGGTGGAAAGACGTACTCGAGTAAAATCAAGAACTGCTTGGTGGAAAGACGCTTTCTCGGGTAAAATCAAGAACTGCTTGGTGGAAAGACATCTACTCGGCTAAAATCAAGAACTGCTTGGTGGAAAGACACTACTCGAGCAAAATCAAGAACTGCTTGGTGGAAAGACGCTACTCGAGCAAAATCAAGAACTGCTTGGTGGAAAGACACTACTCAGGCAAAATCAAGAACTGCTTGGTGGAAAGACACTACTCGAGCAAAATCAAGAACTGCTTGGTGGAAAGACACTACTTGGGTAAAATCAAGAACTGCTTGGTGGAAAGACACTACTCGAGCAAAATCAAGAACTGCTTGGTGGAAAGCACTACTCGAGGCAAAATCAAGAACTGCTTGGTGGAAAGACACTACTCAGGCAAAATCAAGAACTGCTTGGTGGAAAGACACTACTCAGGCAAAATCAAGAACTGCTTGGTGGAAAGACCTACTCGAGCAAAATCAAGAACTGCATGGTGGAAAGACCTACTCGGAAAATCATTGAACGTTGTGAAAACACTATCCTTCAAAATTTGTGGAAGACATCTCGGTAAATCAAAACGCTTGGTGAAACATGATCGTGCAAATCGAAATCTTCTGGTGAAGAAAGACACATGGTAAAATCCAAGGCAATGATGGTGGATACTATCAGAACGCTTGGTAGGAAGACATTTATCGCAGGCAAAATCAAGAAATGGCGTTCTACAGAGAAATCAGAATTGAAGACATACTCAGGCAAAATCAAAAAGTTTGGAAAGAACACGCAGGAATCAAACTGCTTGGTGGAATACATCTACGTGTAATAGAATGCTTTGGAGCAAACGACCTGTCGGGCTAAAATCGAGGGAATGCTTGAGATTGAAAGCATACTCAAAAACAGAACTTCGAAACGATCAGCAAATAGAAATGATTGGTTGATTGAATACTCATAATCAAGAACTCTTGGTGGAAAGACACTACTCAGCAAATCAAGACTACTTTGGAAAGACACTACTCGCAAATCAAACTCATGTGGAAAGACGTACTGAGAAATCAAGAACTCATGGTGAAGACTACTCAGTAATATCAATCACTGCCAAGTCTGAAAATCAAGAATGCATTGGGGAAACATATTTCAATCAACAAGTTGGAAACACATACTCAGTAAAATCATATGTTGTAATCACTACCAAGACGATGTGAAGGACACCTATATCGAGGCATCAGAATGGATCTGGAGAGAAACCAGGTAGATGCAAAACTACTGGATCTTTCTTCTTTCTTCTCCAAATCCTGCTTTGACCACTAGCTCAGGATAAAAAAGATTTCTGAAGAACACGGCAAATCAAGACTGCTGTGGGCTTCAAAATAGGTGCTTTCGAGCCTCTGTTATCTCTTGGTGACATATTGAGCTCATGACTTGCTTGTTGGATACACTGTATCAGAGCAACATTTACTCTTGGTGGGATTGTCTGCGGTAATTCTATTGGGAACAATTTAATTTGTTCTTCCTATGAACCATCTTTTTTTGCCGATGCCGTGCTATGATTCGTCCACTGAAATCTTCCTGTTAGAAAGAGGTTGAGACACATGTTACTCACCGAAGTGCAATGATGGTGGTACTATCAACCAAGGTAGGATACATTTTGATCGCAGGGTAAAAAACTGAAATGGCGTTCGTAAAGAGAAATCGTAATTAGACGCACAATTAACAACACATAAAAAGTTTGAAATGTAACACGCAGAACAAATAGCGTTTACATTGCACATTGCTGACGTGTAATGGAATGCTAGAAAAACTTAAACGTGTCCTGGTCGTGGTCTTGCAAGGTCGACGGAGATGTAGGAGACTTCAGAAAGTATACATCAAACAAATTCAAACGATCAGCATGATTGACTGATTGATTGATTGATAGTACCATCATCATTGCACTTTGGTGAGTAGACATGTAGCCATCTCTTTCTTACTCAGCGGTAGTGCACAGCATGAACTTTGGAGAATGCACGCACAGTACCGTCTATCAACTTTCACTAAAACGTGACTGAGATTCATAATGAATACAATGATGACAGTTATAATCATATTTCAATCACTACCAAGTCTGAACACAATGATGACAGTTATAATCATATTTCAATCACTACCAAGTTTGAACACAATGACGACAGTTAACAATCATATTTTAATCACTACCAAGTCTGAACACAATGACGACAGTTAACAATCATATTTCAATCACTACCAAGTCTGAACACAATGACGACAGTTAACAATCATATTTTAATCACTAGCAAGTCTGAACACAATGACGACAGTTAACAATCATATTTTAATCACTACCAAGACGATGTAAGGACACCAATATATCTGAGGTGATCAGAATGGATCTGGAGAAAACCGTGGGGAGACTGCAATAATACTGGATCTTTCTTTTCTTTCTTTTCTCCAATCCTATTTTGCCTCACAGCGTCAGGATAAGAAAAGATTTCTAGAACGGGCACTTGTGTGCGCTTCATAAATAGTGTCTTTCGTCGCCTCTGTTATCTCTTAGGTCCATTATTTGCGCGCATGCCTTTTGTTTTGTATCCACTGTATCAGAGCAACATTGCTCTTAGAGGTGCATTGTCTGCTGGTAATCTGCTTATGTGGCTGAACAATTTAATTTGTTGTTTCCTGATGAACCACTTTTTTCTCTGATGTCTTCATTTCTCAACCAGTCTCTTCTTGTTACACCCAGCAATCTCCGTAGACACTTCATCTCTGTCGTGACTAGTTTTCTTCTATCATTTGTTGTCAGCGTCCAGGTTGGAATAATACTGGGTACATGGACCTATATACAAAGACTGATATCTTAAACGTATTACAAAACTAGGGCAAAAATGATTAAATATTGTCATTTTTCATATTTAATCATTTATTTTTCCTAGTTTATGTAATACTGTAATATGCATGCTTTGTCAACACGTAGCCTTCGATAACCATACGGCCAGCAGGCTCAGATAAAATTCTAGGAAATAAGACCACAACCGTCGCGTGACCTCACATTCCAGTATTGTTGTATAAAGATGAATTCATATTAAAAACAACACCACATGTTAAATCAAGGTTATATTATATTACAAGTTCAGTTTAATACTAAGCAATATCAGTATTATATTACAAGTTCAGTTTAATACTAAGGAATATCAGTATTATATTACAAGTTCAGTTTAATACTAAGCAATATCAGTATTATATAACAAGTTCAGTTTAATACTAAGGAATATCAGTATTATATAACAAGTTCAGTTTAATACTAAGGAATATCAGTATTATATTACAAGTTCAGTTTAATAATAAGGAATATCAGTATTATATTACAAGTTCAGTTTAATAATAAGGAATATCAGTATTATATTACAAGTTTAGTTTAACAATAAGGAATATCAGTATTATATTACAAGTTTAGTTTAACAATAAGGAATATCAGTATTATATTACAAGTTTAGTTTAATAATAAGGAATATCAGTATTATATTACAAGTTTAGTTTAACACAAATAAATATCAGTATTATATTACAAGTTTAGTTTAACAATAGGAATATCAGTTTATATTACAAGTTCAGTTTAATAAAAGGAATATCAGTATTATATTACAAGTTCAGTTGTACTAACAACGTATGGTATTATATCAGGGTTAAATAATACTTCAAGGAATATCAATTATATAACAAGTTCAGTTTAAATGTACAGGAATACGTATTAATTACATTCAGTTAATGAATCAGAGAAACTGCTGTTGGTCTTGCAAGGTTCGAGTTTAATGTAGGAATTCAGTATCATAATACAAATTCAAGATCTAACATATTAAGGAGATATCATATTATTTACACGTTTGGTTTAACAATAGGAATATCAGTATTATATTACAAGTTCATTTAATAATAAGAATATCATATTCATAAACACAGTTCAGTTTAATAAAAATATCAGTATATATCAAGTTTAGTTCTAATATAAGAATATCAGTTATAATCAGTATTTCAACAACAAGGAAATCAGATGACATTACAAGTTTAGTTTAACACTACAAGGATATGGGACATATATATTAAAGTTCAGTTTAATAATGGGAATCCAATATATACATTTCTTTTATTTCTAAGTTGCTCACAGGTATGATATACAAGTTTAGGTTGTTATAAAAGTGATTCGTGTATTATATATTGACCAGTTTAGTTTAACTACAGGCAATTTTTCAAGTATTATCTGCTAAGTTTAGTTGTAACAATAAGGAATATCGATGTATTATTCAACAGTCTCTTTAATAACCCAGCAATTTTCGAGTATTTCATACCAGTTCAGTTTTCTCTATCATTTGTTGTCAGAGTTCAGTTGTAATACTAAGGAATATCAGTGATTATTAATTACAAAGTTCAGCATAAAAATATTAAAATTTTTATCATTTTTATATTTATTCTAGTTTAATACTAAGAATATCATTTATATAACAAGTTCAGTTATAATACTAAGGTATTATCAGTATATAAACAACGTCAGTTTACCATTACTATGTTGTATAAAGTATTATTTAAAAACAGATTTAAATAATAAGAAAATTTCAGTATTATATTACAAGTTCAGTTTAATAATAAGGAATATCGGCATTATTAATATTTTCACCAATAAATAACCATAGACTCATAAAATTGAGTAAAATTGCAAAAAAGCGTGCAGTGTTCTATCAAACATATACAAAAACCAGCCCCCAACTCAAAACTAGGCCAGGTTTCCCCGGTCATTTATATGGCCGAACATTAGAGTTGGCTGTGGTCTACATCACCACCAAGACATCAGAGAAAGGTCAGCAAGAAACATAACTTGAACGATAGAAATATGAAATATAATAGCCATTACAAAGTAAACAGCTTACACATACACAGTAAAGTCTCCATCAGAAATTATTGTTGTAATAAAACCACATTATATTTATTAGATTCAAATCCAGAACACCGCCACCACTCCTCACATAGTTTCAATTACAACTGGTGAAATAGCGAGAAGCCTATTATTCAGTTCAAACAGCGGCGTCTTCTTAACTAACAGACTTCAAACCCCGCTATTCTCCCTCAAGACAGGACACTGTTCATTGTCGCTTTGTGTGAAAGCTACACTAGTAATCATAATCATCAGCTAGTGCCGCCTCCACATCGAAAGTTGGTTGGTGGTAATGGATTTCCAAAAAATTATGTTCCTTTTCTTGGTGGTACACTGTGACAGGTTACTGTTTGTTCACGTCTTGATGTTTCCTCTCCCAATTGTCTTCTCCTTGCGTCCTTATCATGAACTGCTCCCCTTAAACAGTTGTTGTAAGAATGAAGATTAAACAGTTATTGTAAGAATGAAGATTAAACAGTTATTGTAAGAATGAAGATTAAACAGTTATTGTAAGAATGAAGATTAAACAGTTGTTGTAAGAATGAAGATTAAACAGTTATTGTAAGAATGAAGATTAAACAGTTGTTGTAAGAATGAAGATTAAACAGTTGTTGTAAGAATGAAGATTAAACAGTTGTTGTAAGAATGAAGATTAAACAGTTGTAAGAATGAAGATTAAACAGTTGTTGTAAGAATGAAGATTAAACAGTTGTTGTAAGAATGAAGATTAAACAGTTGTAAGAATGAAGATTAAACAGTTGTTGTAAGAATGAAGATTAAACAGTTGTTGTAAGAATGAAGATTAAACAGTTATTGTAAGAATGAAGATTAAACAGTTGTTGTAAGAATGAAGATTAAACAGTTGTTGTAAGAATGAAGATTAAACAGTTGTTGTAAGAATGAAGATTAAACAGTTGTTGTAAGAATGAAGATTAAACAGTTGTTGTAAGAATGAAGATTAAACAGTTGTTGTAAGAATGAAGATTAAACAGTTGTTGTAAGAATGAAGATTAAACAGTTGTAAGAATGAAAATTAAACAGTTGTAAGAATGAAAATTAAACAGTTGCAGTAAGAATGAGGTTTAAACAGTTGTAAGAATGAGGTTTAAACAGTTGTAAGAATGAGGTTTAAACAGTTGTTGTAAGAATGAGGTTTAAACAGTTGTAAGAATGAGGATTAAACAGTTGTAAGAATGAGATTTAAGCAGTTGTAAGATTCTGGTAAAGATAGATGCTCTAGGAACAAAGTTTTGTGTTCTAAAACGAGGTTTAAAGAGTTCTAAGAATCTGGGTTTAGCCATTGTTCCAAGAACGAGATTGAAAGAGTTGTTCTAATAACCATATTTAACCAGTTGTTCTAAGAATCATGTTTAACCAGATGTTTTAATAACCATATTTAACCAGTTGTTCTAAGAACCATATTTAACCAGTTGTTCTAAGAATCATATTTAACCAATTGTTCTAATAGTCATATTTAACCAGTTGTTCTAAGAATCATATTTAACCAATTGTTCTAAGAATCATGTTTAACCAGTTGTTCTAAGAATCATGTTTAACCAGTTGTTCTAAGAATCATGTTTAACCAGTTGTTCTTTTAACCAGTTGTACCAAGAATCATATTTAACCAGTTGTACCAAGAATCATATTTAACCAGTTGTACCAAGAATCATATTTAACCAGTTGTACCAAGAACCATATTTAACCAATTGTTCTAATAATCATGTTTAACCAGTTGTACCAAGAACCATATTTAACCAGTTGTTCTAATAATCATGTTTAACCAGTTGTACCAAGAACCATATTTAACCAATTGTTCTAAGAATCAGACGTAAACATTTATTATAAGGAAGTTCAAAGAATGGGGTTATTACAAGAACAGGGGCGGAGAGGGGGTTGAAAAATCTCAGACAAATTTACTTCTGCCATGAGCATCCAGTGACTTGAATGAACGAGGAATTACTGATCCGCCCATGCACATGACAAAACCTTAAAACGTGTTCAATGCCATGTTCTATTTCGGTAACACATCCAGTGGTGGTTCTGCGAACTAATTATACCCAGTCCTAGCTTCTTCCACTCTTTTAAATTATTTCTGATTGAACCAAAGTAATGGAACATTTCTGATTATCAGTTTCAGAGAGTCACTCGACTCTCGTTTCACGTCTCATGCTGTTTAGCGATCTCAATTTTCTCTTGTCTTTTTCTGCTGTTCTAAATTTCTCTTTTTTTGTTACCGAGACCAGAACCAAATATTCTCCGAAAGGAGTTAGTTCTTATTTTTTATGTTGGTTGGTTTACACGCTATGATATAATCAAAACAAGGTTTGTACTTGGGTTGAAAGTGGCGTACCTCGGCTTAAAGAGGCTTTAATCCCCTACATAACAGATAACTAACAAACAAACATGACATTAAAACTTACTGATGTTGCTAAGTGAAGATGTTGCTAAGTGAAGATGTTGCAATTATTCAGAAACTTTCTAGGATTTAGATGCGTTGATTGATGTATGTTTGCTCAGATATTATGAGTACTTTTATATGCATTGCTCAGATATTATGAGTACTGTTATATGCAGTCATATTACAAATTGGAAAATGACTAAAGATATTTAAAAAAATAGGTTGAATCAGGGCCGTGCGGTATATTTTCACAGTATGATGCAAGTCTTTGAAATTGCGCCCCTTAAATGTTTTTTCCTTAAAATAAACTTCAATTGTAATTTTGATTTTGCTGATTATGCCGCCCCCCTTACAGTTTCAGTTTGGAATATCTTCATTGCACCCCAGACATGTCCATATGTGCTCCGATCTCCTTCGCAATATCTCCAACAGCGTCCAGCGACCGACCGTACCAGTTCGAATTTGATTGATGAGCCTATTCATGTACCTGTTATGCTGTTCTTTTCTTGCTACTCCAATCTTCAAACCTAGCTCCTTCAATCTAGTAGTTGACGTGGATTGGTTTAAATGAAAATGTTCTTTGCGGCCACACTCTATGAGGGCGTTCAAAATATCAGTTCTATCCATTGGCTGGCCCTCTGATATGGTGGCAGAGCCAGCCAGCCTGTCTGATCTCTCCTTGCCAACGACACCCATGTGCCCCGGAACGAAGATAAGTGTGATTCTGCAAATTGTTGACGCTTGTAGTGATTCAGTCCATTGCCTGCGCACCGAACCAGCCTCTACCTTGCAGATCATACTCAATGAATCACTCAGAATACACACATGAGTGTAGTTTTGTGACTCCAGCCAACGTAAAGCATTAGTTACCGCCAGTACCTCCATTGTCATGCTGCTTGTTGTCATACGAAATGCACCACTGGCCTCATGGACCATTCTGCCACATGAGCTTGCAGAGAAGGCCCCCTTACAGTACCGCCTGACGCGGCCGCCTCTCTGTATCATAGCACGGCACAGTCCTGGGTTGAATGCATTTAAAAATAGATGTCTCCGAAAAGTAATGAACATAGAATGTAATGACTTCAGGAGAAGTAATGAACATAGAATGTAATGACTTCAGGAAAAGTAATGAACATAGAATGTAATGACTTCAGGAGAAGTAATGAACATAGAATGTAATGACTTCAGGAGAAGTAATGAACATAGAATGTAATGACTTCAGGAAAAGTAATGAACATAGAATGTAATGACTTCAGGAGAAGTAATGAAATCAGAGAAATGTCTGGTTAACCACTAGTAGCAATCGTTATAAGATAGATAACATTGAGATATTGGTGAAGTATTTCTGAATAGGAAAAGCAACATGTAAAATGATTTTTAGTAAGAAGAAAAAATATATATAAAATAAAATGAGGACAAAAATGTCAGTCACCACTCAATTGAAATTAATGCTAAGCCATATGTAAGACATAAAACGTATTTTTTATTCATACTACATGCATATTTACACAATCTAGGACAGTGTCATCAATTTTTATGAATAAATAACACTTTTTATTAACAGTATTTATGTCAGAAGATGCAGCCATTTTCAAGCCGAAATTGTGTGTAAACAAATCAGTTGTTGAAATTTCTGCAGATTTGATCATAATTTACTAAACCAAAATGCCTTGAGAAGAAATGATCAAAGAATCGAAAACAGAAATTGAAGTGGGAGGCAAAGCCTTAAAGAAAGACAGGACGCCCTATGGAAACCCTGAAACGAAATTTACTGAGATCTTCTTTTCTTTTCTTTCTTTCTTTTGTCCTTCTCTGCTTTTTGCCGCTAGGCGTAGCAGGTTTAACTGATGATCGGTTTCCGAGATAATGCACGCTCGGTCGCTTGATATGGTGTGGTATTGTGGAGTTTTAAGATATCTGTAACTCCATCAACCCATCTTTTCTTGGTCTGCCCTTTCCTCTTGATGATTCCATTTTCAGGTTGTACGCTCTTGCAACTGGTGTATTCGGGTTCATTCTGACCAAGTGGTCAAACCATTTGAGTCTCTGTTTTTCAATAAATCTAATAGCAGGTGTTGTTCCGACTGTGCTTCTAATTTCCTCATTTCTTATATGGTCTCTTCTTGTTTTATTTACTGCTTTCCTCAGGCATCTCATTTCGCATGTGGTAATTTTCCTTTCTTGTTCTTTTGTCAGTGCCCATGTTTGGCTCTGGTAGCACAGTGTTGGTATAAAGATTGAATTTATAATCTGTCTTTACTGAGATACTGAGATATTGGACTAAATTCCATAGCAGAGATTCAACGAGTTGCACAGAATAGTGCTATCTGGTAAATTTGCTTGTAGGAGCCCATGTAACGGATAACGAGGTCACAGGGATTGTTTATTTAAGGATCATCTTCATCGCACATCGGACATGTCCATAATTGCTCCAATCTCCTCCCAAGCATGTATCTCATTGTGTTTAGGCTAACAACTCCCGTTCTGTGCTCATTGATGTATCTCTGGGTTTTCTCTCGTAGTTTTCCCGTCTTGCCGCACCTATCGGTATGCACAACTGGCGCAACCGGGATTGAGAATACCCTCTATCTTCAGAAATCTTCAGAGCGTATGTTTTCTCTGAGAGCGTTGATGATGTCGCTTCTGTCCATAGAAGACCCATTCTCAATCGTAGCATTGCCCACCAGTGCGTCTGCTCTCTCATGTCCCTTCACTCCGGAGTGATCCGGGACAAAGATGAAGGTAAGCATCTGGATTGATGAGTTTTGTATTAATTCCATCCACTGCCTTCGTACATAACCGGTCTTGATCTTCTGTGTGAGAGGAATGTAATAATAGTATTACATTTTGATAATGAGAGGAATGTAATAATAGTATTACATTTTGGTAATGAGAGGAATGTAATAATAGAACTACATTTTAGTACAATCTTCAAATGAGTAATCAGGAAAACTAAGAGATTACTCGTTCCATATAGAATAAAAAGTAACGAATCCCTTTTCTTACAAGGTGGTATGTTGGGGAGTATAGTGTTAAACATAGTGTTTTAAAACCAACACACAATGGATGTCATGGGGGTCATCATCACGTCTGCCACCTTTACTTCCTAATGCTTCTCTTGTACCCTTCTTCTTCCAACGCTCCATATCGACCACTTGTTAACTACGATGTGTGATTTGTATGTGATCTGAGCCTAAAAGTGATTATACTTTGTGCCAATTATGCGCTTACAAGTAGGCTAGCACATCCGATTTCTGTGATGCTTTTTATTTACTAGGGTAGCTTTCCTATGCCCCTACCTCAGTCGCCTCTTACGACATGACCCGTTGGTCTCAGTGTTACTATTCTGTGCTCCCTTGGCGAGATCTGCGAGAGATTAATAGTACGCGCTTGGTCCTAAGATTAAATCCCCCAATAGGAGTAGGATGTTGAACTACAAATGGCTCTCAAGTCGATCCATCCTAAACTGAGTATGAAAGAAACGCTGGAACATAAAGATAACCTTGGTGATGTTGATCAACTTCCACTCGTGGTGTAACTATTTTTCTTCTTCTTCTTCCGCGTTCTCACTAGATTGGGATTTCGGATTCTCTAATAAAGGCAGCCGTCTGCCTCAGATTATCACCCACGCCATACAGTTTGTCTTGGACGCTGGTGTAAGTGGGCCATCTCCCTCATCTGAAGTCTGCATACTGTGGGCAGTTCTGTAAGATATAATTCATATGATTTCTGCTTCCCGTTTGTGCCGACCTCTTCCCGCAGTAAGTTTTGGCCACTCCCGTGATGGTAGGGCTAACATTCTTACTGCGTGGCTAAATCTCCCGAGGCAGATTGGCGACCGTAGAATCCGTTATCCCATTTCTCATTGTGAGGGGTCGCTGCACCATGTTATGCGCCTTACGGCCTGGTGCATCCGTTTTATGCAAGCATTTGTTTCGAGTTAGCATTCAATAGCGGACACGTGCATCCGATTTCAGCCAAACCTCCTCAGTCGCCTCTTACGACATGCGTGGCAGGCAACAGTGGTTCTATTCTTTACACCTCAAATGTGGGCCCCAGTAACCACTCGGGAGGTGTGACTATTCAAATAAAAATACGCCAGAACACCGTATTTCTCACTACTATTTCCTATATTATTATTATTATTTTTCTTCATTCTCAATAGATTATCCAATAAATGCAGCCATCTGCCTCAGATTATCAGCCACGCCATACAGTTTGTCTTCTTTTTTTAGGGCTGTGTACTGGCGGCAGATTTTATATATAAAAACAGATTCCTTACATTTAAAAGAATTAGCACTTTCTGCAGCCAAATTGAATATTTTCTACATTCAAAGTGAATATTTTCTACAGCCAAATTGAATATTTTCTGCAGTTAAATTTAACATTTTTATCAAGCAAATTGAATATTTTCTGCAGCCAAATTGCATTTATTGGTTGAGATTATGTATGTCGACTTGTCCAATCTGGCAAATTAGACAAGATCTGTTTGAGCTAAAGTGGGACTTGGGGCGGAGGAGCAGGAGATGGTGTCTGAGATGAACATAATGTCATTTGTTTGTTGATATAGGTACTCAGTTTGATTGATTGAATACTGATTGATTGATTGATTGATAGGACTATCATCAATGCACTTCAGTGAGTAGTCATCTCTTCTTACTCTTTCTTACATAGGAAGATCTCAGCGACAGTGCACGAACTCCGAAGCACGGCGAGGGTCCCCGGTGTAATATTGAAGATGGTTGTGGACATTTGCCTCCCTATAAGTGAAGGCTGTTGAAGACCTTGGTTGTGGACATTTGCCTCTCTATAAGTGAAGGGTGCGGAAGATTAGAGTGGTCTCCGATAGCGAAGATGATAACACGCTGCGCTAGTGAACACATGCCGTGGAAATTCCGGGGTTCGAGGCCAGCTTGGGCCAAACATATTCGGTGCGTGTACGTTACGTGGTTAGGCTACAGGAAACCCTGGTCCTTTACTTGATCATCTAAATTACAAGTACTTCTAAAGTTGGAACAAGACCTTCCTGAATGGCGACAATTACTACTGCTGCACTATTACCACTGCTGTTTTATTACAACTGATGTACTATTAACAATGCTACACTATTACAACTGCTGTACTATTACCACTGCTGTACTATTACTACTGCTGTACTATTACCACTGCTGTTTTATTACAACTGCTGTACTATTACCACTGCTGTTTTATTACAACTGCTGTACTATTACCAATGCTGTACTATTACCACTGCTGTTTTATACAACTGCGTCTTACTAATGCGACAATTACACTGCTGCTTACCACTGCTTTTATTAACGCTGTCTATTACCACTGCTGTTTTATTACAACTGATGTACTATTACCACTGCTGTTTTATTACAACTGCTGTACTATTACCAATGCTGTACTATTACCACTGCTGTACTATTACCACTGCTGTTTTATTACAACTGCTGTACTATTACCACTGCTGTTTTATTACAACTGCTGTACTATTACCAATGCTGTTATACTACGATGCTATTACTGCCACTATTACAACTGCTGTACTATTACCATGCTGTACTATTACACTGCTGTACTATTACCACTGCTGTACTATTACCACTGCTGTACTATTACCACTGCTGTTTTATTACAACTGATGTACTATTAACAATGCCACTATACACTGCTTGTTTTATTACACTGCTGTACTATTACCACTGCTGTTCTATTACAACTGCTGTACTATTACCATGCTGTTATTACCATGATACACTACAAAACTGCTGTACTATTACCATGCGTTTATTACAACTGCTGTACTATTACCACTGCATTACCACTGCTTACTATTACCACTGCTGTTTATTACCACTGTTGTACTATTACCACTGCTGTTTTATTACGTACACACTAATGCTGTACTATTACCACTGCTGTACTATTACCACTGCTGTTTTATTACAACTGCTGTACTATTACCACTGCTGTACTATTACCACTGCTGAATACCACTGCTACTATTACCACTGCTGTACTATTACCATTGCTGTTTTATTACCAATGATACACTACTAACACTGCTGTGCTATTGTACCTTACCGTTACTGTATTCGCAATGTAACGTTATTAGCATACATGCTTTGTTCATAGTCAGGTCTCCGTCTCAGGCATGCAACATCCAGGACACATCTGTCACATTCTATTTTAAGCTGTGTCCTTGATGGACATGAGCGATGTAAAATATGATACCGGAAGGTAAGCCGAGTGCAAAATTAGGCCTCACGGATCATCACTGGAGCAATGATGTCTGCCCCTGTAGAAATACTTGAAACGGTGGCAGGTCTTTAGCAAATGGAGGACAGACGGGACATGATGTTACTTCAACAAGGAGAAAAATACAAGAGACTAATGAGCTCCCGCATCAGCAGTTACGGTAGTGGCATATTGAAAAGTAGTAACTTGCAAAATTTTTTTAAACTTGCAAATAAATATCCGATATTAGCACGTAGGAACGACCAAGGGTACTTTCAATAGTATGAGGAAGTTACTGACATTCAAACAAATTCAAATTACAAACAGGTTAAAAATGAGAATGATCAAATGCTATATATATTCTATATTAATGTATGGCTCGGAAACATGGACAATGAAGAATCAGTTAAACGACAGAATTGATGCATTTGAGATGTGGATATATAGAAGAATAGGCAGAGTTTCATGGACAGAAAAACAGACAAATAAACAAGTTTTAGGAAAACTAGGCATGAAGAAACAACTATTAAGAGATATAAAATTCAGACAAATAAAGTATTTTGGGCACATAAAAAGACATGACACCTTGATAAAATCTTTACTAGAGGGGAAAGTTGAAGGGAGAAGAGCAAGAGGAAGACCGAGAAATAAGTGGGAGGGAAATTTAAAGAAATGGACAGGATATAGTCTGGCAGAGTGCAACACCAAGGCGAAAGACAGAGGATGCTGGAGATTCATTGCAACCAACCTTCAATGCGGAGACGGCACCTATGATAGATGATGATGATGATTAGCACTTGCTCAACCAAGAGACAGGCAACCAGCCAGCACCTCCTGCCCCTGGTCATGCAGGCTCCCAAAGCTCTCAGAAGCAATAAAGGGGACTGGCAAAAATGAAACACAGACAGGCCTGGAGAGGAGGCTCATCGCAGAAAAACATATACAAGAAAATAGCCCATTGGACTCATGGACATAGGCATACACGGATGATCGGCTACAGATGCTACACACAATGGAGGAGGAGGAGGGGGAGTAGACCTCCGACTAAAAAATGGAGTAGAAATAACCTTAGCTCTAGCTACATGCAAGTTCTCACCAACTTCAGGGCTGAGGTAGAGACAATCAATGCACTGCAACTACAACACAATACTACAACACATAAAACATATACACGGAAAATTAGTGCTTTTGACATACGCATTGTCTGCTATCTCAGCATTGAAATCTGAAAGCAACACAGAACTAAGTGATCTCAAGACAACCTTAATGAGTTATGCCATGATTCCGAGAGGGTAGTATTCCAGTAGATAAACCCCCACCCTCTTCTTCGAGCAAGCTCAATGGGAATGAAGATGCTGACAGACTGGCTAAAGAAGAAGCAGGGATGCCTCAAGATGAAAACCTGGTCAACTATGAAGAAGAAGAAACCATCGTTAAGGGCACTATATAGCAAAGTGGGTGAAAGAAACCCAAAACACAACAAGGATGATGGATATTACCAACTGTCCAGAAGGGACCAGACAGTCATACTTCGCCTCCGGACGGGTCACAACAAAATGAGACACTATCTGTACAATAAATTCAAGATAGGCACCAACGACATGTGTCACTGTGGCTTGACCAGTATTACAACAAAGCATATTCTAAAATGAGACACTATCTGTACAATAAATTCAAGATAGGCACCAACGACATGTGTCACTGTGGCTTGACCAGTATTACAACAAAGCATATTCTACAGAACTGCCCCCAGTATGTAGACCTGAGAAGAGGTGGCCAACTTAGACCAACATCCAACACAAACTATATAGCTTGGCTGACAATCTGAGGCAGACAGAGACCTTTATTAGAGAATCCGAAATCGCAATCTAGTGAAAACGCAGACGAAAAAAGTAATACCAGAAGTTGAGATATGAATGAAAAATGTGTTGAGAGTTTGAACAGATGAGAATGGATAACCTCTCACCTAATCAGACTTTGAGAAACGTTGAGCCTTAATTATGAATTTTACTGTCTCTCTCCCCTGACACTTCCCTCACCCTCAATGTGTGGGTTTTTATTTGGTGTTCTGTTTAAAGCATCGCTGAAGGCTCAACAGTATTGATTATCATGTGGTCCATTTCTAGTCAGTTACAATAATTAGAAACTGGGCTTGGATTGTCTTCATCGTCTGAATGAAATGTCGACGACACTATCGACGTGAGATTGAACCCCAATGTGAACTAAAAATGTAACAGTTCTGACTAATGAGACCGAGATAACTTGGTGGAAAACTGCCGAGAAATAAGATGGAAAGCAAGTTTTATGACACCATATCAGATATAGATAGCAGCAGTGGCGGCTCGTGATCATTTTTGCTGGTTGGGGCCAGACAGAAATTTTCGAAAAATCATGGGTTCAGTTTGGTTATATTTTAATGTGTAAAATAATAAATACACGTTATACCTTACTTTTGGTGGGCCCGGCCCCACTGGCCCTTAATGACGAGCCGCCACTGGATAACAGGCAGTAGCGTAGTTGTTGTTAGGAACTACGAGTGAATCACTTTTAGACTAGTGATCCGGGTTCAATATCAAAGTGGGGTGGAATTTTTTACCTTAACGGTCAACCACCCAGCCTAAATTGGGTACCAGGAAACGCACTGGGAAGTAAAGGCGACCGGCGTGATGTTGACCACCTCATCCATCGTGTGCCGACCGACGGTCAATGAAAAATACGCTTCCAATACCTCGTGGTTTGAAAAGAGTTTATAAAAGATATATATATATATATAAGATGTAAAAATAGACAGCAGTTAGAGTTTTTTGCTAGGTTTAAACCGGTTTCTTTACAATGGGACAAATCAAATAGTTTCGAGACATAAAGAAATATGAGGCTCTGTTGAAAACCATACTGGAGGAAATTATTCGGTTCAAGCGATCGACAAATATATAGCTAGCAAAAGACAGAAAGAGGAGGAAAGAATATGCAGCAATCTGTATCTGCCAGGCATGTCGTAAGAGGGATTAATGAGATTGGGAGTGGGTCTGGCTACCTCATCCCGTAGAAAAAATAAACCAATATCTTTAATCAGTGCTGTTCTATGACTCAGAAACTTAGAAGACAACAAAAGAAACCACCAGAAAACTTCAGACCTTCATAAATGGATGTTTACGTAGAATAGAGGGAATGAGATGGTATGATAAGATAACGAACGAGGAACTCAGAAAAAGAACTAAGCAGATACCAATTGAGAAAGAGATAAAGAAGAGACGTTGGCGATGGATAGGACACTCATTGAGAGAGACACTGACGCGGAAGACGACGCTGCATGACAGGCAATGTTTTGGAACTCGCAGGGAAAAAAGAGTAGGGAAGGCATAAACATACATGGAGAAGAAAGTTGGAGACTGATATTAAAATGATAGCTGAAACATAGATAGAATTGGAAGGGATGGCAGGAGAGAGGAAGGATGCTGGAAGAGGAAGAGCTGGAAGAAGTTTGCTGAAGACCTGTGTTCCGTTGGGAGTTGAAATTTGAAGAAAAAATACAGAAAATTATGTACATCTAAATTGTTTAAAGCCGAAGGATTGACTTCATTGCACTGAGTTTTACAACATATGGCTCGATCTTTATCTACAGAAATGTCGTGTCAATAACACAACAATATCACGCCAATAACACAACAATGTCACGTCAATAACACAACAATGTCACGTCAATAACACAACAATAACACAACAATGTCACAACAATAACACAACAATGGCACAACAATAACACAACAATAACACAACAATGTCACAACAATAACACAACAATGTCACGCCAATAACACAACAATGACACGTCAATAACACAACAATGTCACGCCAATAACACAACAATGGCACAACAATGTCACAACAATAACACAACAATGTCACGCCAATAACACAACAATAACACAACAATGTCACGTCAATAACACAACAATGGCACAACAATGGCACAACAATAACACAACAATGGCACAACAATGTCACGTCAATAACACAACAATAACACAACAATAACACAACAATGTCACGTCAATAACACAACAATAACACAACAATAACACAACAATGGCACAACAATGTCACGTCAATAACACAACAATAACACAACAATGTCACGTCAATAACACAACAATGTCACGTCAATAACACAACAATGTCACGTCAATAACACAACAATGTCACGTCAGTAACACAACAATAACACAACAATGTCACGTCAATAACACGACAATAACACACAATGGACCTGTGTTCCATTGGGAGTTAAATTTAGAAAAAAAATAAAAGAACAATTGTCACATCTAAATTTAAAGCCAATGACCAACAATTCACAACAATGTCGACTAACAATGTCGTCAATAACACAACAATGTCACGTCCCAATAACACAAAATGTCACGTCAATAAAACAACAATGTCACGCAATAACACACAATCAATCACAAGCCAATACACACAATTGCATACACAATGTCACGCCAATAACACAACAATGGCACAACAATAACAACCCTTGGGATATCGCATAAATTTGGTATAATAAATAAGGACACATATTTACCATAATCTGAATCACAGCTACCGTATGCAGCAATTATGGGACATATGGAATGTATGCACAAGACAGACAACATGGTGACGACAACAAATAATACAGTAGTGGTGTGAGAAACCAAATTTAGTCATTGGTTATTGGTTACTAAACTAATGTGTAATATAACACATCAACACACATGTAGCATAACACATCATAAACACTCTAATATAACACATCACACACACATTAACTACAACACATCATAAACACGTGTAATATAACACATCATACACACATGTAACTTAACACATCATAAACACGTGTAATATAACACATCATACACACATGTCACATAACATTGTACTTTCCACACGTCCAACATAACACATCAAAAGTACCTACAACACTACCAAAACAAAAACCGAAACACAAGAAACAAGCACACCAGAAAGGTCTACTAAATGTACAATTAGCAAACACACTGACGTTTATAAGCAACACCATCTCAAATAAATTAACCAATTAAACATTGCTTCTTACTCCTTTATATGTTGTCACTATATCACCATTATCGATGGATTAATCACACTATCATTCCAACTTGTCATTTCGAACTTTGTACAATGTCAATGCATACAGCGCACATGATAGGCTTTTGTTCGGCCACATTTATCATCTTCTCCAGTCTGTGTGTGACACGTTCCTGTCAATAACTGCTGAAAGTTTCTTGCTAAATAATAACTTGAGAACAAGGAGTTTTTGCAAGAACCCCAGAGGAAGCAACGAATATGATCAACAAATAAACAGTGTGCAGGTATTAAGAGCTTCCGAAAAAACAAATAGACAAACACAGGACTCGAACCACTTACCCTCATTTCTTACGACACCAATCGCCTAACCTAGCAATACGAGCAGGAGTCTTCGAGAGGAGTTAATTCTTATTTTAGACCCTGTGTTGTCAGAACTCTGAAGGAGCAAAGAATAGTAACACTGCGATCTACAAGACATGTCGTAAGAGGCGACTTAGGGAGGGGCCTATGGAAGCTACACTAGTAAATATCAAGCGTTGCAGAAATCGTATGTGATAGCCTACTTGTTGGAGCATAACTGGCACAACATATAATCGCTTGTAGGCTCATATCACATAAAAATAACAAAGAATGGTTAACAAGTGGTCGATATGGAACGTTCAAAGAAGAAGAATTATTTGTTTCATGTGTTTTGGCCTACACACTCTGATATAACCAATAAAAGGTTCGACTTAGGTTGAAAGTGCAGTGCCTCGGCTTAAAGAGACTTTAATCTCATAACAAACAACAAACAAACTTATTCTATCAACGCTCTGTCCCTTTCAAATATTTGCTCAAATGTTAAATAAAGAACACATTCTTCGTTACACCATACAAGTAGCAGTACTGTATTTCTGTCTCTGGTCGAGATCATCAAAAACAATTTCGTAAGAAGTGTGTTTAAGATAAAGAAAGAAAAGTCGATAGATCTTCTTCTTCTTCTTTGCGTTCGTTCTTTACGACCAATTTTAATCACTCTTTGTGATATGTTTGATCTTTGACAAGAACGTGTATACGTTGCACATTGGTTTTAGGTCCCTAAACACATAGACTTCTACATGTTTAGAACACATGCATCCGATTTCAACCGAACCTCAATAGTCGCCTCTTACGACATGCGTGGCAGGTAACAGTGGTTCTATTCTTTACACTCCAAATTTGGGCCCGGTAACCACTCAGGCGAGTCGATAGATGAAAAGATAGCAAGACAATGTCAAGCAATAGATGGGAAAATAGATGGAACTATTGGAAGGAACTTCTTCTTCGAACTCTCCATATCGGTCACTTGTTAACCACTGGGTGTGATCTGTATGTGATCTGAGCCTAGGAGCGATTGTACGTTGTGCCAGTTATGAACCTACAAGTAGGCCAGTACATTCAATTTCTGCGACGCTTTTTATTTACTAGGGTAGCTTCAGTAGACCCCCACCTCAGTCGTCTCTTACGACATGCCTTGTAGGTCGCAGTGGTACTAATCGTTGCTTCTCCGGCACCACACGGGTGTGGAAGGAACTAATAGATGAACCTATTGGAGGGAACTAGAAATTAGTGGAATTAGTGGCATTAGGGGAACTAGTGCCCCTGAATGCTCATCTACATCGCATCCAACCAAACATTGCCCCACAATGTCAACTGTGTGACTGTTCAGAAGAAACTGTCACACACCATCTCTTTCAGTGCCCTGCATTCAGTGACCTACGCCACAAGTACCTACCTCCATACCCAGATGTTGAAAACACTCTCTATGCTAACACACCACAACTCAGACATACCTGTAAATTCACTGCCATGGCCTCAAGTCGAAGGGCAAATGCTCATAAGACTGCTGGATCGGAAAAGTAAAGTATTGGAGGGAACTAATGGAGGAAACGCCCTTTCCGTACTGAGAATCATGGGGACTACTGATATTAAGCAACGCCTTCTTGTGCTTCTGTACCAAGGCCTAGTTATACCATGTATAAAATATGCATGTGCTATTTTCACGATTTGTCCAACACAGATGGTGGGACTAGAATGAATTCAGAATGATGCCAAGAGCATTATCTCGGGTACACCAAAGATACACAAGGAGAGTTAATGAGATTTCTCCTTGACCTGCCTCCTCACTATTGCTCACAAAATTCAAACTTGGACGGTCCATATATCTTCTTCTTCGACGAACGCTCCATATCGACCACTTATTAAACCACCCTTTGTGGTTTGTATGTCATCTGAGCCTAAGAGCGATTGTGCGTGGTGCCAAGTTATGCGCCTATGGTGACTAGGACAGTACATCCAATTTCTTGTCAGCATTTTATTTACTAGGGCTGCATTCCCTAAATTGTGAGACGGATGGGACACTTGGACGTCATCCTATTGGAGTAGGATGATCAGTGTCCAAAAATATCGCCCTTCGTCAATGTTTGGGTTTGTACCGGTCAACCCTTTGCATTATCGGCATTACTTTTCTATCCACGGTGAGTTTATTCCTGAATAGGAGTATTCTCAGCCGTTTTGGGTCGCGTGTCGGCACTAGGCAATTTGCAATGTCTACTATGCATTTTCCCTGACCCCGGAAAACACTGGACTGGGGCTGCGCACATATATTTTAGAGAGTCGATTCATTCGGCGCTAGCAACGCAACTGAAATTTTGCGCTCGCCAACATCACCCACCTCAATTCTTCCGGGTATGTTAGTTGTTAATGCAACAGTACCTAGCCCGGTTGTCCCAGGGAGGGCAGCTTCGTTAGGCACTAGAACGCAACTTTAGGGTTTGCGCTCGGTCAACCTTACATAATAAACGTATCTGCACTTGGCTTATGATGCGGAGTTTCCTGCAATCCTTCCTGGTGTCGTCACGACACGTTGCATCTTTTCGACGATTCTTGCCTATAATTAGCAAATTGGGTGCGACCATTGTTTTGAGGGGACGTGCATCCTAAGATCTCGTACCTTGTCATTTCTAACGATCCGTTTTTATTTATTCAGCTTTTTCCCTTCGGCCGGGAGAGAGGTAACAGAAATAGTCACTCTGGGATTATGTTTGTCTGTGCTGCGGGCAGATCTCATCAAACGTAACTGCGTCTACACCACTACCTGTACCAGAGTAGCTCTCCCTCGATCCCTACCCGCTTAGCCAGACAGAAACTGTTGTCTGTTTCCATGGTCACCACATGGAGGTGAGGTAGGATCTTGCTTAGTGCCAGCTCATTAAACCTGGCGCGACGTTGTCCCTATGAATGTGCCTTTGACCCCGGAAGATCCATATACTAAAATCAGCGAAAAACAAGGATCATTAACATCACCTTCATGAAGAACTCTTTAAGTAGAAAGGATGTAGACTCAAGAGAGGCAGACCACTTCTGAGACAGGCAGAAGATATTCTTGGAAAAAAATTGTAAATCTGCCGAGATTGAACTAGGAGAGGAATATATTGTTGTGACACCAAAGTTTCAGAACTACTTTCACAGTTATTATATCATATAAGAAAAACTATCAACAAAAGAATCCACTACTAATTAACCCGGACATTGAGACCCTCTTGAATGACTGCCAACGAAACAGATGTGGTTATTTACACCGATGGTTCAGTCATTCACTAACAACGATGTGCTTAGGGAAGCTTATTCCAGCACATAATATAAAACAGAATGCACCAAAATAAAACACGTAACATACACATATTCTTCCCAAAAAAAAAAAAATTTCCGATCCAGAAGCACTTGAGCTTTCAGCTCTCCGGCTCGGTGCCATGGACATCGTAACCCTTCGATTCGGTTCCACGAACACCGTAAATCTGGAGAACCTGTGCTTTTCTGCCAGCCCGCGGAATTAAACACGCACTCACAGAGGATTATCACCACTAACACGCTGGGCAGGCACTTCACAAAATAAAATTAGGTAACAGACACATATTCTTCAAAAACATAAAATAAAACACGTCACAAACACATATTCTTCACACACAACAAAAACGCACCCCACTTCTTACCTCCTGTACTTTGTGCAAAGTTCAAGACTGGATTAAGAAACTCAGACTTGAACCTGTTGACATCTCCACGGTAGCTATCACTAAGCACTTCCCATGCCTGCTTCACTGCAGCAGGTGTTGCCCGACCATATAGGGCACCCAGTGTGGAGGATAGAACCTCATCAATGTCTTCAACTGTTTGGGAGCGCTCCTGTCAATATAGAAAACATGACAACTGAATACACAATTTAACAAGGATAAGACACAGCAAGTGGAAAAGAGAACTGGTATGTAGAATATAAAGAGCAACCCCTTAATACTGATATTTACAATTACAAAAATTGTTCTTTTTCTTCTGCGTTCTCACTAGATTGGGATTTCGGGTTCTCTAATAAAGGCAGCCGTCTGCCTCAGATTATCAGCCACGCATACAGTTTGTCTTGGACGCTAGTGTAAGTGGGCCACCTTTTCTTCTCAAGTCTACATACTGGGGCAGTTCTGTTGAATATAATTTATATGATTTCGTTTCCCGATTGTGCTGACCTCTTCCTGCAGTAAGTTTTGGCCACCCTTGTGATGGTAAGTCTGACATTCTTACTGCGTGGCTAAATCTCAGAGGCAGATTGGCGACCGTAGAATCCGTTATCCCATTCCTCATTGTGAGGGGCTGTTGCACCATGTTATGAGCCTTACGGCCTGGTTCATCCGTTTTCTGCAAGCATTTGTTTCGGGTTAGCATTCCTAGCGGACACGTGCATCCGATTTCAGCCAAACCTCCTTTGTCGCCTCTTACGACATGCGTGACAGGTAACAGTGGTTCTATTCTTTATACCCCAAATGTGGACCCCAGTAACCACTTGGACGATTACACAAATTAAAGATGTGACTGTCCAGGACAATAGTCCTTTCTTGAATTTCTTAACCCCCTTCTCGTTATCTCTACTAAATGTGTTCATTGAATTGTTCCTCTGATGATTCAAAGCTTCCTCTGATGATTCAAAGCTTCCTCTGATGATTCAAAGCTTCCTCTGATGATTCAAAGCTTCCTCTGATGATTCAAAGCTTCCTCTGATGATTCAAAGCTTCCTCTGATGATTCAAAGCTTCCTCTGATGATTCAAAGCTTCCTCTGATGATTCAAAGCTCTTGATGATTCAAGCTTCCTCTGATATTCAAAGCTTCTTCTGATATTCAAAGCTTTCTCTGATGATTCAAAGCGTCTAGTTTATCACCTTATCCAGCCCACATAATGTGGTATTTAATGTTGAACACGATGTGGCTTCTTCTTCTTCTTCGAACGCTCCACAACAACCACATGTTAACCACTCTGTGTGTGATCGGAGCCTAAGAGCGATTGTACGCTGTGCCAGTTATACGCCTACAAGTAGGCCAGCCCATCCGATTTCTGCGACCTTTTTATTTACTAGGGTAGCTTTCCTAGGTCTTACATCAGTCGCATTTTACGACATGCCTTGTAGGTCGCAGTGGTACGACTCTTTGCTTCCCTTGCGGGCCCCGGCACCACACCGGTTCCAAGTTTAGCTGTATGTCCTGCTGGTAAGCATGTTAAGTATTTTCTAGCTGGCTTCCTCCACATATGGTTCCATTTACTGTTCTCATGATGGTTAGCTTTCTTCTAGTCTTTGACGCTGTTGTTTTCCTTTTTTTTTTTTGGATAGGTTGCTTCCATGTTAGTCTCATCATCAAATGTACCTCCAGAATAGACAGGTTAAGTCATCTAACTATTGTGTGAATAAGTTTTACGTCAATGATCTAAGTATTGTGTGAATACAGTTTTACGTTCAAATCATCTAAGTATTGTTATCAAGTTTCGTCAGTCATCAAGTATTGTGTGAATAAAGATTGCGTTCAGTATCTAGGTATGTGTGAATCAGAATGTGTTCAGTCAATCTAAGTATGTGTGAAACAGTTTTACTTCAGCCATCAAAGTATTGTGAAATCAGAAATGTGTTTCACAATAAATCTAGGTATGTGTGAAATCAGAAATGCGTTTCACAATAAGCGTTATGTTTGTAACCAATGAGGTCGCAGTTCTCGGCAGTCTAAAAACAACAACAGCACGCGGGTCCTTCAGGCATCGATTAAGTTACCGCTACACGTGTAGTATTCTTGTCAGGTCAACTCATTCAACAAAAATTTCACATGATTAGCACGTTGGAGAAAGGAATGAAAACTATGGGATGGGAAAGGGGTTAGGGATTGAGTCTCAGTCTATGCATTTCTTGACACAAAGTCATACACTGGTTTGTGTTTTAACACATTTTGACAACAAGCGAACTTAATTGGACAATGGTTACTCAGAGTGACTGGAGTTAGTAAAGGAACCCTTTTTATACCAGAGGTACGCCCGCCTGCCCAGCGTTTTCATAGCGCGTTGGACTGCGGGTGACTAGCCCTCTGTGAGTGCGGGTTCAATTCCGCGGGCTGGCAGAAAAGCCACAGGTTCCCCAGATTCACGGTGTTCGTGGCACCGAACCGAAGGGTTACGATGTCCATGGCACCGAGCCGAAGAGTTGAAAGCTCAAGTGCTTCTGGATCGGGAGAAAAAAAAAACCAGAGGCATATTGGGTAATACCGTGTTAGGCCCGTTATTTTTTATTTACCGTCGGCACACGATGAGTGATGTGGTAAACATCACGCCTACCGTCTTTACTTCCCAAGTTTTTACCTGGTACTCAATTGAGGCTGGGTCGACCTGAGAGACGTTACGGTCTGAAAACAAATCACTGTGGAATTGAACCCCGACCACTAGCCTGAGAAGTGAGTTCACTCAAATAAAAGCTACATCCCAATGCACGTTGGTTCAAATCCCGGCATGGTCAATTACCAAGTCGATCCAGTTTAAATATTTTTTTAGTACAATATCGACATGAGAAAGAGACAATCCCCATTTTTCGAGTATATCACATACGGTGACAAATAGCAAAATATCGTGGGAAGAGACAAGTGTACAACAGAGAAAGAGGAAGAGACAAGTGTACGACAGAGAAGAGGGAAGAGACAAGTGTACGACAGAGAAAGACAAAATATCGTGTGGAAGAGACAAGTGTACGACAGAGAACGACAAAATATCGTGGGAAGAGACAAGTGTACGACAGAGAAACAGGAAAGAGACAAGTGTGACAAGAACGACAAAATATCGTGGGAAGAGACAAGTGTACAACAGAGAAGAGGGAAGAGACAAGTGTACAACGAGAAGGGAAGAGACAAGTGTACAACAGAGAAGAGGAAGAGACAAGTGTCAACAGAGAAAGAGGGAAGAGACAAGTGTACGACGAGAAGAGGGAAGAGACAAGTGTACAACAGAGAAAGAGGGGAAGAGACAAGTGTACGACAGAGAAAGAGGGGAAGAGACAAGTGTACAACAGAGAAAGAGGGGAAGAGACAAGTGTACGACAGAGAAAGAGGGGAAGAGACAAGTGTACAACAGAGAAAGAGGGGAAGAGACAAGTGTACAACAGAGAAAGAGGGGAAGAGACAAGTGTACAACAGAGAAAGGGGGAAGAGACAAGTGTACAACAGAGAAAGAGGGGAAGAGACAAGTGTACAACAGAGAAAGAGGGGAAGAGACAAGTGTACGACAGAGAAAGAGGGGAAGAGACAAGTGTACGACAGAGAAAGACAAAATATTGTGTGGAAGAGACAAGTGTACGACAGAGAAAGATAAATCTACCAAATCTAACTTGACTGCATGGTATAATGTATTTGTATTTATTATTATTATTTATGATTAGTTGATCATGTATCTACACAAGCGCATGTCCATTGAGATATCGATCCAATTCGTTGTTGTTACTTTTCCGTGTCGTTAAGTTGGCCAGTATCAATAACATTTTCATGCCTACTTTGTGTTACCAGAGTCAAACACGGACAATGAGCAAAACACAGTAGCACAAAATAACTACATGTGAAATGCGATGCCTACGAAAAGTTACCAACAACACCAGAAAAGACAGTCACCAACATCAGCATAAAGGAAAGTTGGACAGAACCTTGCTTGAATTACATTGAGAAACAAAGAATGGAGTGGTTAGGCCACTTCTCCTTCTTCTTCTTATGTTCGCCCACTGTTAATTCAGGTGTAGTCAGGACGCCTGGTATGGCGCTTCTGACTGATTTTGCGTCAAGGCATGCTTTCCTTGTTTAACAGTGTCCCCCGCCTTACATACGTGCTTTCTCCAACTTCAGAGGTTTTCAGCCACTTAATAAGAATGCAACCAAACTCCACTGTATACAGTCTTCTACAACAGAACATCAGAAAAGAAGGCAGAGAAAGAACCACGAAAAAGATAGTTAAATGGCATAGGAGAATCCTGTCAAAAAAGCAAAAATAACTATCACCCAAGCCACTAGAACAGCGCAAGACAAAAACAGAAAACCACGACACTGGGCAACAACCTGGTAACAACAATGTCACGACAAAAGATCAACAAATAAACATGGTACAGGTATTAAGAGCTTCCGAAAAAACAAATAGACAAACACGGGAGGACGACAAAAGAAGAAGATCCAGTATTTTCTCTCTCGCTCTGTTGTCCCCCACTTCTTTAATTGATTTTGTTAGTTGGTCTGATGTATTTCAACCCGCCTCTTCTCACGATGAAGAACAAACTAATTGTGTTCATATTGCCACATGTGAAAAATATGGGTTATATATATGAAGTGCTTATACGTGGGTTTTGGTGAACACACATTTGTTAACTGCACTGCTATTGATTTCATAACTGCAGTATTCAGCATCAAATAGTTTGTCCTGGGCAGAAATTTGCCATCCTAACAGTTCTTCCGAGTTTCTCTCTCATATATCAAATGTCCTGCCTCTGCAGCCGTCATGTTTAAACCATCAGTTACATCCTGAATCCATCTTCTTCATGGTCTTCCTATTCTCCTCTTTGCCATGATGCCTCCTTCCAAAATGGTCTTCTACAAACCTTCATGTCTTTTATATGTCCAAAACACTTCAATTTTCTCTTCTTTTTTTTGGTAGCTTTAACCAGTTTTCTTTGCTTTTGATGTATTTCTGTGTAGATCTATTTGTTCTTTTCTCTGTCTATGATATACGGAGAACTCTTCTGTAACACTTATATTCATAAGCAAACATTTGTTTTTCCACCGCCTTGTTCTTTTCTCTGTCTATGATATACGGAGAACTCTTCTGTAACACTTATATTCATAAGCAAACATTTGTTTTTCCACCGCCTTGTTCTTTTCTCTGTCTATGATATACGGAGAACTCTTCTGTAACACTTATATTCATAAGCAAACATTTGTTTTTCCACCGCCTTGTTCTTTTCTCTGTCTATGATATACGGAGAACTCTTCTGTAACACTTATATTCATAAGCAAACATTTGTTTTTCCACCGCCTTGTTCTTTTCTCTGTCTATGATATACGGAGAACTCTTCTGTAACACTTATATTCATAAGCACACATTTGTTTTTCCACTGCCTTGTTCTTTTCTCTGTCTATGATATACGGAGAACTCTTCTGTAACACTTATATTCATAAGCAAACATTTGTTTTTCCACCGCCTTGTTCTTTTCTCTGTCTATGATATACGGAGAACTCTTCTGTAACACTTATTTCATAGCACCATTTGTTTTTCCACTGCCTTGTTCTTTTCTCTGTCTATGATATACGGAGAACTCTTCTGTAACACTTATATTCATAAGCACACATTTGTTTTTCCACCGCCTTGTTCTTTTCTTCTTCAAACGCTCGATATCGACCACTTGTTTAACCACTCTTCGTAATTGTATGTAATCTGAGCCTAAGATCGATTATTCATTGTGCCAGTTATGCTCCTACAAGTAGGCCAGCACATCCAATTTCTGTGATGCTTTTTATTTACTAGGGTAGCTTCCCTAGGTCCTACAACAGTCGCCTCTATTATTTGATTTCCTTTGTTGCATCTATGTTCGATTTCGTTAGTTATTCTTTCGTTTGCTGGAAAAAATGCTTCCTATGCCTGTCAAGTCCGTGACTTGTTTTAATAGACGTTTGTCCATGGAGATATCTGTATTTTTTTAAAAGAAATCAAATGTAAAAGTTATCCACCTCCACACGACAAGCAGAACTGTGTCAGAATGATAACATTTCACTAAAACGCTCAATATGCATCATGTTTGTTAACAGCACTGACTCCATGACACTTAGGGCAACCTATAGCTGCTCAGTTTCTTTCAGCAGATAGCGAAGGCATGATCGTTTCCGTTGTTCACTGGTTGAACACGCTTCTCACTCATCATCTCAAATTCTTCTTCATCATTTCCTCTCTTGCATCCACTTGAACATGTTTTTAAAACACAGTGGCAATATTCAGCCCCACGATCTAGGGATTCAAAGAATTTGTCAGACAATGGAGAGCTTCAAAGTATTTGTCAGAAAATGTCACTCATGGCGATTGCAATTTCCGTTTTGACGGTTTCGTTAACTATTAGTGATGTTTCCAGGGACGAGCACCATGTTTTATGTGTGTTTGTGAATCCATTATCAAATAGTTGAGGTTGTACTATTATGCTACATTATCAAATAGTTGAGGTTGTACTATTATGCTACATTATCAAATAGTTGAGGTTGTACTATTATGCTACATTATCAAATAGTTGACGTTGTACTATTATGCTACATTATCAAATAGTTGACGTTGTACTATTATGCTACATTATCAAATAGTTGACGTTGTACTATTATGCTACACATTTGTCACCATATCCTTCTCTACTTCTTCTTTGAACGCTCCATATCGACCACGTGTTAACCACTCTTTGTGATATGTATGTGATCTGAGCCTAAGAGCGATTGTACGCTGTGTCAGTTATGCGCCTACAAGTACGTCCGATTTCTGCGACGCTTTTATTTACTAGGGTAGCTTTCCTAGGCCCCTACCTCAGTCGCCTCCTACGACATGCCTTGTAGGTTGCAGTGTTACTATTTTTTGCTCCCATTGCAGAACCCAGCAAAACATGGGCGCTATAGTATTGGGTCGAAGCGCAAGAGTTCAAGTGCCGCTGGTATAGTATTGGGTCGAAGCGCAAGAGTTCAAGTGCCGCTGGTATAGTATTGGGTCGAAGCGCAAGAGCTCAAGTGCCGCTGGTATAGTATTGGGTCGAAGGGCAAGAGCTCAAGTGCCGCTGGTATAGTATTGGGTCGAAGGGCAAGAGCTCAAGTGCCGCTGGTATAGTATTGGGTCGAAGCGCAAGAGCTCAAGCGCCGCTGGATAATTGAAGAAGAACGCCCGTGTGGTGCCGGAGTCCGTAAGAGAAGCAACAAAGAATAGTACCACTGTAAACCTGCAAGGCATGTCGTAAGAGGCGACTGATGTAGGACCTATGGAAGCTATCCTAGTAAATAAAAGCATCGCAGAAATCAGATGTGCTGGCCTACTTGTAGGCGCCTTACTGGCACAACGTACAATCGTTCTTAGGTTCAGATCACATACAAATCACACAGAGTGATTAACAAGTGGTCGTTGTGAGGCATTCGAAGAAGAAGAAGATTTAAAAGAAGAAGAAGAATACCAACTTACCATTCTCAGAAACCACCACAAGTTTCCCTCAGAATCAAACAATGCTACGTAATCCACTGAAATGTAAACTTCCCAATGATTGTAGCTATATATATAATATAATATATACAAGCACAACAATGCAATCAACTGGCGAGATGTAACACGTTAAACTCCAGCTATTAAAACACACGCATCTACACGATCAATGCTGAATTTATATATACGAATCTGACGTTTCTAGGCTAGTGCTCACAGATGGGGACATGCACTAAAGGCAGTCATGGTTACAGTATTCACAACAGCTGGTGTCAGTTCCCAGCTAAATTGTTAGTAGACAGATCTGTTGCACATGATTAGGATTAAGTTTCCTTCAAATATGGCTGTTGGTGATTAATGCAAAATGATTCAGTCAACAAGTCGAATATTATGTTCTAGTAAAATAAGAAAGAATAAATAAAGAGGCAACTAAACATTAGTCTTATCATCAAATAACAGGGAGAAAACGAAAATAGATTTCTTATCAGTAGCGCTGACTGCAAATCGATAACTGCTAGAGTTCATCTTCATCTGGAGGCTGATTGTTTTCTAAATACAAGATGTCACATTTTTTTAACTAAACTGCACACGAAATGTGCGGAATGTATGTGTGTATGTATCTATAACAACATTGAGTATATCTACGGTCACACTGTTGATAATTGGTTATTGGTTACTAAACGGACAACATTGCAGTCTGGGCAGACCCGTAGGTGCTCAGTCTCACCCAACAGATATCGAAGATTAAGCATGCTGATGGTTCCCGTGGCTCGCTAATTAAATACATTCCTTACTCTGCCCCTTGGACATTCAGTTCTACTTGTACAACGTATAACTCCAAACTGTTTAAATCGATGGATCAATTCAACATCTATTTTAGTGTCTTTATCCAACAGGCCATTGCGAAGAGAACGCACTGTTGGTGTGTCTGTCTATGTGTGTATCTATGACCACACTGTTGGTATGTGTGTCTATGTGTGTATCTATGACCCCACTGTTGGTGTGTGTGTATCTATGACCACACTATTGGTGTGTGTGTGTGAATCTATCTATGACCACACTATTGGTGTGTGTATCTATCTATGACCACACTGTCGGTGTGTGTATCTATCTATGACCCCACTATTGGTGTGTGTATCTATCTATTATCACACTATTGGTGTGTGTATCTATCTATTACCACACTATTGGTGTGTGTATCTATGACCACACTATTGGTGTGTGTATCTATCTATGACCACACTGTTGGTGTGTGTATCTATCTATTACCACACTATTGGTGTGTGTATCTATCTATGACCACACTATTGGTGTGTGAATCTATCTATGACCACACTATTGGTGTGTGTATCTATCTATTACCACACTGTTGGTGTGTGTATCTATCTATGACCACACTATTGGTGTGTGTATCTATCTATGACCACACTATTGGTGTGTGTATCTATCTATGACCACACTATTGGTGTGTGTATCTATCTATGACCACACTATTGGTGTGTGTATCTATCTATGACCACACTATTGGTGTGTGTATCTATCTATGACCACACTGTTGGTGTGTGTATCTATCTATTACCACACTATTGGTGTGTGTATCTATCTATGACCACACTATTGGTGTGTGTATCTATCTATTACCACACTATTGGTGTGTGTATCTATCTATGACCACACTATTGGTGTGTGTATCTATCTATGACCACACTATTGGTGTGTGTATCTATCTATGACCACACTATTGGTGTGTGTATCTATCTATGACCACACTATTGGTGTGTGTATCTATCTATGACACACTATTGTGTGTGTATCTATCTATGACCACACTGTCGGTGTGTGTATCTTTCTATGACCACACTATTGATGTGTGTATCTATGACCACACTATTGATGTGTGTATCTATGACCACACTATTGGTGTGTGTATATATCTACGACCACACTATTGGTGTGTGTATCTATCTATGACCACACTATTGGTGTGTGTATCTATCTATGACCACACTGTCGGTGTGTGTATCTTTCTATGACCACACTATTGATGTGTGTATCTATGACCACACTATTGATGTGTGTATCTATGACCACACTATTGATGTGTGTATCTATGACCACACTATTGATGTGTGTATCTATGACCACACTATTGGTGTGTGTATCTATCTATGACCACACTATTGGTGTGTGTATCTATCTATGACCACACTGTTGGTGTGTGTATCTATCTATGACCACACTATTGGTGTGTGTATCTATCTATGACCACACTATTGGTGTGTGTATCTATCTATGACCACACTGTCGGTGTGTGTATCTTTCTATGACCACACTATTGGTGTGTGTATCTATGACCACACTATTGGTGTGTGTATCTATCTATGACCACACTATTGGTGTGTGTATCTATGACCACACTATTGGTGTGTGTATCTATCTATGACCACACTATTGGTGTGTGTATCTATCTATGACCACACTGTCGGTGTGTGTATCTTTCTATGACCACACTATTGATGTGTGTATCTATGACCACACTATTGATGTGTGTATCTATGACCACACTATTGATGTGTGTATCTATGACCACACTATTGTGTGGTATCTGACACACTATTGGTGTGTGTATCTATCTATGACCACACTATTGGTGTGTGTATCTATCTATGACCACACTGTTGGTGTGTGTATCTATCTATGACCACACTATTGGTGTGTGTATCTATCTATGACCACACTATTGGTGTGTTATCTATCTATGACCACACATTGGTGTGTGTATCTATCTATGACCACACTATTGTGTGTGTATCTATCTATGACCACACTATTGTGTGTGTATCTATCTATGACCACACTTCGGTGTGTGTATCTTCATGACCACACTATTGATGTGTATATCTATGACCACACTATTGATGTGTGTATCTATCTATGACCACACTATTGATGTGTGTATCTATCTATGACCACACTATTGATGTGTGTATCTATCTTGACCACACTATTGATGTGTGTATCTATTATACCACTTGATGTGTGTATCTATCTATGACCACACTATTGATGTGTGTATCTATCATGCCACACTATTTGTGTGTATCTATCTATCTATGACCACACTGACCATCGTGGAAGGTCCCTGATGTAATATATTACTACGACTAGTTTTAACTGTTTAGACAGTGCTTTCTTGAGAACATATTCTCTCCACAAATATCAATGTGACTAAATAATACAACTAAACATAACGTGTTCATACTGAAGTTTACATTTATTCATTTATACTCTATTATATTATATTCCTCTAGTACAGCGTTTCCCAAAGTGGGCGGTACCGCCCACCAGTGGACGCTGAAGCGTTCTAGGAAGGGAGGGGGCGATAGTGGGTTCAAAAGAAGAATTTAGGGAGTGTTCAGGCGATTAGGGGTCGGTGACTACTTAAATAAGAAATTAATAATACATATTTTAAAATAAATTATTGTCGTGATTTTGCGATTGAATAATCATTTAAAATTTGAATTCTGCACTTTAATTCATCTTATGTCCGTCTTATACGCTCCATTTTTTCATCAATTTCTTATGTCAAAGATAAAGTAGAGCATGTATATATTGGGGGCGTTGGCAAACTGCTATAATGTGGAGGAGGGCATTACAAAGTTTATGTTGTGCAAAGTGGGCGGTGGACCGAAAAAGTTTGGGAATCTATGCTCTAATAACTATGACCAGGCATACCTTGTTTAGTGTGTTAGATGATTGGAAGTGTTGAAATGTTCAACTCTCACACAGTTATGCACGTGTCAATGTGTGTACACACTCTGAAGGGAAACAATAGATACATCCCAGGCTGTATCACACCACTTAGTTATCTCACTACACAGAGATTCTAGAAGTAAGACAGAATTCGTATATTCAAACATCATTTTCTTGTATTTCATCCACCCACCCACTTTGTCAGCTTCTATCATGACGCGCGATGGATACGTACACAGCCATATCGAGCCTCTTGTGTTAAAACTGGCTGGATTTAACGATCTTCCACGACAATAAAATAATTCATCTAAAAATACATGCTTATGAATTTGTATTAAATTCTGGTTGAAATATTGACTGAAGTATTTAAATACTCGTAGAAGCACAAGTTATCGACAACTGTTGCCGACAATTAGAAGACACAGAGCTAGGCTAGACTAGACTAGACAAAGTTCATGGCCATAGTCAACACCTGAACGTCCGAAAACTTGCTCTGGCATGGCACTCCTAAATCACGTGTGAGCAAAACCTCGACACTCATTTTGTGTGTTAATCTTTATGAGCGGTAGACAATAAAATCCATATTGAAATTAGATTTAAACATATTAGCAATAATTAGAGTAAAGTACAACAAATATGGCAAAACACGGTACCTTTATCATGTTGGAATATCTTTTCAACTCTCACTTCTGCTGTCGACAGCAGACGCATGTGATCCCTCTATTACACACAACAACGGACGGGTTCATGTTTAGGAAATATGGAATAGGGTTCACAGACTGATTGATGTTAGATATAATGTTTTATTACCCCGATAATATATTATAAATTTTTAAAATTCAATATTTTATATGCTATCACACATTATAATAATACATTGTGAACTATACCAGTATAAAAAATAATCAAGTGCTAAATGTTTTGGAATGAACGTCCCTAAAACAGAGTGAACTACCCGGGGAATACCCTTTGTTCCGTCATTAAAATCTATATATAGACATTGACGTGTTTACGAGGGACATGCAATCAAGGGAGATAATAGATAAAAGGAAGTATTGTTGAAAAAGGTTACCGGTTATCTGCACACACGTACGCGCGTGTTTTACTTGATCATTCATTTATATTCTCTCATCCGATGTGATATAATTAGGAACTGGAGGGTGTAAGGCACCATAGTTTGTTTTTTTCACTGCAATCCTGATAGAGAGCTGCGATACTCCAGTAGTTAGTGCATTTGTTTCGCATACTTGTTGTCCTAGATTCGAAATCGCCAGTTAGACTGGGATTTTTCAGATCGCAAATGTCGCTCAGGGTGACCCAACTAAAAAATATGTATCAGAGAAACACTGGAAAGTACAGGCGACCAGTGTGACGTTGACCACATCACTCATAGTGTGATGTTACCACATCACTCATAGTATGACGTTGACCACATCACTCATAGTGTGACGTTGACCACATCACTCATAGTGTGACGTTGACCACATCACTCATAGTGTGACGTTGACCACATCACTCATAGTGTGACGTTGACCATCACTCAGGTGATGTTACCACATCACTCATAGTGTGACGTTGACCACATCACTCATAGTATGACGTTGACCACATCACTCATAGTGTGACGTTGACCACATCACTCATAGTGTGACGTTGACCACATCACTCATAGTATGATGTTGACCACATCACTCATAGTGTGACGTTGACCACATCACTCATAGTGTGACGTTGACCACATCACTCATAGTGTGACGTTGACCACATCACTCATAGTGTGACGTTGACCACATCACTCATAGTGTGATGTTACCACATCACTCATAGTGTGACGTTGACCACATCACTCATAGTGTGACGTTGAACACATCACTCATAGTGTGACGTTGACCACATCACTCATAGTATGACGTTGACCACATCACTCATAGTGTGACGTTGACCACATCACTCATAGTGTGACGTTGACCACATCATTCATAGTGTGACGTTGACCACATCATTCATAGTGTGACGTTGACCACATCACTCATAGTGTGACGTTGACCACATCACTCATAGTGTGACGTTGACCACATCACTCATAGTGTGACGTTGACCACATTACTCATAGGGGACGTTGACCACATCATTCATAGTGTGACGTTGACCACATCACTCATAGTGTGACGTTGGTCAGATAAAAAAAAGAAATACAGGCTTCCCAAATATCCCATAAAAAGCGTCTAGCCGAATGAATTAGAGTGCGGCTCCCATTGCGGGAGACCCGGACACTTCTTCTCCCTCGAACGCTCCATTTCTACCACTTGTTAACCACTATTTGTGATTTGTATGGGATCCGAGCCTAAGATCGATTATACGTTGGCCAGTTAGGCGCTTCCACCTAAGCCAGCACATCCATTTTCTGCGATTCTTTTCATTTACTAGGGTAGCTTCCCTAGGCCCCTCATGTTAGAGGTAAGTACCATTGTAAAGGAATGTTCCATTAGAACACCGAATTGAAAAACTAATTTAAATATTATTCATAAATTGCAGTTCTATGTTACATTTGGGAACGAAAGAATAAAAAAGACTAAGAGATAAATTGCAGTACTATGTTACATTTGGGAACGAAAAGGAATAAAAAAAAAGACTAAGAGATCTAGCCTTCTTAAGACAAATACAAACCATACTTGCCTTCTTAAGACAAATACAAACCATACTTGCCTTCTTAAGACAAATACAAACCATACTTGCCTTCTTAAGACAAATACAAACCATACTTGCCTTCTTAAGACAAATACAAACCATACTTGCCTTCTTAAGACAAATACAAACCATACTTGCCTTCTTAAGACAAATACAAACCATACTTGCCTTCTTAAGACAAATACAAACCATACTTGCCTTCTTAAGACAAATACAAACCATACTTGCCTTCTTAAGACAAATACAAACCATACTTATTTTAATTGCGTTCTTATCCGACAGTGCCGTAACGAGTGGACCCAAGTACGGTTGAACGTGTAAAATTTCCGAGTGCCGTCATTCTTTTGAAAGAGAACTGCTTGGAATTTGTTTATATGTATAAAGTTGCATATTGTCTCTATCTTTGGTGGTGATCATGTGGACACTACATTTTGATCTTAGCCAAAAGGTTGAGAAACTAGCAACAAAACAGTGTATCTAACTCTCTAATAAATGAAGTCCATAACTTACCTTATGTCTGGTTGTCAGGCTGTAACCTTCCTGCTTCTCTGTCTGAGGAGTACGATCTTGTATCACATTTGTTCGTATATCCTCTGCTTCATCTGGTGCATTTGCTTCTGCAATTGTTGCTGGTGATGGAGACACATTTGCAGATACAGAAGGCATCAATTCCAATGAAGATATGACAGGAACTGTCTCAGACAGGCATCTTTCAGAAGGCTCGGTTATTACCCCTGATGACGATAGCGAAGGAGATAACTCTGTTAAATGTTGACTTTCAGACTTCTGAACCGGTCTAAAATAACCCCAGACTGTGTCCGTCAACAGGCTAGCTACGTTGCGTACTAATCCTTCAAATGCGCTACCACCTCCTCCATGTTTTCCACTAATTTCTTCTAAATCTTTCTTATCTTCTACATGATTTCCTTCCTGATCATTCGTGTGTATATCCCCAACACCACAACGCGCCCAGAGTGGCATGATTAGTGGAAATGAAGATTTAACAAAACTGCAGACCTTCCAACACTCGTACAATATTTCTGCGCTACTGAAGACAGTCAGCAATAATATATTCACATGCCCTCACAACATCGCCTACTTAATATGCGTACTAGGTGGACAGAACATTTCTTGAAGATTACAATATATTCTCTATAACACTCCATACTAGTATTGTTCCTACTAATAATTGAATTTAGTCAAAGACTAGTCTAGGTTATATACTGTGAGTCTTGTGACTGTACAACACACTGAAGAATTCACCTGTTTGGAAAAAAGATATAACATTTTAATATGTACATTAAATAAGTAGGATGTCCCTTGGCGAAACACGTAAACACAAAGTACTGTAGTTTTAAATAGTACAAAAACAATAACAATGCATAGAATGTCCCTTGGCGAAACACGTAAACACAAAGTACTGTAGTTTTAAATAATACAAAAACAATAACAATGCATAGAATGTAACTTGCGAAATGTTGCTTTCATCACAGCCTGCATAAAAAAACTATCTGTCTCTAGCAAGTTCTTCCGCCTCCTCCGGCGCCATGTTAAAGGTTTCTTTGATGTCCTGCTGCCACCTTTGTCTTGGTAGTCCCCTGTCTCATATTCCAAGAATCATGCCTTCCATTACCGTTCTCTCTAAACCAATGGTACGTTAAACGTGGTCCAAAATATGTCATCTTCTAAGACATGATGTTACTTATTAGCCAATGCTCCTCGATATGCAAGTTTTGTGGGATGTATTTGTTTTTTCTCTTCTTTGTCAAAGATGTTCTGCTGAAACACATAAAAACAAAGTACTGTAGCTTTACAAAATTCAAAAACAATAGCAATATACAGCAACGTTTCGACCAAAAGGTCTTTATCAAGCAAAGGATATAAGAGAAGCGAGGAACTTCACTTCTCACAAAGCACACAACATGTAGAATCAAACAATATATTTCTAACGGCCCTAAAATCTGCAGTCTTCCCTTATATCAACGATGTTCTAAGAACTTTACTGTAACAACTTGTTTTAGTTGGTTTTATTAAAGCTTATATCTTTATTGGTTATGAATTACCAGTCTCTGGTTACACCGATTCAAGTATCTAGGAACATTCCTAACATCAGATGGAAGATGTACAACAGAGATTAGGAGTAGAATAGCTCAAACGAAAGCAGCTTTCATGAAAATGAAGAACACACTATGCGTGAACTCACTACCAATGACACTGCGAAAAAGAGTACTCCAATGCTATATTGAACCAATTCTTATGTATGGCAGCGAATCATGGACACTGAACAAACAATCAATACGATCATTGGAAGCCACAGAGATGTGGTTTTACAGAAGAATGTTGAGAATTCCTTGGACAGCAAAGAAAACAAACGTGGAGGTTTTAAATCAGGTCTGCACACAAAGAAACCTTATCAAAAGAATAAGAATCAGACAATCAAGGTTCTTCGGTCATTTAATGCGAAGAGAAGGTTTAGAACATTTGCTGACTACAGGTAAAATTCAGGGAAGGAGAGATCGTGGAAGACAGAGGAGAAGATGTTGGATGGCCTGACATAATGGTTCGACAAAATATCGACGTCAGAACTGATTACATGCACCAAGCAAAGAGAGTTGTGGAGAGACATGATCGCCTACGCCGGCAGGCATGGCACTTGATTGATTGAGTTACAGTCATCTCCGAGTCATCTATTGCCTCTGTTACAGTCATCTCCGAGTCATCTATTGCATCTTGTATCATTCTTTACCTTAGTCTGCCACGTCTCTTTTACTTGCTATGACGGGTGGAGCTCATGGGATTTCACTGTTCAAGTCAGAGGAGAGGATATTGTGAAGGAATACAGTGGTGGTTTTGTGCTGACTACAAGCAGTCTTACTATGGGAGATCATGAGAGTAACTAAAGTGATGGTCTGGCTGCAGTCACAGATTTTTATCAATGCATGTTTTCTCAGTCACTCAATGAATATGCTCATTATGAATATTGAAATAGGCTGGTCTCGGAAACAATGGTTAGAGTCGTTGAGGAGGTGTAAGCTGAAAACAAACCAGTTTTATTTTGTTGCCAGGACATGCAGGTGTAAAGGGAAATGAACTCGCCGATAGGCTTGCGGGTATGGCTGATTTGCTGATAGGCTTGCGGGTATGGCTGATTTGCTGATAGGCTTGCGGGTATGGCTGATTTGCTGATAGGCTTGCGGGTATGGCTGATTTGCTGATAGGCTTGCGGGTATGGCTGATTTGCTGATAGGCTTGCGGGTATGGCTGATTTGCTGATAGGCTTGCGGGTATGGCTGATTTGCTGATAGGCTTGCGGGTATGGCTGATTTGCTGATAGGCTTGCGGGTATGGCTGATTTGCTGATAGGCTTGCGGGTATGGCTGATTTGCTGATAGGCTTGCGGGTATGGCTGATTTGCTGATAGGCTTGCGGGTATGGCTGATTTACTGACAGGCTTGCGGGTATGGCTGATTTAAAACGTGGACTAGCAATGAACCAGGTTCATATTCAGAATTCCCCATATAAGAGAGGACGTATAAATGATTCAAGTCTTCTTCTTCTTCTTCTTCTTCTTCTTTGCGTTCGTTCTTTACGACCAATTTTAATCACTCTTTGTGATATGTTTGATCTTTGCCAAGAACGTGTATACGTTGCACATTGGTTTGGTAGGTCCCTAAACGCATAGTTTTCTACAAGTTTAGGACGTGTATACGTTGCACATTGGTTTGGTAGGTCCCTAAACGCATAGTTTTCTACAAGTTTAGGACATGTGCATCCTATTTCATCCAAACCTCCTTAGTCGCCTCTTACGACATGCAGGGCATGTAACAGTGGTTCTATTCTTTACACCCCAAATTTGGGCCCCGGTAACCACTCGGGCGAATGATTCAAGTAATAGTGGTGAATCTACAACACTAACCAGACTGCACGAATACCAAGTCAAATGTGGTGCAGCTAGACAAGAGCACTATACTGGTAGCCAAAGAAGAATAGTAAACTAACAAAGAACCGGTGTCATTAGTCGTCACACGGTGAGAGACATAATGAGGAGGAGATTTGAGCACATATGGACTAATTGGTTTGATGTGCAGTGATGATGATTCGACGACTAAACTAAACTAAACATTCTCTTAATATATTCAAGTTGACACTGAGAGTTTACACATAACTTAAAGTTTATACCACATCCATTATGTTCATATTTAAACATGTACTAACTCTACAAACTACACACACGACAAGCATAGGCGTTCATACCTTAAGGTAAAAGGAGGCAATTGTTACCCCCTGAAAAATAGCTTTTTTGATAACACAGATGTATGTGTATCTGGTCTTCTCTATTTCCGCCTAGTAAACTACCAACTAGTGGGCGTCTGTAGCTTAAGCGATAGTGAACTCGATCACAATACAAGTCTACCTGGTTCAAACTTCGCGGCGGTCAAGTTTGGAAGCAAATTTGTTCGCCGTAAATTTTTACGAACGATAAAGATAGACCTCACCGTTCAGAAAGCAATGACAAACTACATACTGTATAAGTGGTGCTATAAAATCAAAAACTCATTTACTGTAGTTGATGGCGAAGTTCTGTAAAGGATATGCAAGGATTTTCACTTGACAAACTGCATTTTTATTAACTGAACTCTACCTGGAAGTGCTATACCGACGAGTGAGCCCAGTACGAGTGAGCCCAGTACGAGTGAACCCAGTACGGTTGAACGTGTAAACTCCGAGTGTCGTCATCCTTTGAAATGAGAGCTGATCGTAGCTAGTTTCTCTCTCTCTCGCGATCACCGCCCAGACCGATGTACCAGATTTCCCATAAATTCTATTTATGTGGAAATCTGATTCATGCAGCCTTAGCATTGGTGTGTTTTACGTCACATCTTCAGCACCATTTGGAACTCTGGTGCTTATCCTTCGGCGACGTGTCCGGTTTCAGCCAGCGTTTACTCGGTTCGCTCTCAGTTCTGAAGCCATCTAGTGTTTTTTACGGTGTGGGGTAGCTAGCCCCACGTCCAACTCCCCAGTCGCCTCTTACGACAAGCGTGGCAGGTAACAGTGGTTCTATTCTTTACACCCAAATTTGGGCCCCGGTAACCACTCGGGCGGTAGCAAGTTTAAGTGTATTTGATTGTGCCATTTCACTTTTTATGAAGGCTCCCACCGTTTGGCCTCGATCGAGTGGGCACTACATTTTGATATTAGACAAAAGGCCGAGAAGCAATAAGACTTTGAAAGAACCACAGCCTAACTGTTGCTACTAAACAATGTATTCCGTTTTTCCTGCTTGATGTCGTCACGCTTGATTTGTGCTGCGTAGGTTCCCAGGTATGTGGTTAATTTATTCCTACCTGTGTACCTGCTTCTACAGGCAGGTCATTCCAATCTGATACTTGTATATAAGATATGATGTGTCTACAAGGTGTGTTCTGTGGCTGGCTCTGCAGTCAACAGAGTTGGGGTCAGCTAGTCTCTCTCTTAGAAAGTACACACAACAACAAAAGTAAAAATTAGTAAATCTGCCGATGACTCGTAGAACATACATCCAGAGGTTAGACCTGAAACTGACCATGATGCCCAAGACTAACAAGGCTCTGGCTCGCCTAAGGAGGGTGGGTGGGGGATGAACTCCTCTAGGTCATGCTTTTTGCCTCAGTGACTTATTGAGGCGAAACCAAATTTAAAACATTGCAGAAACCGGTTGTGCTGGCCTACAGTTCTGTAGGCGACTAAATGGCACATCAAACTTAAGCTGTGTAAATCTTATACAGACTAGAAAGCGTGGTTTAACAAGTGGATGATGAAGATCGAACGAAGAAGAAGAAGATGCAGAAGCATCAGAAGAAGAAAAGCATCAGAAGAAGCATCAGAAGAAGAAAAGCATCAGAAGAAGATAGCATCAAGAAGCATCAGAAGAAGAAGAAGAAGAAGAAGATGCAGAAGCATCAGAAGAAGAAGAAGCAGCTATGTTAACTACAAGACTATTGTGTAAAATAACATAGTAAATACTTCATCGTTACCTCCTTCCTTTCTTGAATTTCTGCAATGTATATTTTTCTTCTTCTTTACGTTCGGTTTCGTATGTTCGTCTAAATCATGAGATGAGTTGCTTCTATGAAGTTGCATGTCAGTTGGAACTCCTCAAGTGCGATATATATTCATTTCTGCTCTTTCGTTTGTGTTGTCTAGTAAATATTTCGTACACACACACATACACACACAAATGTCTTACTGGTAGGAAATATGTATTGTGTTGTCTAGTAAATATTTCGTACACACACACATACACACACACATGTCTTACTGGTAGGAAATATGTATTGTGTTGTCTAGTAAATATTTCGTACACACACACATACACACACAAATGTCTTACTGGTAGGAAATATGTATTGTGTTGTCTAGTAAATATTTCGTACACACACACACACACACAAATGTCTTACTGGTAGGAAATATGTATTGTGTTGTCTAGTAAATATTTCGTACACACACACATACACACACAAATGTCTTACTGGTAGGAAATATGTCGGATAAATAATTATAAGGGAAATACAAAGAGAATGAGAATGAACTAAGAATATTACAACCCGATCTCCCTGAGGAAACTCCCTTAAATATGATCAACAAATAAACAATGTACAAGTATTAAGAGCTTCCGAAAAAACAATTAGACAAACACAGGATTCGAACCACTTACCCTCATTTCTTACGACACCCATCGCCTAGCAATATGAGCGTCCTTACGAACACAACCAGCGAGCCATTCAATATGTAGAACTATACATATACTTTCTTGCAAACAATGCAATGACTCAAGCGGGCAGAAGTATGGACAAAGCCGATATCATCAATGCGGTACGCTATCAATTATGTGCAAGTCTCAGACACTGGAACGAGTTGGAGAATAAAGTGTTTAGTTTGGACATGCCAGACAGTGTCGTCTTCGTGGTAAAGAAAGAAGAATCAACATCACAAATAATGAGCTTATGGAGAGAACGACGCTGTGTGGTGCCGGGGCCCGCAAGGTAAGCAAGTAATAGTACCACTGCAGCCTCCAAGGCGTGTTGTAAGAGGCGACTGATGTAGGACCTAGGCAAGCTGAGCCTAAAAGCGATTGTACATTGTTCCAGTTATGCACCTACAAGTAGGCCAGTACATCCTATTTCTGCATCGCTTTTATTTACTAGGGTAGCTTCCCTAGACCCACTAACCTCAGTCACCTTGTAGGTCGCAGTATTACTATTCTTTGCTCCTTTGCTAGTCCCGGAAACACACGGGTGGGAATAGTCATACTAAACAGATAATATCAATTCAAAGACATGCACAGTTCACAAGACAACAGTGAATAATAGTAGCAACAACAGCTTACCGTAACGACATCAACTTCTCTGCTAAAAGACACAGAAATTGTGTCCACGTTAAGTTATCCGAGAGAAGAAACACACTAGATGTGTACATCAACCTATCTTAGAAATAACCCTCTTGATGTCTATATTAACTTAGGTCAGATAAATAACAACCATAATTTCTACAAGTCAGATTATCATATGTTGAAGTTAGGTGATGTACGACGGAAACCTACAAGTCTGATGTGGTCAGATCAGATCAGATCTGAAGAAAACCGAGGGGTGGCTGTGGTAATACTTAATAAAGTAGCGTAAATTATATGATTTTTTAAAGGAGTTAATTCTCATTTTTCATGTTTGTTGGCCTACACTCTCTGATATAACCAATAAAAGGTTCGTTCTTAGGTTGAAAAGGTGTGCCTCGGCTTAAATCCCCTACATAACAAACAATTCAAGAACGGTTATTCAAGAAAAAACACACTATATGTTCACATCTATCTATACCAGAAATAACACTTTTGATGTCTACATTAACTTGTCGAGAAAAGACACTGAAGTTGCTCACACCAACTTACCCGAATAAAGACACTTCAGATGTTTACATGAACTTATCCAAGAAATGATATTTCATTTCTTTACAAGATAACCAATATGTCCACATGAACTTGTCCAACAAAAGACACTTAAGTTGTCCACACAACGTTTCATAGAAAAGACACTTCAGATGTCCAGAACAAACAGAAATAAACACTGCGCAATGAACATGTGTTGTCCAGCTTAAGCTTCAAATCTACTACGAAATTCACAAAGGGTGTTGTTGGCACACAACACAGGTTGGAAAATTCCGTTCACTGACTGGCTGTTCTTAATTTAGAACGTGCTTTAAATATAAGTTTCTGAGATAGAACCTGGAAGCACAGGTAGATAGATAGATGTCAATACACGTTCGTTATAATTGAAATGTTGTACACCCAGACCTGGTGTGAAAAAGTGGTGTAGTGTTTTATTCAGAAGTTTCAATGTGTCGATTTAAAGTGAGACTTTATTTAACTCATTCAATACCATGAATAAGAGCTACTTATACAGGGTAACTAGTAGAGTGGAACGGATTATACATAAGCTCTCACTTATCAACTTGGACATAAAGAAGAGTGTGTGTTCAATCCTACACTTGATGTTCAACGTGTGAGGAAAGGAAAGGAAGAGGCTGAGACTATTGCCATTGAAGCCGCAATCCACCATCTTACAAACATATTCCAGCTACATCCTGAAAAAACCAAGCCACAGTTTTCTTTACTGATAGCAAGTCAGTGCTACAGGCATTAGAAAATGCTAACCTTGAGATCTGCATGCCAGTCCCTGGCACTATCCATCAGTTCATTCATCAACACCTTTGCCGTCAAGCTTACCTTACAGTGGATACCAGGACACAGCAACATACAGGGAAATGAAAGAACAGACACCCTTGCAAAGGCAGGATCAAATAGTCAACAACACGACAGACCAGTAGCATTGCAGACTGCTAAACAAATAATAAGAAGTAACAAAAAGGAGGAGTGGATGAATGAGTGAGCAATGGGCAAAACAGACAGAGCCCTCTTTAAATACATGACCACTCAAATCGAAAAATGCCACCTCACACGACAAAAACAGTCATTATTTTCCGCCTTATGACACAACATGTGCCTCTGAATGCTCACCTACATCGCATCCAATCAAAGATGGCTCCACAATGTCAAATGTGTTACTATTCAGAAGCAACGGTCGCACACCATCTCTTCCAGTGCCCTGCGCTTAGTGATCTACGCCACAAGTACCTACCCCCATATCCTGATGTTGAAAACACTCTCTATGCTAACACACCACAACTCAGACAGACCTGTAAATCCACTGTCATGGCCTCAAGTCGAAGGGCAAATGCTCAGATGACTGCTGGGAAAAGTAAAGTACACATGTCGTTATAATTGAAATGTTGTACACCCAGACCTGGTGTGAAAAAGTGGTGTAGTGTTTTATTCAGAAGTTTAAATGTGTCGATTTAAAGTGAGACTTTATTTAACTCATTCAATACCATGAATAAAAACTGATTACACAGGGAAACTAGTAGGGTGGAACGGCTTAACGTAAGGCAGAAGTGTTCTCCTATCGACTCGGACATAAGAAGGTTGTTGGTTCAATCCCAAACTCGACGTTCCACGCGTGAGGACAGGAATTATCTCTCCTATCCCCTGCACACTAGGGCCTAGAAATGTGAAGTGACTTCGTACCATAAAGTCTGAAAAGGCTACAGGAAATTTTATATTCATTAAAGTGGAATAAAAAGTGGCCTAGAGAAGATAATTTTGGAGGGAATGATGTCTAGAAGAAGAATAAGAGGAAGACCTAGAAGACGATGGGTACAGGATGTTATTGATGATCTGAGAATGACTGCTGCTGACGCCGGTCAACTTGCACAGAACAGAGAGTTTTTACCAGACACTGAAGACTGACTTATTTTGTGTTTGAACTAGCTCAGTACATGCCGCTAGGGATGAAACATGCATTTCTACATTTAGACATACGGCCTTCAACGTTGCAGCTAGAGCTATACATGTACTTGTCGTCAAGGGCGTACACATACATTTTCCCAGGAGGGGGTAAAATGAATACACACAATTTTAGTTGATAGTTTAAAAAATGGACAGAGAAAAGAAGCTTGATATTAAAGAGAGTTGGTATTAAAGAGCATAAAATCAAGAAAAATTAAATATTTCGGATACATCAAAATTCATGAGTACCTAGAGAAGATAATTTTGGAGGGAATGGTGCCTGGAAGAAGAATGAGATGAAGACCTAAAAGACGATGGGTACAAGATATCATTGACGATCTGAGAATGACTGCTGCTGATGTCGGTCAACTTTCATAGAACAGAGAGTTTCCCAGGACTGCTGTCATGAGAGCCAAGTTCTAGAAGGGACAAGCTACTTGATGATGATGATGATAATGGAATATTGTGTGAAATAATAAAAAAAGACACGATGCTTCTCTTCTCGTTTACCGACAAGCAATATTGCAGACCACCAGGGCACTGCATTAACCTCATGATTATTAGTTGCTTGACCTGGATAGTTTCAAGTGGTCACGCTTAAATCTTAAATTCATTCTTAAATGAATTTCTTTTTGCAGACGATCAGGCAATCATATCAACAACAGAAGAACAGCTACAACAACACATCAACAGACTCCAGTTAGCATGTAACGAATACAACATGAGAATTAACATCGACAAAACAGAAGTAATGACATTCGCCAGAGAGGAAAACACTACCAACATCTCCATCGATAATCATCTACTAAATCAAGCAAAGATTTCACATACCTGGGGAGCATTTTTTCAGCAAATGGAAGAATAACTAATGAAATTCAACACAGATGCAACAAATCAAATGATAGGACAAATGGCGCCAATTTTAAGATGCAAACACGTCACCATGAACACAAAAAGAGCAATGTTCAACACAATCTTTCTCCCCACATTATGTTACCAGTGCCAAACCTGGACGCTGACAACAAACGATAGAAGAAAACTAGTCACAACAGAGATGAAGTGTCTACGCAGAATGCTGGGTGTAACAAGAAGAGACCGGTTGAGAAATGAAGACATCAGGAAAAAGTGGGTACAACATCAGTACTAGACTTCATCAAGAAACAACAAATTAAATGGTTCGGTCACGTAAGCAGATTACCATCAGACAGTGCACCCCAAATAGCAATGCTGCTCCGATACAATGGGTACAAAGCAAAAGGCCGGCCACGCAAAAGATGGACCTCAGAGATAACAGAGGCGACGAAAGAGACTATCTACGAAGCGCATACTAGGGCCCGTTTTAGAAATCTCTTCCTGACCTGACGCTGTGAGGCATACAGGATTCGAGAAAGAAGAAGACGCTTAAATCTTGTCTTCTACAAGACTTCTGAGATCTGCCAAATACGTTTGCCTCCATGTGCACTATGATTATTCAATTCTTTTGTGTCCTGTTTATTTGTCTACACCCTCTGACACACAAAACGACTCGTTCTTAGGCTGAAAAGTCTGTGCCTCGACTTAAAGAGCTTTAATCCCTACATTTAGCTGAAATCGGATGCACATGTCCTAAACGTGTAGAAGTCTATGCGTTTAGGGGCATACTAAACCAATGTGCAACGTATACACGTTCTTGGCAAAGATCAAACATATCACAAAGAGTGATTAAAATTGGTCGTAAAGAACGAACGCAAAGAAGAAGAAGAAGATCCCTACATAACAGTCGTGCCTCGACATAAAGAGCTTTAATCCCCTACATAACAGTCGTGCCTCGACTTAAAAAGCTTTAATCCCTACATAACAGTTGTGCCTCGATTTAAAAAGCTTTAATCCCTACATAACAGTCGTGCCTCGACTTAAAAAGCTTTAATCCCTACATAACAGTCGTGCCTCGACTTAAAAAGCTTTAATCCCTACATAACAGTCGTGCCTCGACTTAAAGTGCTTTAATCCCTTACATAACAGTCGTGCCTCGACTTAAAGTGCTTTAATCCCTACATAACAGTCGTGCCTCGACTTAAAAAGCTTTAATCCCTACATAACAGTCGTGCCTCGACTTAAAAGCTTTAATCCCTACATAACAGCTGTGCTTCGACATAAAGAGCTTTAATCCCCTACAAAACAAACAAACAAACAAATAAACAAGCCTTTCCTCGTAGTCTTCTGTGCCAAGAGGCAGGACGTTGGAGCTGGGCTGTCCCTTCAGTTTTCAGCCTGCATTTCATCATTGTCAGTTGTTCCGACTCCTACCTCTATAGTATCCGGATCTTCATGAGCAGTTTGTGGTTTTTTTCTGCAGATGTTTGCTTTATTCACAGTGTGTAGTCTTCGACCCCACACCAACCACTCTTAGTCCTATCTCTAGTTGCCGTGTACGACGCGAGAGAGAAGATATTGTCTCTATTGTTTGTTTTCCCCATAAATCAGACGAAATAAAGAAGAAGATTCCTGAATTTTGGAACAATTATCATACAATATAAGAGACTATGCGCTGGATAGGACACACTTTGAGAAAACCAGAGGGAATATAACAAGAAGGTTGGCTGAAATCGGATGCACATGTCCTAAACGTGTAGAAATCTATGCGTTTAGGGCCTACCAAAACAATGTGCAACGTATACACGTTCTTGGCAAAGATCAAACCATATCACAAAGAGTGATTAAAATTGGTCGTAAAGAACGAACGCAAAGAAGAAGAACAAGAAGGGTCCTTTCCTGGAACCTGCAGAGACAGCGAAAGAAAGGAAAGCAAGAAATAATGGAGACGAGATTTGGAGGCAGAGATCAACACTATAAAGAAAAGCTGGAGGGAGCTGCAGGAGATATCTAGAGATAAGAAGACTTGGCATGAGTTGGTTGAGGTTCTATGTTCCAATCCGGGTTAAAAGGGCATGAGAAAGAGAGAGAGAGAGAGAGAGAGAGAGAGAGATAAAAGACTGCATCAAATACGTCTCTGCATCGTTAAAACGACAAATTCACAAAACAATTTGAGACAAATTTGTTGTCTGGCGAGAATGTGCTCTATCAATACGTTTATTTATTGTTAATATATACATGGAAGAGCCATGACACTGGGCAACAACCCGGTAACAGTGTGACAAACAAAAGAAGAAGAGTTATATGGAAGGTCAGTGGAAAACTTTTGAAGCTAAACAACGGGCTGGCAACAGTGTGACAAACAAAAGAAGGAGAAGATTGTCAAATATGAGCCTCATCTGAAGCTTAGACAGTAATATAATAAATAATTTGTGAGTTAAGACGATTAAGAAACATGATTAACGTTACTAGAAGAAATATAATTAGAAGTACAGACACCTGACAAAAAGTAGAAATCAAATCTGACATAAAATAATGTAAACAAGCAAATATGATTCCACCATTTTGTGAGAATGATGATAAACCAACTACCACTTTGTGATTGTAACAGTACTAGATCTCGTCTGAGAGAACGAGGAAGGACACGAGAAATATGGAATAGACAACATCAAATAAAATACTACAGCAGTTTGGTTTACATTAACCTTTACGACAAGCTATATCAAATATTATTATCACTTTCAAATAATAAGAAAACAAAGAAATAGATAAATACCTCCATCTTGATGTAAGTGTAACCAACAGTATCTTTCTTATATGATAACACAATCGATAACTGATGTTGCTATAAGAACACGGAAACAGCCGATCTGATGTGTGATCATCCGAGGCCATCGATTAACTCAAGTTAACTTCTAGCAACGCCAGCCTCGCATTCAAAAACATGAATCAATATCAAGTCTCTAAGATCAGGTCAATGTATACTGGTTGTACAGTTATCAGAGTTCGTTTGATATCATCATGTCGGATCTCGACGATTTTTTGTACAAATAGACTTATTCTTCTTCTTCTTTGAACGTCTTCAGTATCGATTTGTATGTGATCTGAGCCTAAGAGCAATTGTACGTTGTGCCAGTTATGCGCCTACAAATAGGCCAGCACATCCGATTTCTGCGATGCTTTTATTTACTAGGGTAGCTTTCCTAGGTTCTTTTACGACATGCCTTGTAGGTTGCAGTGGTACTATTCTTTGCTTCCATTGCGGGCCCCAGCACCACGCGAGCGCTTAAATAAACTATTCGGCAGCCTCTGGGTTTTTAATCTTCGAACCTAATGACACGTAGTCATATAATGAAATGACTGGGTGTCTTTGGATTTTCTACCTCCATCAAACAGGAGCCAGCGTTACTGGTTATACAGCGTTATTTGTTATTGAACTGACGTTCCAGCACTCAGAACAAGCCCATAAGTGCTCCGTCTCCCGTAACATATGTCAAAGGGTATGCATACTGATGGTTCCTGTGACTCACTGGTTAAACACACTCCTCTCTCTGCCCCTCAAGCATCCAGCTCTACTTGTACATTCTGTAATTATAAACTTCTTAAAACGCTGGTTTGATTCAACATCAATTTTAGTGTCCTCATCGAACAGTAGGTCGCCAAGAGACAGAAGAACATCACTCTTATCCATCCTAAAACTCACAAACAATCGATGCTTTCTATGCAAACCGTTCTCACGTTTCCACGAACACCCGCATGCAAGGACAGTTGATCCACCTGAGTCTCTGGAGGTTGGAAACTTCTATAAACGACATCAACTCATAGCGCAACCTGCCATTCTGGATCTTCCGATGCATCGACTGCGCGCCAGAAACAACAACAGCTCCAGTAAACGGAGTCCCAGAGAGCACGTTGATGGCAGCAGTAACATCCTCAACCTCCATCCCGCCCGAGTAGTTACCTGGGCCCAAATTTGGGGTGTAAAGAATAGAACCACTGTTACCTGCCACGCACGTCGTAATAGGCGACTAAGGAGGTTTGGCTGAAATCGGATGCATGTGTCCGCTAGGGAATGCTAACCCGAAACAAATGCTTACAGAAAACGGATGCACCAGGCCGTAAGGCGCATAACATGGTGCAACGACCCTCACAATGTGGAATGGGATAACGGATTCTACGGTCGCCAATCTGCCTCGGAGATTAAGCCATGCAGTAAGAATGTCAGACCTACCATCACGAGGGTGGCCAAAACTTACTACAGGAAGAGGTCGATACAAACGGAGAAGCAGAAATCATAGGAATTATATCCTACAGAACTGCCCCCAGTAGAGAAGAAAGAGGTGGCTGGCTTACACCAGCGTCCAAGACAAACTGTATGGCGTGGCTGATAATCTGAGGCAGACGGCTGCCTTTTTAGAGAATCCGAAATCCAAATCTAGTGAGAACGCAGAAGAAGAAGAATAGTTACACCACGAGTGGAAGTTGATCAACATCACCAAGGTCCATCCTCATACTGGAAGTAATTGTACTGTATGCTCCACTTCGCTATGCATGATCTTCTAGCAGATGCTCAATTGCGAGTTCAGCCTTCATGTTTCTGCAATCTTTACATTCTCTTCCAAGAGTAATGATAACGTTGTGGTAGCTGGTCATGCTAACATCTATTGGGATACATTGTTCCTCTTTTGGTAGGGTCGCAGCTGTGGTCACCTGGCTAATTGTTCTAGCAGCCTAGGCCATCCACGACATGCACGCTTGATTCTCGTGCCCTTACCGTCATTAGTGTTCTTGTGGAGTGGATGTCTCTTATCCGCAGTAACCCGCATATACGCCTTGGTTTTGGCGATTGCATGACGGGAGCGAAGTGACAGAATCTCAAGCATATATCTCATCTTTACAATGTCCTACCAAAAGTTGTAATTCCCCTAAAGTCTGTGCCAGAGCAAACCCTTGGAGAGAGGAGACTGAACCAGAAGTATGTATCCAGACAGAAGTTAAAGGAATACTCGACAAGGATGAGCAGAACAGCATACAACGTAAGCCAGCACTCTCAGTTTACTTGATGAAGAATACCCACATGATCTCTGGGTCCGGGTATACACTGATGAGTCAGAGGAAAACGCAGTGAAGAATGGAGCAGCGGAAGTGTATATAGAATACCCAAACAATATTTGAGATACGATTAGAGCACCTACGGAGAAATTATGTCACAACTATGATGCATAAACTCCGCCCGAGGGTTACCGGGCCCAAATTTGGGGTGTAAAGAATAGAACCACTGTTACCTGCCACGCATGCGTAAGAGGCGACTAAGGAGGTTTGGCTGAAATCGGATGCACATGTCCTAAACTTGTAGAAATCTATGCGTTTAAGGGCCTACCAAACCAATGTGCAACGTATACACGTTCTTGACAAAGATCAAACATATCACAAAGAGTGATTAAAATTGGTCGTAAAGAACGAACGCAAAGAAGAAGATGATACATAAACTCAGGAAATCAAGGTGGCAACTGAGAAACTGTTGAATATCAGACTTGATCTACAACCTGTTGTATTTTTGACATGCAAAATCAGCAGTGCCACTAGATCACTGAAGAAGAAAATATTATATATATATATACATAATAAATAGATCATAGCGGAGAATCTTAGACTGGTCATAAAACATGACGTGCTTTTGTTGTATAAAGATTCCTTGAAATTTCTCGGATATTCGTCTTTTTCTTCTTTATCGTCAACGTAAACTTTCTCGGACATTCGATCGTTGCTACAAAATATGGTAACATGTCACAGCAAGCTTGTCCATTTCCCAATTCCGCCATGTTTTCATAAGACACGACGAGACACTTCTTTCATGAACTATCGACGTTTACAAGACACTTTTATCGTAACTTGACTAAAGACACTTCTTTCGGCCTTTGACTACAGTTCGACACTCATTGTCCGAGTTTATCTTTGTCCTTCCAGTTTGTTCCTTTTTTTTTCTTTCCTTATTTTTTTCCTTGGTTTTGGGTTCCAGTGTCTCTTGACATAAAGAGATCATCTTGGAATGAGACTAAAATCATTTAAACTCAAGGTAAAAAAAAAGGATACTTTTATTATCCAAAAGAAAAATCTCAAAACTGATTATATAACTGATATATGTGACTAATGGTTAATGTAGTCTGATAAATTGTACTCATTGATTACTTATAGGTGCGTAGTTACTTCCAGCAGATTGTAAAAGATGTAAATTGAAATTGAAAAAAAAAAAGAAACGGATTGAAATCGACGCATCGACTTGGATACTTCTAAAGTAACTTTTTTTATTCAGCTGGAGTCTATGCATATCTCCATATAGTTTCAGTTTCAGTTTGGAATATCTTCATTGCACTCCGGGCATGTCCATATGTACCCCGATCTCCTTCGTAATATCTCCAACAGCGTCCAGCGACTGACCGTACCAGTTCCATTTTGATTGATGAGCCGACTCGTATACCTGTCTTACTGTTCTTTTCTTGCCACACCAATGTTCAAACCCAGCTCCCGCAATCTAGTAGTTGACGTGGATTGGTTTAGATGAAAATCTTCTCTGCGGCCACTCTATGAGGGCGTTCAAGATGTCAGCTCTGTCCATTGGCTGACCCTCTTGATATAGCGGCAGAGAGCCAGCGAGTCTGTCTGCTCTCTCATTGCCAACGACACCCATGTGCCCCCGAAGGAAGACAAGTGTAATTCTGCAAATTGTTGACGCCTACAGTGATTCAGTCCATTGTCTGCACACCGAACCGGCCTCCACCTTTGGGATCATACTCAATGAGTCACTCAGAATGCACGCATTAGAGTAGTTTTGTGACTCTAGCCAGAGTAGTGCATTGGTCACCGCCAGTACCACCTTCATTGTTATTCTGCTTGTTGTTATACTAAATGCACTACTGGCTTCCTTGACCATTCTGCCACATGAGCTATAGCTTGTCTTGGACTGATATGGACATGTATACTTCTAAAGTAGTTAGTGGTCAACCGGAGTCTACGCATATCTCCGTATAGTTGTCTTGGACTGACATGGACTTCTAAAATAGTTAGTGGTCAATTCAGACAAGGCCAATTGTATGTGTTAAAGGTAAGATTTGTGTGTGGTTAGGTGACTGACAATGCCAATTGTAGGAGCTAGATTGTGGGATTTTTGTCTGCGTAGGAAACTGACGATGCAAGTTTAGATGAGACAAGTAACTAGTATAATGAATAGAATTAAAGTGATGAAGAATTCAGTCTGCCATCGATTTTATGTATTCGGTTAAACTCACGTCCAAGAATTGCACAAAACTAGCCATCGACCAGTTCAGTATTTGAATTGTTAGCTAAACAAATATCGATGCTTGTATTAGTCCATGAGCATCCAAAGTACTGATATTTTTTTTCAGGACAGGCTAAAGTTAATTTTAAAACAATTTAGTTGGTAATTTACTACGTGGAAATGTAGAAGACCAGATTAGCATAAAACTGTGTTTTATAAAAGTCATTTTCCAGGGGGTGGCACTTGCCCCATCTTGACTTAACGTATTGACGTCCATGTATTAGTTCCTGGTCACTCACTTCCTGACCAGATGGTATTAAATGTTTAAATTACGATCTGTCAAATGATTCCAGAGCCACACTTGGGCACTTCTGGTAATGTTATTATGTGAAATGGGCTTAGTGATGCAGGAAATTGAAACATTTTCATTAAGATGTTTGATACAGTCATCTTTATTCTTTCAATTATGTCCTGTCTGTCCTCCTCATTATATCTGGTTCATCTATTCCTTTATTGTCTGCTGTCCTTCTCTCTTCTCTCACTAACACTTTCAGACTCTCTTCATTTTGTCATCTATCAGTATCGAAGAGTATTCTAATCTTGGATTCTTCACAAGGAGTTCACTATTATTTTTCATTTTTCTTGACCTATACGCTCTAATATAACCAAAATTGGCCCGTCCTTATGTTGAGAGGGGCGGTGCCTCGGCTTGAAGAGGCTTTAAATCCCCTACATAAGAATCAAACAAATCTTCATATATCTCTCTTTCAAACATAAAGTATAAACTCAATGCCTTTGTGAAGAACCCGGCATTAACAGAGTTACGACTAAGATAAGTTTACAGTATTTGTTACAAGATGAGACCAAATATCAGTGACAACAAATAAAAGACAAGATAGTCAGTACAGATTGAAGTGTGATCCTGTTTGAGCGTGCATACAAAAACTCCGATTGTTTGCTGACTATAAATAGCCATGGCTTTATTCTATATGAAGATTTTCTTTTTTTTGTTAAACTTAGACACGTTTAGATTAGAATATACTTGTACTTCAAACAGATTGAGTGCGTGGTATGTGCTGGACACGTCAGTGGGCGTATGCGTGTAAGTGGGATATGTCAGTGGACGTGTCTGCATGTGTGTGTGGACACATCAGTGTTCGTGTGTGTATTTGTGTGGACACGTCAGTGGATGTGTGTGTTGGACACGTCAATGTTCGTGTTTGTGTATGTGTGGACATATCAGTGTACGTGTGTGTGTATGTGTGGACACGTTAGCGTGTGCATGTATGTGTGGGCGCGTCAGTGTGTGTGCATGTTTGTGTGACTGTGTCAGTGTGCATGTGCTTGTATGTGTGGACACGTCAGTGTGTGTATGTGTGGACACACCAGTGTACGTGTGCATGTATGTGTGAACACGTCAGTTAAGTGTGTGTATGTGTGGACGCGTCAATGTACGTGTGCGTGTATGTGTGATCGATGTACGAGCAGGATTCATGCAGAATTAAGTGTGTTTAACCTGTGAGCCTGTGGCGCCTGTGGCATAGCGGGTTGTGAGCTCGATCACAACCCAAGGGTATCTAGTTCAAACTACGTGGCCGTCCCTTTGGAAGCAAATTTGTTCCCGTGAATTTTTACCGACGGTGAAAATAGACTTCACAGTTCAGCCGTAGCACCGGCGAGAGTCTCCAATGTAATTTTGAAGATGGTAAATTTTTTATAAGAATTTATTTTAATATTTTTAATGAATTTTGCATGGGCAGCTGCTTAGCAGCCTACTCTTACCGATCAGATGTTCAACTGTTAATGGTTCTTTTACGTGTTCAACTTAAACACGGCAGCTAAGTTTTATCGTCCGTCTACAGTATGACTAGGAACTTGATCTCACATACATTGCGATCAGGAATGGCTCCACACGTAGAACGAACTGAATAACTCTGGAGCGAGAGGTAAACACTTTATCTTCACGCCACAGGCTCTCCCCAACATCCCAAAAAATATTGAAGTTCATGATGTTCATGAAATTCAAAAAAGTGACTGAACCACTGACAACTTAGTAGATATATTCAATATAGTTCAAGAAAAGAAAGCAAGGGTCTGGTTGATGTCATAAGCCAGCGAACAATGAACGTAATGCATCTGAATACATTTTTTTGTACTCAAAACAAACTCAGAAATATTTACCAGGCGTCTTGTTTCCTTGGCGTTCCGTAATTTTTTAACATTTCATTCGCGGTCAACTTCTCTCAGATCGATACCAAGTCCCTTCTGATTGCAAACATGTATATGTATATGCTCCGGCAGGAAGAGCTCACTTGGCTAGTGTCCATGTCAGATTGATCCAGAGGTCATAAATATTGTATGTTTGTTCTGTCTCCTGCTTCGGCCATTGTTAAAGTTATTTATATCCATTCAATGATATTAAAGGAAGAATATTATATAAGCTTTGTTTAAAATTTATTAGATAAATATTTATTTTTTTCAGTCTCTTTGTCTCTGGACAAATAGCAATATATCATAGACATGGACATAATCATAGATAACAGTTTATGATATTCATTAATATCTCCTTCACAAATACATCATAGACAGAGAATCGGGCAATCTACACCATTAGTGACTATCAATAGCTACAGATCTTGATTACGTCAGAATATCCGAATACCATTTTTCAGTAGTGATTAATCGTTTGTATGAGAGCCCAAAAGTCGTTTAATATTGGGCTCTCAATACAAACGATTCCTCATGTTTTAGTCGTTTAATATACGCTCTAAACTGTGGTATCATACGCTCTAAACTGTAGGTATCATACGCTTAAACTTGGATCATACGCTCTAAACTGTAGGTATCATACGCTCTTAAACTGTAGATATCATGCATAAACCAAACTAATCATTCATTTTCTGTGTGTGTGTATATATATACATATAAATTTCATTAGAAACAGTTTGAATGTCTCCGTATGTAATCGTCCATATGTTATTGTTTTTAAATTCGTCACCCTGTTGTTCGTTGTGATAAAGGCCTTGTTGTCGAAACGTTGCTGTATATTGTCATTGTTTTTGTAATTTGTAAAATTACAGTACTTGTGATGACAGTGTTTCACAATCAAATAGTTTTACAGCAGTCTCATATATATTGTGATTATATATACATATAGTCAACAGCTGCAGATAGCATCTATAAAACGCATTCATTAATCTTTATACACAGTCTACAACTGTAAATCTAACATCACAACAATGTAAACATCATCATCAAATAGCTTGTCACGCACAGAACATTACCACCCTAACAGTCCTTCGTGATTTTTCTCTCTCATAGACCAGATGTCCAGCCTCTGCAGCGGTCATGCTCAAACCATCAGTTACATCCTCAATCCATCTATGTGGTTTTCTTTCTCCTTTGCCGGATGCCTTCTTCATGATGATCTTCTCCAACCATTCATGTCTCTCTGTATGCCCAAAACACTTCAATTTTCTCCTTCTTCTTTGAAGCATCAGTCAGGTTTTTTTTTTATTTTGAGTTCTTTCTGAATAGAAATATTTTATTTTTCTTTCTCTGTCCATGATATATGGACACCTCTTCTGTAGTATTTATATTCAAAAGCACATATATATTTTTTCAGTGCCTTGTTAAATGTCCATGCTAACTTTCAGATATATCGACGATATCAAAAGCATACAGAAATATAGACCTTAACTATTTGACATACCTTATGAACGGACATAGTCGCATTTGTAGACATTGATTGGCAGTAACTGTAGAAACGAAACTATTTTACATACCTTATGAACGAACATAGTGGCATCTAAATTATAACTATTGTCTCAGGGAAACTAAACGTTTTGTAGTTTATAAGTAATGGCGTACAAAGTAAGTCCCAATGAGAGGCCAAAATTGAAACTAAACTCATAGTAATTCACAAATAATTTACATATAATTCAAAGTAACTCACAAGTAACTGACAAGTAATCCACAAGTAACTGACAAGTAATTCACAAGTAACTGACATGACATGTAATACACAAGTAGTTCCCAATTAATTCGCAAGTAATTCACAGAAGTAAAACTAAATTCTTTGTAAATCACATGCAATGACGTAGAAGAAAAACAAAATTCTAGGCAAACCACAATTAGCGCACACTAACTGTATTTGTATACATGCCATAAAACATGAACAACACATCAACGAGCTGTGAGAACTATCAACAACAAAAATAAACAACACATCACACAGCTGTTAATTAAAACTAACAACAAAAATGAATGATCTCACAGGATGATCTCCGCCTACAATAAACAACTATCATGTAGTTGCGCTTGCGTGATAGAGAATTCAGAAACAATGTATGTCCAACAATTTGCATGCACGTATAAACTTGTCTGTCTGAGTATAGGAATATTGCATATTAGTACTATAAAGCTGTTCTCAATATCGAACTAAAAATAGGACGGTCTCATCTCCAGATCAGAGTTGGCAAACAGAAGCAAGGCGGGAAGAACTATAGTCCAGCACTTGGTACCGTCGCTGAGTACACTTCATTATACGCATATTGTGAGAATTGGCGGGAGAACTATAGCCGGGCTTGTACCGTCGTGAGTACATCATTATACGATAGGAAATTGGCGAGACTATGTCAGCACGGTACCGTCGCTGAGTACACTTCTTTACGTATATTGTGAGTTTACCCTATGGTTTACACCTCTAATGCAACGAAATGTGCTTAATTAATTCTTTACATCGTTACAGTGACGCATTATTTTGGAGAAGTATATCAAACCGAATTAATGTAATAGTCTGAACATGCTTAGAGCAGGAAATGATGACGCTATTTACAGAAATTTCAATTTACAAAAGCGATGCAGCAGACAAAGTTTATCATCATCATCCTGCTTTGCTTGTCATATGAAAAACTTTTCCATCATAAATGTCCAGACTGTTCTATATCATAGGTCAGATCTTCTGTTCATTGTGCTGCCATGTTTAAGCCATTTATCACATTCATAATCTTCTTCGTTTTCGTCGAATGCTCCATATCGACTACTTACTAACCACTCTGTGTGATTTGTATGTGATCTGACACTAAGAGCGATTGTATATTGTGTCACTTATGCGCCTACAAACACATCCAATTTCTGCGATGCTTTGTATATGCTAGGGTAGTTTTCCTAGGCCCTACATCAGTCTCCTCTTACGTCATGCTTTGTAGGTCGCCGTGGTACTATTCTTTGCTTCTCTTGCGGGCTCCGGCACCACACGAGCGACATTCATATTCGTCTTCATCTTTCTTTTGTAGGCTTCTCCAGAATATATCCCTCTTCAACTCCCCTTTTCCAACCGTTATGTTTCAATCTAAAAAATAGTGAATTGCATATCCTTTACAGGACTTTGCGAATCAACTCTAGCTTTTTAACGCTGTTTGTGATTTTTCTAGGTATTATTATGTTCAGTAGTTTGCCATTGCTTTCTGAACTGGTCCTTTTGTAAAATCCATGCGAAACAATTTGCAACCAAACTGTCCGCAGCGTGATTCGAACTTAGAACGTCGAGGTTAATAGACCGAGTCACTATCCCCTAAGCCACAGACGCCACCATGTTTCGTTATATGATCACAATATTTCATTTTCCCCAATCTTATTTTGCTCAACAACCAATTTTCTTAATTTCTGAGTTCTTGCTGGATAGATCTATTTGTTTTTGTCTATGTCCACGATAACTAGGAAGGTTAGGCAGATACCATCATTATACTCCAAGATGGCACAGCAATTTTAAAAAACTCACTCAAATCTAAACAGAAAACTCTCAATAAATTTCAGAGCTGAGTAACGGGCAATTGTCGATGACCTGCGTACTTTTCTTAGATAGGTTACTGAAAGAATTCTACGGATAAAAAAATCAATCACACATTTTATTTTAAAATCTACTTTGTTATGCCGTATCAAAGTGATAGCATTATATCACTCAATGGATGTCGTTTTTTAAAGGAAGGGTGGGGTGTGGGTGGGTTGTAACGATTTGTTTTGGATGCGATGAACAATGTCTCCCATGCCTAGACGAGATTTAAGGAGATGCTGGAGAAGATGTGCAGACGAACCAGCCAGAAAAATCTGACAGAATATCTTAATTAGGGTTATCCAGAGGTCAAACAATATCGATCGACTGCCAGCGCTGTTTATTTGCTTGGGCTGTGTCGGTCACTAACCCTGACCTATAAACCCTACCAACTCCTCTCTGTCGTCTACCCGACTAGCCTCAAACACTACATTCCACTCTTAAATTGGTCCCTTAACGATTCTACGTCCTTCTTGTCTGTCTTAGTTGAGAACAAGGAGTGTTTTTGCAAGAACACCCACAGGAAGCAACGGAAGCGAAGAATATAATCAACAAATAAACAGTGTACAGGTGTTAAGAGCTTCTGAAAAAACAAATAGACAAACACAGAATTCGAACCACTTACCCTCATTTCTTATGATACCCATCGCCTAGCCTAGCAATACGAGCGTCTTTACGAAATGGGACCTGCTAGCTTCCCTTGGCCCCTACCTCAATCGCCTCTTACGACATGCCTTGTAGGTCGCAGTGTTATTATTATTTGCTCCTTGCGAGCCCTGTACACACGGGCGGGTGGTCAGACCAAACCTTACTTCCTGAAACTTTCATGAATGTCTCGATATCTTATACTAACTTTTACTTTCTGTTGTAGTTTGGAAAGCAGCCACACGTATTTACTCATCAAAAAATCAAATATAACACACTCATCAACAAAATCAAATACAACACACTCAACAAAAAATGTACTACAAACAAACACAATTAGTTAGAATATCTTCAACGCACATCCAATTTTATTTGACAATGTTACATCAAACACATATGATGATAAAGTGTAATTATTATGTTTTTAAAGTAAGATGTCGAAATGGAAAACGTACAAACTGTTTACGACATTAAAACTATTTTTTTTTTAAACGAAATATTATCAGTGCCATCTTAATGAAACAATTAACATAATACGTGACGGTATGATTTGAACTTTGAAGTTTACATTTTTTATTAATGAGACTTATATTAAATGAGAATCATTATATGCAACAAGCCATTCTCAATTGATATCAGAATGAGAGTCACACAGTGCTTAATAGAACCAATACTGACATACGGATGCGAGCCATGGACAATAAACAAGCTGATCGAAAAATCTCTGAGGTCCACAGAAATGTGGTTTTACAGAAGAATGATGAGAATCCCGTGGACTGCTATAATAACTAATGTAGAGGTGCTGAATGAGGTCAAGACACAGAGAAAGCTTAACATCAATATAAGAAAGATGCCGGCATCAGTTTCATGGCATGCAATGAGGAAGGGAGGTTTAGAACATATTGTAACAACTGGTAAAATCGAGGGTAGACGAGACAGAGGAAGACAGAGAGAGAAATGTTGGATAGCCTGACGACATGGCACGGAAGAGCGTCAACATCTGTGATGATAGCAAACACCAGAGACAGAGATTTGTGGAGACACATGATCGCCTACGCCAGCCAGCAGACACCTGATGATGATATCAATTGTAAGTAAAAAAAAACAGCCAATAACTAAAAATGACGTTGTATAATGATTGTTGTCAGATTTAAGACTGTCATGTATTTTAAGATTGTCAAGAAGAGACCGGTTTAGAAATGAAGACAGGGAAAAAGTGGGTACAACATCAATATTGAACTTCACCAAGAAAAAATTAATTCACTGGTTCGGCCATATAAGCAGGTTACCAACAGACAGTACGCCTCAAAGATCCAGACAGTACGCCTCAAAGATCCAGACAGTACGCCTCAAAGATCCAGACAGTACGCCTCAAAGATCCAGACAGTACGCCCAAGATCCAGACAGTACGCCTCAAAGATCAGGCTAAACCGATAGAGTGGATATGAAGCAAAAGGCCGTCCACATAAGACGGACTCAGAAATAACAGAGGTGAGAAACGCTATTTATAAAGCTCACACAAAAACCTGTTCTAGAAATCTCTTCTTATCCTGTAGCTGTGGAACAATACAGAAATGGAGAATAAAACAAACAAACAATTCATAGCAAAACTTTCCTACGAATGTTGAGTTGCATATGTATGGCCTTTTCGTCATTGAAGACGGCCATGAGGCAAGAGTGGAGTTTTCGATGGATGTCCATGCAGAAGTGGGATGGAGTCCGATGTTAGTCCCGCTGGTGAATGTCGACATTCCGTGTTTGTTCTAGCTTGAATAAGGAGTTCTGGGATGAGGCCTCTCTCCTTCTGAAAAAGTGCTGAAGTTGCCGATACTAGGTCGGAAGTCGCACTAGAAACCAAAGTATCACGCAACTAATGTGTATATATGATGATTATAATTATGAACATCAGGTGGTATGACAAGATAACCAACTCTGAAGTACTGCAATGTGCAAACCTGCCTTCCATCATGGGCATGCTCAGCAGTAGACGACTAAGATGGTTGGGGCGTGTGAGAAGAATGGAAACTTGCCGCATACCAAAACAAATGTTGTTCTGTGAACTTTCGCAGGGGAAGAGGCACCAGGGCAGACCACTGCTCAGATACAAAGATGTCTGCAAAGCCTCAATGAAAAACGTTTCTATAGATCCCAGCACATGGGAAAGACTATCAGATGACAGAGTTGTGTGGAAAGCCAACTTGCGAAAGGGCGCAGAATCTTTTGAGAAGAAACTTATGTATAAGCTGAACGACAAGAGAGAAAAGCGAAAACTCAGAAGTTGTCACAGTAAAACACTTGCCAATTGACCGTCTGTAAAGTTGTCACAGTAAAACACTTGTCAATTGACTGTCTGTAAAGTTGTCACAGTAAAACACTTGTCAATTGACCGTCTGTAAAGTTGTCACAGTAAAACACTTGCCAATTGACCGTCTGTAAAGTTGTCACAGTAAAACACTTGTCAATTGACCGTCTGTAAAGTTGTCACAGTAAAACACTTGCCAATTGACCGTCTGTAAAGTTGTCACAGTAAAACACTTGTCAATTGACCGTCTGTAAAGTTGTCACAGTAAAACACTTGTCAATTGACCGTCTGTAAAGTTGTCACAGTAAAACACTTGTCAATTGTCCGTCTGTAAAGTTGTCACAGTAAAACACTTGCCAATTGACCGTCTGTAAAGTTGTCACAGTAAAACACTTGTCAATTGACCGTCTGTAAAGTTGTCACAGTAAAACACTGCCAATTGACCGTCTGTAAAGTTGTCACAGTAAAACACTTGCCAATTGACCGTCTGTAAAGTTGTCACAGTAAAACACTTGCCAATTGACCGTCTGTAAAGTTGTCACAGAAAAACACTTGCCAATTGACCGTCTGTAAAGTTGTCACAGTAAAACACTTGTCAATTGACCGTCTGTAAAGTTGTCACAGTAAAACACTTGTCAATTGACCGTCTGTAAAGTTGTCACAGTAAAACACTTGCCAATTGACCGTCTGTAAAGACAAAAAAGGCCATATATTTAATTATTAAAATAAAAATTCCCCTCGTACCGTTATTCGTTACATGGGGCCTGCAAGTAATTTATCCATACCGCTCTATCCTGGGCAACTCGCAAATCTTTTCATGGAATTGAGACCGATATTTCTTAGCTCTCTTATCAAAGTTTGTTTCAGGGTCTCCCTAGGTCGTCCTCTCTTTCTTGAACCATTTGCTTCCCATTTCAATGCCTGATTTGGTATTCGTTGATAATTTCTTCTCAACGTATGTTCAACATATATATATATATATATATATGAGGATTATACTGTCGGGTAAAACCTTATTCTGTTGATCAACTTTCCGAGTCTCGCGTAGATAAGTCACTACATTCAAAGCTACACGACATTAGAGATGAGCTCCAGACAACAGTTGACTTCATCATAAAAAACACATCTGACGGTATAATAATCCAAATAATCATCGCTAAAAGAAGAAAGCATGTGTGTAAATGTAACGACTATTGAGTTTGCGCTTGTTTTACTTGAATTCAAATTCATCCCCAAGTTTTTCTTCGAAAGTCTCCGCGCTATTGCATTTTATACAGCTCGGTCATCAGCTAGTGTACCCATATTTTGTGACAATAGAAAAGTCCTTGCGACTTTGCAGAAACCCTTACATTTGAACATTAGTCTGCCTTCGAAGCTCTTTCCTTCCAAATGTTCACCGAAAAATATATGTTTGGATATGCGGTCGTTATCCATTCTTCCCTCATGTCCCAGACATCTGAGTTTTCTTCTGCTGAATATTCACATAATTGATGACAGAATAACATGTAACACTTTTACTATACTGTTCAGTGGAACTAAACGTTTATGTGTTCCTATATAAAGTATCGCTTTAAACGAAATAGTCGAACAGCGAGTCTTAATAATTCAAAACTGTCAATCTAAGAGATAAATTTCTTTTATTTTTATCATTATTTATTCCATTGTGATATTTGCATTACTTACCATATGTGTCTTCATTATATTTGTTTTTTTATAGATTATCTTTAATCCAACTTTTGATGCTATAGGTGACATCTGCAATCCGCTTTTGATGCTATAGGTGACAAGTTTTATGTTTTTTCTTGCATATCCTGCTTTTACTTTACAAGCTAATAGTGATCTAAATTTCAAATTTTCTGCATGATTGTTTTCTACTTAATCGATGCAGTTGTGCTGCTGACCATTCTAATTCCCCAGTCGATTGCCACCCAATGCGAGTAAATGCAACCTTGTTGTTACTTCGATTTCAATCATAACCAGTCGCTTTGGCCATCATCAGCGGGAAAATGCAACTTGTTAACCACCTCAGGCTTGATAATGTTTCATTATTTAGCTGCGATCACTTCCATAAGCCTCTACAAAAAATTTTACAGAAAGAATATGTGTAGACCTTAGGTTCCCAAAGTGGGTGCCCCCCACTCCGCCCCCGCCCCGATAGTGGGTTCAGAAGCATTGGGGGTGGGGGTGGGATGTTCAGACGATCTAGGGTCTGTGGCTCTTATAGAAGAAATTAGTAATATGTATTTTAAATACATTATTTTCGTGATTTTGCGATTGAATAACTGTATTCAAGATGAAGCACATATTGACCACTACTTTTTCAATAATTTAACGACATAAGCAGTAATGTATTATTAGTTGCTATTTACATCGACAATATCAAACGGTTTGAGCGCGGAAAGCTGTTATACGGGGAGGGGGCGTTACAAAATGTATGTCTTGCAATGTGGGCGAAAAAGTTTGAAAACATATGGTGTAGACTATCAAAACTTTTTTAATCAATGAAATTTAAGATAAGTGGTTGTTGCTTCACATTATTCCCTGATAAACAATGTCACGAAATGTTGCAATAAAATAGCATTCTTCTTCTTCTGCATTCTCACTAGATTGGGATTTCGAATTCTCTAATAATGGTAGCTGTCTGCCTCAGATTATCAGCCATGACATACCGTTTGTCTTGGACGTTAGTGTAAGTGGGCCACCTTTTTCTTCTCAAGTCTGCATACTGGGGGTAGTTCTGTAGGATATAATTCCTATGATTTCTGCTTCCCCGTTTGTGCCGACCTCTTCCCGCAGTAAGTTTTAGCCACCCTCGTGATGGTAGGTCTGACATTCTTACCGCGTGGCTAAATCTCCGAGGCAGATTGGCGACCGTAGAATCCGTTATCCCATTCCTCATTGTGAGGGGTTGTTGCACCATGTTATGCGCCTTACGGCCTGGTGCATCCGTTTTCTGCAAGCATTTGTTTCGGGCTAGCATTCCCTAGAAAATAGCATTCAAAGATGATTATTTCACTGTCTGTTATAGTATCATGTACTAACCATAAGATTTCTTGTATTGCTGTTGTCGAAGTTGTAATTCTTGAGTTGTTGTGTTAATTCTTTAGCCGCTCCTGCCCTTGTAAAATTGATTCGAAAGATGAAATCAAACAATTGCTACAAAATATGTTCATCATTCTCAAAATGACATCGTGAACTCTCGTCCGTACTTCCAAGTTCGTACACTGCCGCTCAGATCTTTCTATGCAAGAATGAGATTGGAGCACACATGATTTTTCACCTCACCGAAGTGCAATGATAATGATGATGATGATGATGATGATCCTATCAATCTCTCTCTCTCTCTCTCTCTCTCTGTCTCGTTTGTTCTTTTTCGGCCATTGTTATCATTCTTATTGTGATATTTAAACAGCCTTTGCCAAGAAAGTTTGTTTAACGTCACATTTTCAGTACCATTTTGGGGCTCTAGTGCTTGTCCCTTCGGCGATGTGTCCGATTTCAATCAGCGTTTACTGGTTTCGCTCTCCGTCAGCCTTTGATTGTCCTCAGCCAAACTGCAAGGCAGCAGGTTTATCAATCAATCAATCAATCCCCTTCCAAGTGTTTTGGTTGTAAATATCACTTTTAGTTTATGTAAACTATGTAACATTAGCCAATACACATTTTTAATATACAGAATAATCATCATCATCATCATTCTTATCTTGGAATAACCTATGATCGTAGTCTATCTTTCAAACACCATGTTGAACAGACGATACAACGTTGCAAGAGTGGTCTTGCGGCTCTCAAAGTTATGGTGGCCGCACACCTTGAGCAGAGACTACTTGTCCTTTTGTTCGATCGACTGGTTATGTCAGTGGTAGATTACGGACTCGGAATTCTTACGATATCAAGATCACAATGTGAACGACTCGAACAGGTTCAGAATGAAGGTATGAGTATAGTTCTAGGCTGCGCTAGAGATACTCCCATTGTGAAGATGAGATATAGGCTTGGCCTTCTGTCACTACGCTCCTGTCATGCAATCGCCCAAACCAAGGCATATATGCGGGTTACTGCGGATAAGAAACATCCACTACACAAGAACACTAATGATGTTAAGGGCACAAGAATCAAGCGTGGCATGTCGTGGATGGCCCAGGCTGGTGAACAATTGGCCAGGTGACGACCCTACCAAAAGGGGAAGAATGGATCCCAACAGATGGTAGCATGATGAACTATCTCAGCGTTATCATTACTCTTGGAAGAGAATGTAGAGATTGGGGCAACAGGAAGGCTGATCTCGCAGTTAAGCAGCTGATAGAAGATAATGCAAGGGATGATGATGTTGTTGTATATACCGATGGGTCGGTTCAACGTGATGAGAAATCCGGCTGGGGTTTCTTGGCTAATGACCATGGTAGGGTTGTTGCAAGGCGAAGTGGGGCATACAGGACAACTACTTCTAGTATGAGGATGGAGGTTGATGCCATTACTGCTGCCCTCCATTGGATCTCTGGGACTTTATTTACTGGTGCCGTTGTTGCATCTGACTTTCAATCGATGCTTCATAAGATCCAGAAGGGCATGTTTCGGTATGAGTGGATGTCGTCTATATAAGTTTCTAATCTTGAGCGGCTTACGCGGATATACTGTCCTGGGCATGCGGGTGTTTACGGTAATGAAAGAGTGGACAGGCTTGCATCAACAGGCTTGCATCGATTTTTGGGGCGTTGAAGATGGATAAGGGGATATTCTTCGGTCTCTTCGCGACTGTCTGTTGGATGAGTACACTAAAATCGATGTTGAATAGATCAAGCTATTTAGGCAGTTTGGAGTTACTCATTGTTCAAGTCGAACTGGATGCCTGAGAGGCAGAGTGAGAGGTGTTTTAATCAGCGAGCCATGGGAACCATCAGCATGCATACTCTTCGATATCTGTTGGGGAGACTGAGCACCTATGGGTCTGCCCGCAGTGCAATGACGTCAGTTTAGTAACCAATAACCAATATGCGTCAAAGAGCGCATAAGAAAAAAGCAACAAATTTCCCACTCAATTCGCTTTTACTTCTTTCTCTTTACTTGAAATCTAGTCTTATGTATGACTTTGAGCTAAGCTTCTCTGGCAGTAGTTCCGTCTCCTACCACTACTGCATCATAACTTTCATGAACAATTTGGGCTTTTATTCTGGTGCTTTTTTTTTACAGTATGGGGTAGCCGGCGCCACTTTGACCGCTCTTGGTTGTCTCTTACGAATTGTGGGAGGAGAAGATGATTCTATCCTTCACTTCCCAGAATACCGAACGGTGGTATTGACAGAATATCTAGATTATTAATAAGAAAGAATTATGCGTGTTTTCTAGCGTCCAATTCTCTTGATGAAGAGTGTACACATCACAGGTAGAACAAGGTTCTACTAACGCTGTGACTGATTCTAGGTCCACCGAAGCGTGAACATGTCCAGATTCCCAACATAACTTGCTCGAGGCACCACACACCGGCTCAAAAACAAAAGCGAAAACTACTCTTAAGACCTCCGATGCCTCCAGGCAATGTCAGGGCGCGTAAGACTAAGGAAATGAAGACTTGATAACATCCATTCCTCCTGAATATAGAACATGTTAATGCTAACAGAAGTGAATGTTTCCGAGTAATGACAATAAGACAAATATACAAAATACAGTTAATGGCTATGCTCATTTATCTATTAACAAAATCGTTCCCGCTTTCAAATCTTTGTTAGAAGGAAGTAAAAATGTACCTACATATAAATACTTTTCAGTTTCCTGAAGATTTTTAAACTTCAGAAACGTAATTGTGAAAAAACGACATTCGTTTTGTCAGGAACATCCAAAAGCCAATATATTGGTTTTGCAACATCATGAAAATTACTCTGAACCGACATATCGACTCGGCAGTATCAAAGGGTTAACGTATGAACATTTATCATTTATCATGGGCAATAGCCCGTGAATGTTACATATAAGACAACAGATCAAAGAATATGTATTAAAACAACAACAACACATGTGTAATATAAAGTGCTTACTTGGTTTTGAGACTAATCAAATTAGTATAGATACCTACAAAAATAATTAGGAATAAATAAACAACATAGAAGTTCGCACTGAACATTATTCTTATGAATTATAAGTCTCGAAACCTTCTTTCCAGAAGTCGAGCAGTGACACCAAGAGGTCGGAACCGATAAGGAGAAAGACGACGATGATAAATTCGTCTAGCGTGGCGCCAAGTGGCAAGGTCTTGAGGATATGAAAGATAGTCAAAGTAGGTAGGATCAAGTCCGCTTGGGTACAAGTCCTCGTCTAAGATTTCAACATCATCGTCGTCTTTTTCAATTTCCTCGTTGTTTTCTTCATTGATGTTGCCATCTTCATTGTTTTCATGATCTTTCTTCTCCTTACTGCTCTCCGCCCCTGATATTATTTTAGCTTTTGGCCTTGACATGTATCGTGCTATCAGACGTTCAGCTGCTTCTTCTGCATCCATTCGTTCAGCTTCAATCTCAGCCAGTCTACGATTGTAAGCATACCTGTTCTCAAAAGCAGGCAGACTTCGTCGTGGCGATACTGGGTCGTTCAGGAACAAATATCTTCTTGAATGTAGCAAAGAAATCTCAAGAGGGGTCATATCCGGGTCAAGAACATCCAAAGAGTCCTGATATGAAATCGATGCTCTCTTGGCAAGCGAATTCAAGCACATACGTCTAGCTAACATACGTGTTCTCACCAAGTCTGCAAGACCGTACCTCTTGGCAATATCTCCCGCCGTTTCTCTCTTAAGTGCAGGAACCATTATCAGATAAACTATTGGCTGTGCTAAAACTTCACTTTAATTTGTGATTCTCTACTCACACTGTCCTTAAATATTCAAAGTTGTGATAAAACTATATTCAAATGTTTGACACGATACTCAAAATTTTCCGTTTCCAATGAAACTGTTTACTTGTTGTTTTTTTTGGTTATGTTTGCAAAGTTCTGTTTTATTAAATCAACAAATCCAGCAATGACACAAGATCTGTACCTTGATGCTGCAAAATGACGAACAAATCTGATTAAATGTTTTATATAAAATATATTTCAAACTTAACTGAGACAATTGTTTATCTACACACAAAACAAATCAACAATATCATTGCAACCGCTGGATGTTTCTAAGCTTGTAGTTTCCAAATTGGCAAGGCTTTTATAATCAAGGTTTACATAAATAAAAATAATGTTTAATTCACTTAATGCAGCTTCGCCAGGGTAGAAACTATTTGAGCCTGTCCCCGGAGAATTGGGCGCTCCTAGGGAACCATAAAAGCATTTTCTGATTGCCTCACGCCACTATTGTTGATTTGTTTATGTGTGAATCGTGAGAATTGTATACCAGTTGTGGTGAATACCTTATTTACAAGCATTGTACTTCTGAACTTGTTCTGTTTTTATTTTAGTTTTCTTATTAGGCTGGTATTGTTACTAATTTATCTTGTTCTTATTCATTGGAACATTCACAATTCGTTATTCTATCTACTACCGCTATTGCTGCTACTGCTGCTGCTGCTGTTACTGCTGCTGCTACTACCGCTATTGCTGCTACTGCTACTGCTGCTCCTACTGCTACTATTACTCCTACAGCTACAGATGATGCTACTGCTGCTGCTACTGCTACTAACGCTATTACTGCTACTGCTGCTGCTACTGCTGCTACTGCTACTATCATTACTACGAGTATTAACACGGAAAGAAAGAACGGCCTGTGTCCCTGTGATTTGGCGAGTATGATCTTCTTCTTCTTTGCGATCGCTATTTTGATGATTATACCGTTAGACGCGTTCTTATGATGAAGTCGACTGTTGTCTGGAGCTCATCTCTGGTACCATGTAGTTTTGATGATTATACCGTTAGACGCGTTCTTATGATGAAGTCGACTGTTGTCTGGAGCTCATCTCTAGTGCCATGTAGTTTTGATGATTATACCGTTAGATACGTTCTTATGATGAAGCAACTTGTCTGGCTCATCTCTGTGCCATGTAGTTTTGATGATTATACCGTCAGACGCGTTCTAGATGAAGCGACTGTTGCTGGCTCATCTACTAGCCATTATTTTGATGATTATCCGTCAGACGGTTCTTATGATGATCGACTGTTGTTAATCATCGGAAAGTGATGAACGAGACGTGTTCTGTGATTGGTCGAGTTGTCTTCTTCTCTCTTGCCATCCTATTTTGATGATTATACCGTTAGACGGTTCTTATGATGAAGTCGACTGTTGTCTGGAGCTCATCTCTGGTACCATGTAGTTTTGATGATTATACTGTTAGAACGTTCTTATGATGAAGTCGACTGTTGTCTGGAGCTCATCTCTGGTGCCATGTAGTTTTGATGATTATACCGTTAGACGCGTTCTTATGATGAAGTCGACTGTTGTCTGGAGCTCATCTCTGGTGCCATGTAGTTTTGATGATTATACCGGCAGACGCGTTCTTATGATGAAGTCACTGTTGTCTGGAGCTCATCTCTGGTGCCATGTAGTTTTGATGATTATACCGTCAGACGCGTTCTTATGATGAAGTCGACTGTTGTCTGGAGCTCATCTCTGGTGCCATTTAGTTTTGATGATTATACCGTTAGACGCGTTCTTATGATGAAGTCGACTGTTGCCTGGAGATCATCTCTGGTGCCATATAGTTTTGATGATTATACCGTTAGACGTGTTCTTATGATGAAGTCGACTGTTGTCTGGAGCTCATCTCTAGTGCCATGTAGTTTTGATGATTATACCGTTAGATACGTTCTTATGATGAAGTCGACTGTTGTCTGGAGCTCATCTCTGGTGCCATGTAGTTTTGATGATTATACCGTCAGACGCGTTCTTATGATGAAGTCGACTGTTGTCTGGAGATCATCTCTGGTGCCATATAGTTTTGATGATTATGCCGTTAGACGTGTTCTTATGATGAAGTCGACTGTTGTCTGGAGCTCATCTCTGGTGCCATATAGTTTTGATGATTATACCGTTAGACGTGTTCTTATGATGAAGTCGACTGTTGTCTGGAGCTCATCTCTAGTGCCATGTAGTTTTGAATGTAGTGTTGTGTTGTAGGGTCAGCATTCCTTTATAGGGAGGACATATGGGGACAGGAACATGTTCTGTGGTTTGTTCAGTGGTGCCACAGGGGTACAGAGGGGATGAGAACAATCGTAGCCAGTGCATGTGTTTGTTCAGTCTGTTATGACCTATGAGTTAGAGCATATCCAACAGAACTGCCCCCAATATGCATACCTGAGAAGAAAGAGGTGGCCCACTTACATCAGCGTCCAAGATAAACTGTATGGCGTGGCTCACAATCTGAGGCAGACGACGCCTTTATTAGAGAATCTGGAATCCCAATCTAGTGAGAACGCCGAAGAAGAATCTTCTTAGCTGACCAAAACAAATCGTTTATCCACCTAGCTGGCTCTGGCCGCGCCTAACTGGCTCTGTGCGCGCCTAGTTGGCTCTGGACTCGCCTAGCTAGTTATGGACGCCCCTATCTGTCAATGAACATGTCTAGCTGCCTATGGACCCACCTAGCCGGCAATGGACTCGTCTAGCTGGCTATGGATCCGCCTAGCTGTCTATGAACCCGCCTAGCTAGCTATAGACCCTCCTATATCTATACAATCTTGATGCAATCCCAGACACGATGGGCAGGACATGTGGCTCGAATGCCATATTGCAGAATACCCAAACGACTCATTTATGGTGAGCTGCATAGCGGTAAACGCTCACAGGGTGGTCAGAAAAAGCAATTCAAAGATACACTCAAGAGCTCGATGACATCCTTTGGCTTAGATGTCAACAACTGGGAGAATGTTGTTCAAGACAGATCAGCCTGGCGCACACTTCTTCGACACGGTTCCTCGGCCTGCGAGGCAGGTAGAACAACACGGATGGAAGAAAATGGTCAAAATAGAAAGGCAGTAAAACTTCCCACAAGTGCAAGTATACCTTGCCCACACTGTACAAGAACATTTCAAGCCCACATCGGGCTCACTAGTAATCTACGCACACACAGACAAACATAACGCAACTACATTCCCTTGGATGAAAATTTGTGTGGTCATCATCACCCGTGATGGACGAGCATCAGCATCATCAGACCCACCTAGCTGGCTATGGACCCCCCTAGCTGGCTATGTTACGCCTAGCTGGCTATGGAACCATTATGCTGGCTCTGGAACCTCTATGGGCGCACATAGCTGGTTCTTGAAGATGTACATAGACAGGTATAGTAAATATAAGGTTAATTTCTTTTTAATTAACACAACCAGAAAGAAAGTTTTACAAAATAAACATGAAGTTTAGTTTAACTTTCTTTCTTTCCGAATCCTGTTTGCCTCACAGCGTCAGGTCAGGAAGAGATTTCTAAAACGGGCCCTAGTATGCGCTTTGTAAATAGTCTCTTTCGTCGCCTCTGTTATCTCTTAGGCCCATCTTTTGCGTGGCCGGCCTTTTGCTTTGTACCCATTGTATCGGAGCAGCATTGCTCTTTGAGGTGCACTGTCTGATGGTAATCTGCTTACGCGGCCGAACCATTTAATTTGTTGTTTCTTGATGAAGTCTAGTATTGATGTTGTACCCACTTTTTCCTGATGTCTTCATTTCTCAACCGGTCTCTTGTTGTTACACCCAGCATTCTGTGTAAACACTTCATCTCTGTTGTGACTAGTTTTCTTCTATCGTTTGTTGTCAGCGTCCAGGTTTGGCACTGGTAACATAATGTGGGGAGAAAGATTGTGTTGAACATTGCTCTTTTTGTGTTCATGGTGACGTGTTTGCATCTTAAAATTGACGCCATTTGCCCTTTTTGTGTTCATGGTGACGTGTTTGCATCTTAAAATTGGCGCCATTTGCCTATCATTTGATTTGCTTTGTTGCATCTGTGTTGAATTTCATTAGTTATTCTTCCGTTTGCTGAAAAAATGCTCCCCGGGTATGTGAAGTCTTTTACTTGATTTAGTGGACGATTGTCGATGGGAATATGCGAGGGATGTATGTAAAAAAACTTACTGAGAAACATCTTCTGTACTTCCTACTCTTCAGTGGGAATATGCGAGGAATGTATGTAAAAAAACTTACTGAGAAACATCTTCTGTACTTCCTACTCTTCAATGGGAATATGCGAGGAATGTATGTAAAAAACCTACTGAGAAACATCTCTATACTTCCATCTTCAATGGGAATATGCAGGATGTATGTAAAACCTACTGAAAACATCTTCATACTCTACTCTTCAATGGGAATATGCGAGGGATGTATGTAAAAAAAACTTACTGAGAAACATCTATACTTCCTACTCTTCAGTGGGAATATGCGAGGGATGTATGTAAAAAAACCTACTGAGAAACATCTTCTATACTTCTTACTCTTCAATGGGAATATGCGAGGGATGTATGTAAAAAAAAAACTTACTGCAGATTAAAATAGTATAAATAAGGTCAGATGTATGTTTCCTGTCTGATTTTTAACGCACGGTTTCTGTATCTGGTTGAAATGATTATAGGCCATCCATTGTCAGCTGGCACGCACTGTTGTTGTATTGGATGTTAATAATTAAGTATCTGTCAAGGTAGGGTTAAGTAATTAGAAAATAATGAAAGTACCATCAGGCACACGAAAATCTTGTTTTCTTGTTTTTTGTATCGGAAAGTCGATACACGCAGGAACGGCTCACGTGTTGTCATGAAATAAATGACCACGATCTTGCTTCAACTCATCGCGCGGGGCGCCATGAAATACTTGTTTGTATAGCAAAGGGATGATAGAAGTCAGTTCCGCTGTGAAGAAGAATGTTGGAAACCTGTAGTCATCTCCAGTGATAGGAAATCAATTCTTTCATCTTCAGTATATCTTGAGATTGTCCTCTTCTTCTTCGACGAACGCTCTATATCGGCCATTTGTTAAACCATTCTGTGATTTGTATATGATCCGAGCCTAGGAGCGATTGTACGTTGTCCCAGTTATGCGCTTACAAGTAGGCCAGCAAATCCGATTTTTGCGACGTTTTTTAGTTACTAGGGTAGCTTCCCTAAGCCCCTACCTTAGTCTCCTCTTACGACATGCCTTGTATATCGCAGTGTTACTATTATTTGCTCCCATTGAGAGCCACGGCAACACAGGGGTGACCCTCGAGGTTGTAAGAGAGTTCAGTTCGAGCAAGCTCCATCTGGAGTAGAAGACCACCCAGGTCCTGACATTAATCTCACTGTTTCAAGTAACACTCTGGGATTTGATAGAAAGCTCAGGAGAACAACCCTGACAGAAACAGTTGCCAGAAAAGCATCAAATTGGAAATCTAAGATTCAAGCTTCTTCTCCAGACAAGGATAAATAATGCATAACTCGTACTCCAGCCAGTGGCGGCTCGTCATTAAGGGTCAGTGGGGCCGGGACCCACCAAAAATAAGGTGTAACGTGTATTTATTATTTTATACACTAAAATTTAACCTAACCGAAACCATGATTTTTCCGAAATATTTCTGTCTGGCCCCACCAACAAAAATGATCACGAGCCGCCACTGACTCCAGCCATGTGTGGAGAAGGGGTGGGGTGATCTTAAACCACAACTATAAATCCAAATGTAGAACAAGTTTCGAGTTCTTTCTCCTTACTTCTTAGACACGTGATCCCAGATTCTAATCCCAACTTGGAGTGAGATTTTTTTCCGACTGCAACGTCTCTTCAGTCGACCCAGTCACAATTAGCTACCAACGAAACACTCGGATTTAACGACAGCGGACGTGATGGTGACCATATCAGCCACCCATCGAGTGTCGTTTGTCAAAGAAAAATATCGGTCTAGCATTGCGTTCCCTTCTTCTTCGCGTTCGTTCTTTACGACCAATTTTAATCACTCTTTGTGATATGTTTGATCTTTGCCAAGAACTGTATACGTTGCACATTGGTTTGGTAGGCCCCTAAACACATATATTTCTACACGTTTAGGACATGTGCATCCGATTTCAGCCAAACCTCCTTAGTCGCCTCTTACGACATGCGTGGCAGGTAACAGTGGTTCTATTCTTTACACCCCAAATTTGGGCCCCGGTAACCACTCGGGCGATTTTGTTCCCTAATATGGTATCATCATCATCACCATCATCAAGTAGATTGTCCCTTCCGGAACTTGGCTTCCATGACAGCAGTCCTGAAAAACTATGTTCTGTGCAAGTTGGCCGGCGTCAGTAGCAATCATGGTATCACGTGGTATGAAAACTGTTTTTTTTTATTGATTCTTTCTCCTGTGAAATGTTGATGATTCTTTCTCTCCCCTCTATTTTACCGGTTGTTACAATGTGCTCTAAACATCCTTGTCTCGTGACATGCCCGAAAAATGATGATTGCCTCTCTCTTATATTGGGAGCTTCAAAAAAAACAAATTACCAAACGCAGAATTCGAACCACAAGAAATAAGGGTAAGAGGTTCGAATCCTGTGTTTGGTCATTTGTTTTTTGGAAGCTCCTAATACTTGTACACTATTTATTTATTGATCATATTCATTGCTTCTGTTGCTTCCTCTTGGCTTCTCAACGTTCTTATATTGATGATAACTTCATTTACTGGGGCAGTTGTTGTCTCTGACTCTCAGTCGATGCTTCACAAGATCCAGAAGGGCAGGTTTCGGTATGAGTGGATGTCGTCTATAGAAGTTTATAACCTCCAGCGGCTTACGTGGATATACTGTCCTGGGCATGCGGGTGTTTACGGTAATGAGAGAGCGGACAGGCTTGCATCAACAGCATCGATTGTTGGAGAGTTGAAGATGGATAAGGGGGATAATCTTCGGTCTCTTCGCGACTCTCTATTGGATGAGGACACTAAAATCGATGTTGAATCGATCAAGCGATTTAAGCAGTTTGGAGTTACCCGTTGTTCAAGTCGAACTGGATGCCTGAGAGGCAGAGTGAGAGGTGTGTTTAATCAGCGAGCCACAGGAACCATCAGTATGCATACTCTTCGATATCTGTTAGGGAGACTGAGCACCTAGGGTCTGCCCGGAGTGCAATGACGTCAGTTTAGTAACCAATAACCAATAATATTGATGATAAGCTTTCTCTGTGTCTTGACCTCACCCAAAACCTCCACATTAGTCATTTTAGCAGTTCTTGGGATTCTCATCATTTTAGCAGCTTGGGATTCTCATCATTTTAGCAGTCATGGAGTTCCATCCATTTTAGTAAGTTCTTGACTTCCCCCATTATCATTTTAGCAGTCCTTGGGATTCTCATCATTCTTCTGTAAAACTACATCTCTGTGGCCCTCAGAGAATTTTCGGTCTGCATGTTTATTGTCCATGACTCGCATCTGTATGTCAGTATTGGTTCAATGTAGCACTGTATAACTCTCATTCTGACTTCAACTGACAGTGATTTGTTGCTTATATTGCTTCTCATTTTCTGTAACGCTGCTTTGTCCTGCCCTATTCTGCTCTATATTTTGTATCTGCTTCTGCTATAGTTGTTGTATCTGCCAGTTCATACTGACAAGAGACTACAGAAGTTTATGTGCCAGTTCATACTGACAACAGAAGTTTATCTGTCAGTTCATACTGACAAGAGACTACAAAAGTGTATCTGCCAGTTCATACTGACAACAGAAGTTTATCTGTCAGTTCATACTGACAACAGACTACAGAAGTTTATCTGCCAGTTCATACTGACAAGAGACTACAAAAGTTTATCTGCCAGTTCATACTGACAAGAGACTACAGAAGTTTATCTGCCAGTTCATACTGACAAGAGACTACAAAAGTTTATCTGCCAGTTCATACTGACAACAGACTACAAAAGTTTATCTGCCAGTTCATACTGACAACAGAAGTTTATCTGTCAGTTCATACTGACAACAGACTACAGAAGTTTATCTGCCAGTTCATACTGACAAGAGACTACAAAAGTTTATCTGCCAGTTCATACTGACAAGAGACTACAGAAGTTTATCTGCCAGTTCATACTGACAAGAGACTACAAAAGTTTATCTGCCAGTTCATACTGACAACAGACTACAAAAGTTTATCTGCCAGTTCATACTGACAACAGACTACAAAAGTTTATCTGCCAGTTCATACTGACAAGAGACTACAGAAGTTTATCTGCCAGTTCATACTGACAACAGAAGTTTATCTGTCAGTTCATACTGACAAGAGAGTACAGAAGTTTATCTGCCAGTTCATACTGACAAGAGAGTACAGAAGTTTATCTGCCAGTTCATACTGACAAGAGAGTACAAAAGTTTATCTGCCAGTTCATACTGACAAGAGACTACAGAAGTTTATCTGCCAGTTCATACTGACAAGAGACTACAAAAGTTTATCTGCCAGTTCATACTGACAACAGACTACAAAAGTTTATCTGCCAGTTCATACTGACAACAGACTACAAAAGTTTATCTGCCAGTTCATACTGACAACAGACTACGCACACACAGACTACAACAGACTACAGAAGACCACGGAAAAGATGGATTCAGGATGTAACTGATGGTTTGAACATGACGGCTGCAGAGACGGGACATCTGGCATATGAGAGAGAGATGTCCTGGAGGACTGTTGGGGTGGCAAAGTTCTGCTCTGGACAAGCTATTTAATGATGATGTCCTAATTTTATTGATGGTAATGTAAACAAGCAATGCACAACAAAATAACAGACTCAAGACACAAATTTAAGAGACATTTTATTCCGAGTCTAACGTCATATACCGACTACTAAAAACACAACAACTACACAGAGAGCTACAAGATGGTGGGCATAAGTAGTGCTAGGGAAAACACATACACCAGTTAATTAAGGGTCACGCTTATATTAAGTTCAAAATATACACATCCCAACGCCAGCATCGGGGGTTACTTCTACAACACACATGACCAGACAGTATCAACCAAAAGGCATCAATACTCACAGGCAAACACACACACGCAGTTGTTCAAGATAAATCTAACAAAAGTTCATACAACACAGTATTGTAGTTTCATTGATACACACACACACATATGTAATACATGAGAGTGGTTGTAGCGCAGTAAACAGTGCACTTGTTTCTTAGAGGATTTGTTTATGTTCAATCCCAAGTTTGGATATGATTTTTCCCGACCCTAAACGGCTTTCAGATCGACCCAACCCAAAGAAACACTGGGAACATCCTTGACCACAACATCCACTTTGTGTCGCCGGCCTTGGTAACAATACAAATATGAGCGTAGTACCATATACCCCAATATTATACCACATGGTAAGGAAAAAACGGTTTATTTACTTTGACTTGTTATACACATACTGCGGCATCTTTAGAAATCTTATATAACAAAACCACTGGTTGATTTAAGGCAGCGGTTCTCATACTTTCTTGATACTAAGGACCTATTTATATATGAACATAAGTCTAGTATACAGCAGCGAGTATTAGAAAGTGTATATAACAGAACGCTGGTTGATGTAAGGAGCGGTTCTCATACTCTCTTGAAACTAAGGACCTTTTTATATATGAGCATGTTTATATGTATAAAACCGCCGTGTGGTGCCGGGGACCGCAAGGGACGCAAATAATAGTACCACTGTGACCTACAAGGCATATCGTACGTAAGAGGCGACTGATGTAGGACCTAGGAAAGGTACGCTAGTAAATAAAAAGCATCGCATAAATTGGATGTGCTGGCCTACTTGTAGGCGCATAAATATCACAATGTACAATCTCTCTTAGGCTCAGATCATATACAAAGGCTAACAAGTGGTCGATATGGAGCGTTCGAAGAAGAAGAATATATATCAAACCATGTATGCCAAATCTCATGAAATCTCAAATTGTGTGTGATTAGAATTGCAACTTTGTGAAATGATGTCTAATGTGTCCTCAAGACGAAGGATTGGCTTTATTGGACTGGTTTCCCATTGACTCTGTCCTCTAGACGGAAATGGCAAGTCGCCTACCAAGAGTGTTGCACAAGGCCCGAACTCCGTAACTCCAGCAACAATCCTAGCGATCTCCAGGGGAAAATGCACATGTGAACCCACAACCTTTGTAACATAAGACAAACATGTAAACTGCGTCACAGAATGTTACCAAACATATGACTATTTATCAGCTTGTAACATAAGACAAACATGTAAACTGCGTCACAGAATGTTACCAAACATATGACTATTTATCAGCTTGTAACATAAGACAAACATGTAAACTGCATCACAGAATGTTACCAAACATATGACTATTTATCAGCTTGTAACATAAGACAAACATGTAAACTGCGTCACAGAATGTTACCATACATATGACTATTTATCAGCTTGTAACATAAGACAAACATGTAAACTGCGTCACAGAATGTTACCATACATATGATTATTTATCAGCTTGTAACATAAGACAAACATGTAAACTGCGTCACAGAATGTTACCAAACATATGACTATTTATCAGCTTGTAACATAAGACAAACATGTAAACTGCATCACAGAATGTTACCATACATATGACTATTTATCAGCTTGTAACATAAGACAAACATGTAAACTGCGTCACAGAATGTTACCAAACATATGACTATTTATCAGCTTGTAACATAAGACAAACATGTAAACTGCGTCACAGAATGTTACCATACATATGACTATTTATCAGCTTGTAACATAAGACAAACATGTAAACTGCGTCACAGAATGTTACCAAACATATGACTATTTATCAGCTTGTAACATAAGACAAACATGTAAACTGCGTCACAGAATGTTACCATACATATGACTATTTATCAGCTTGTAACATAAGACAAACATGTAAACTGCGTCACAGAATGTTACCATACATATGACTATTTATCAGCTTGTAACATAAGACAAACATGTAAACTGGCCACAGAATGTTACCAAACATATGACTATTTATCAGCTTGTAACATAAGACAAACATGTAAACTGCGTCACAGAATGTTACCAAACATATGACTATTTATCAGCTTGTAACATAAGACAAACATGTAAACTGCGTCACAGAATGTTACCAAACATATGACTATTTATCAGCTTGTAACATAAGACAAACATGTAAACTGCGTCACAGAATGTTACCAAACATATGACTATTTATCAGCTTGTAACATAGGACAAACATGTAAACTGCGTCACAGAATGTTACCATACATATGACTATTTATCAGCTTGTAACATAAGACAAACATGTAAACTGCGTCACAGAATGTTACCATACATATGATTATTTATCAGCTTGTAACATAAGACAAACATCTAAACTGCGTCACAGAATGTTACCATACATATGACTATTTATCAGCTTGTAACATAAGACAAACATGTAAACTGCGTCACAGAATGTTACCATACATATGACTATTTATCAGCTTGTAACATAAGACAAACATGTAAACTGCGTCACAGAATGTTACCATACATATGACTATTTATCAGCTTGTAACATAAGACAAACATGTAAACTGCGTCACAGAATGTTACCAAACATATGACTATTTATCAGCTTGTAACATAAGACAAACATGTAAACTGCGTCACAGAATGTTACCATACATATGACTATTTATCAGCTTGTAACATAAGACAAAATGTAAACTGCGTCACAGAATGTTACCAAACATATGACTATTTATCAGCTTGTAACATAAGACAAACATGTAAACTGCGTCACAGAATGTTACCAAACATATGACTATTTATCAGCTTGTAACATAAGACAAACATGTAAACTGCGTCACAGAATGTTACCATACATATGACTATTTATCAGCTTGTAACATAAGACAAACATGTAAACTGCGTCACAGAATGTTACCAAACAAATGACTATTTATCAGCTTGTAACATAAGACAAACATGTAAACTGCGTCACAGAATGTTACCAAACATATGACTATTTATCAGCTTGTAACATAGGACAAACATGTAAACTGCGTCACAGAATGTTACCATACATATGACTATTTATCAGCTTGTAACATAAGACAAACATCTAAACTGCGTCACAGAATGTTACCATACATATGACTATTTATCAGCTTGTATATTAAACAAACTGTCGTTACTGCCTGTATTACCGCTTTTTAGGACAGGTGGGACGAGAGCCTGAAGAATTTAATGACCGCATGGCTAGTGCAGTCGCCGCGAAGCTGTTCAGGTTATGATTTTTCATTTATGCCCCCAACAGAAAAACAATCCTTGGCCTTACCCTGAATTGAACACAGATCTCCAGCATGGGAGCCGCGATAGTTTTTTCTTTAATAGTAAGGTTTAGGGGACATCATCATTATTTTATAGCATGTTTGACCGAAATTAGAATGTGCCTGTCCTATTTGCCGTAGGGGTCTAACGGACGCGTAGCACACTCTCTTTCTCAGCGCAAACCATACAGATCACAAAGAATGATTAACTTAGTTAAATAAAAATGAACATAAGCAAACAAGAAACAAACAACCTGTAGTATGCCCTTTGCAGAATGTAGCTACCATTACATTATCAAATAACTTGTCCTGGGCAGAGCTTTGCCACCCTAACAGTCCTTCAGAATTTCTCTCTCTCTCCCATATATCCGATGTCACGCCTCTGCAGACAATGTTAACATCATCAGTTATATCCTGAATCCATCTTCTCCGTGGTCTTCCTCTTTTTCTTTTCTCTGGGACGCCTTCTTCCATAATGATCTTCTCCAATCCTTTGCGTCTCTTTGTATGTCCAAAATGTTCTCTTTCTTATTTGTAGCATCAGCCAGTTTCCTATCATTGTGAGTTCTGTCTGGATAAATCTATTTGTTCTCGTGTGTGTCCATGATATAGGGAGGACTCTTCTGTAACACTTATATTCAAAAGCATGTTTTCTCCCTGCCCATCTGGAACAAGAAACATCAAGTCACATTTACATCTAGTCATCACTATAACATGGTAACTAATCACATCTAGTTATCACTATAACATGGTAACTGATCTCATCTAGTTATCACTATAACATGGTAACTGATTTCTGTTTGATTATAATATTGTATGTGTGAGAATCCCATGGACTGCTAAAATGACTAATGTTGAGGTGTTGAATGAGATCAAGACACAGAGAAAGCTTATCATCAATATAAGAAAGAGGCAGTCATCATTTTTCGGTATGTGATTGGGAGGGAGGTTTAGAACACATTGTGACAACTGGTAAAATCAAGGGTAGACGAGACAGGGGAAGACAGAGAGAGAAAATGTTGGATGGCCTGACTTCATGGCACGGTAGAGCATCAACATCTGAGTTGATAGCAAACACCAACGACAGAGATTTGTGGAGATCCATGATCGCCTACGCCAGCCGGCACGGCACCTGATGATGATGATGTGCGTGTGTGGTATGTTTGTGGGTGATGTTTATGTGATGTGTGCAGATGCTGTTTGTGATGTGTGTGTGTGGTATGTGTGGTGTGTGTGTGTGCACATTCTGCAGATATAAACAACATCAACATTTACAAACAAAATACCTGCCATTGTTTCAGATTCCACAAATCATATAACAAATTCCACTTATCAACAAACATATTTCTGTGTCAGCATACAACATTCCTGAACAATCACGATAAACTAAACAAGAAATCAAGAATAGATAATATTGAATATTACAAATAACATTTGTGTAGTCAAGTTAGCAGTTAAAGTCACCAACAGTAGATGTAGAACTTGTTATCATCGTTGACATTTTCATTCTTCACCCTGGCTGCTGATGCTATATTTTGTATGTTTTTTGTTTATTAATTTTACTGGAACAGGTGGTCTAAAGCAATGTTTCCAAATATTTTTTGTGCCATGCCCCACCTAAGCCTTTTTAAAATTTGTATGCCCCCTATGTAACATCTACATAATTTTTAATTTTCAAAACATATAATGGAGAACTGAAATTTAAGTATTTAATTGCCCCCCCCCTCCCGCTTTAACAATCAAATTGCCCCTCTGTGGGGCATGGGCCCCACGTTGGAAAACACTGGTCTAAAGGAAAAGGATTTACTTCATTTCACCGGGTTTTACCCCATATGACTGTCCCTCTCCGCAGAAATGGCACGTCACATGCTGACAGTATTGCACAAAGCATGAATTCCGTAGCTCCAGCAACAATTCTTGGGATCTTATTTTAAAAAATTGAACGTGACTTGGTCTGGATTCGAACCCTAAGCCATCAGAACGACAGGCAAACATCTTCTCCACTTCGTCATTGAGATCCCCCTGTCTCAACAGTGTTGCAGAGAAAATGTTCCAGAGAAACACTGACAAGTAAAGATGGATGGTGTAATATTATAGCATCCTAGTGCTGTGTTTACTAAACATTCAGACAAAAGCATGCAATATCATTAATACCAAACTGAACTCATTACTTCTGTTCCTTTACAAATATCAATCATGTAGAGCATGAGGGTATGTTTCATGGGCATTAGCTTATGTTCTTAAGGATATGTTTCATCAGTAGTAGCTTATGCCCTTAATGGTATGTTTCATGGATAGTAGCTTATGCCCTTAATGGTATGTTTCATGGGCATTAGCTTATGTCCATTATAGCCTGGTATGTTTCATGGGCATTAGCTTATGTCCTTAATGGTATGTTTCATGGGCAGTAGCTTATATCCTTAATGGTATGTTTCATGGGCATTAGCTTATGTCATTAACATACCGCCCAAGCTTACACAAGATGTCACGCAGATCCCCATGCTCCACCACTTTACTTCTAATTATCAATTTCAAAATCAAAATTGACGAAACTTCAAAAGTGTCCAGACTTTTGGCAAACCTTATGTCCATGAATATTTCAACACTGACAACATCACAAAACAATAATAAGATGTGCTTCACAAACAGACATTCAGATATATGATCTTCAAAATACAAACACTAGATATTTGTAACACCACAAGACAGGGATGACCATACGCACAAAATAAAACATCAGTACAACAAATTAGGAAGAAAAGATTTTGCCCCACCTCTACATACACCCACCCACCACCACCTCATATATTTACATCTATAAACTGGCAATGAGTGTAAAGGATTAACATAGTTACATACATGCAGCAAGAGAAACAAAAATAACATTTCTTCGTGGACTTCAACGTCAACAAAATAAGGTCAAGTGAATCACAGATATGCCATTAGGATGCAACAAAATGAATTCTCTTGGCATTGTTTAATCCTTCTTGAACCAAACATTACTTGGTTTATAGTTTGAACTTATTTACACAATTCCAGGAACTAGTTGCATGATTCTAATGTGGGCAACAAACATGCCACTCTGAACAAGTTGCATGACTCTACCATCAATAAAAAACATGACTCATTCTTGTACCCCAAACATGACCAAGCTTTGCAACAAAAACATTATTCCATCTTGCAAACACAAAACAGCCACCTTGTGCCGCAAACATGACTTCACTTTGTATAACAAATATGCCCCCTTGCATTAGCAACATAGCTCCACCTTGCACTAGCAGCCCCACTTCACCTTGCATTAGCAACATCGCTCCGCCTTGAACTATCAACACCGCTCCACCCTGCACTAGTAGCACCGCTCCACCCTGCACTAGTGACACCACTCCATCTAGCACTAGCGGCACTGCTCCACCTTGCACTACATTGCTCCACGTTGCACTAGCAGCACCGCTCCACCTTGCACTAACATTACCCTACCGTACAATCTTGCACTTGCAACATTACCCCCACCTTGCACTTGCAACATTACCCTACCTTATAACCTTGCACTAGCAACATTACTACACCTAGCACTAACAACATTACCCCACATTGCACTAAAAACATGTCACATTAATTTCCAATTCAACATGTTTCAAACGCTCCCCCAACATGTCTCCACATTTCACTAGTCACATGACAACACAATGCACTTCAAACATGGCTCCAACCTCCATCTGGTCTCCTATATATTTCACTGCCTACATAACATTCACTTCACGTTACTTTAATTGTATAATACAGGTATAGGCTGTTACTATGAACACTTTACGGAAGTCAAGGAAACTATCTTATATGAACATGTCAAAGTATGGTTGCTACTATCATACAACAGCAAGCACATCAGATCTACACATTCTAATGTCAACACACTTCAGATATTAGGTATTCACAAGGTAAACTTGCCCATGAATTTCTCATTCCTTCCATCTCTTGTACTACTTAGTACATATTGTACCACTTCATACATATTGTACTGTACTACTTGCAACATAATGTAATCTTGACCAGATCTTGCAGTACTGTCCACACCATGCACTACTGGTCAGTACACCTGATCCCACCATTCACTTCTGACCCAACCATGCACTACTGGCCAGAACACTGACCCACCATGCACTACTGCCCATACTGACCCCACCATGCACTACTGGTCCAGTACACCTGACCCCACCATTCACTTCTGACCCAACCTGCACTACTGGCCATACCTGACCCACCTGCACTTCTGACCAGCATCTGACCCACCTGACTTTAACCAGTACACCTGACCCCACAATTCACTTCTGACTCGACCTTACACTTCTGACCACACCGTAACACTTCTGACCACACTTTGCATTTCTAACTCGTACACACAGTCCTCACACAAAAACAACAATAATAATTACATGATCAATACATCCAAAAAAACTAGTAACAATTGACTGAATCTCTGTTTACTACAACATCTAAGACCTGACATGTCACTGCCACCATACATAACATAATATAACAAATCTTGAATGAACACAACCAATCTCAAGATATACAAAAACTAGTAACAATTGACTGAATCTCTGGATTATTTCACACAATTAAAATGACTTACAGAATTCTGGCTATGCAATATCAAGACAAATAATCAACCAGACAGAACCTGATATTGTTAAATATTTAGTCAAGGTATTTGTTATCTGATATTGTTAAATGTTTAGTCAAGGTATTTGTTATCTGATATTGTTAAATGTTTAGTCAAGGTATTTATTATCTGATATTGTTAAATGTTTAGTCAAGGTATTTGTTATCTGATATTGTTAAATGTTTAGTCAAGGTATTTGTTATCTGATATTGTTAAATGTTTAGTCAAGGTATTTGTTATCTGATATTGTTAAATGTTTAGTCAAGGTATTTATTATCTGATATTGTTAAATGTTTAGTCAAGGTATATGTTATCTGATATTGTTAAATGTTTAGTCAATGTATATGTTATCTGATATTGTTAAATGTTTAGTCAAGGTATTTGTTATCTGATATTGTTAAATGTTTAGTCAAGGTATTTGTTATCTGATACTGTTAAATGTTTAGTCAAGGTATTTATTATCTGATATTGTTAAATGTTTAGTCAAGGTATTTGTTATCTGATATTGTTAAATGTTTAGTCAAGGTATTTGTTATCTGATATTGTTAAATGTTTAGTCAAGGTATTTGTTATCTGATATTGTTAAATGTTTAGTCAAGGTATTTATTATCTGATATTGTTAAATGTTTAGTCAAGGTATTTGTTATCTGATACTGTTAAATGTTTAGTCAGGTATTTATAATCTGATACTGTTAAATGTTAGTCAAATTTGTTATCTGATATTGTTAAATGTTTAGTCAAGGTATTTATTATCTGATATTGTTAAATGTTTAGTAGTATTGTTATCTGATATTGTTAAATGTTTAGTCAAGGTATTTGTTATCTGATACTGTTAAATGTTTAGTCAAGGTATTTGTTATCTGATATTGTTAAAGTTTAGTCAAGGTATTATTATCATATTGTTAAATGTTTAGTCAAGGTATTTGTTATCTGATACTGTTAAATGTTTAGTCAAGGTATTTATAATCTGATACTGTTAAATGTTTAGTCAAGATATTTGTTATCTGATATTGTTAAATGTTTAGTCAAGGTATTTGTTATCTGATACTGTTAAATGTTTAGTCAAGGTATTTGTTATCTGATATTGTTAAATGTTTAGTCAAGGTATTTGTTATCTGATACTGTTAAATGTTTAGTCAAGGTATTTGTTATCTGATATTGTTTCCGACTGGAATATCTTCAATAAAACAAATAGTTGCTAGTCGGACTAAAACAAAGAAAGAAACACACTTGATGTTAGATTGTTAGTATATGAATGTTGGTATTGCCTGTTGTGTTGTTAGGGCCCACAAGGGAAGCAAAGAATAGTAACACTGCGACCTACAAGGTATGTCGTAAGAGGTGACTGAGGTAGGGGCCTAGGGAAGCTACCTTAGTAAAATAAAAATGTCGCAACAATCAGATGTGTTGGCCTACTTGTAGGTGCATAACTGGCACAATGTACAATCGGTCTTAGGATCGGATCACATACAAATCACAAAGAATAGTTCAACAAGTGGTCGATATGGAGAGTTCAAAGAAGAAGAAGAATATTGTTAGTTTCTGATTGAGATGTAGTAGCTAAAATGATACCTCATCTCCCCATGGGACAATCTAGAAAATGATGCTTCATCTCCCCATGGAACAATCTGGAAAATGATGCTTCATCTCCCCATGGGACAATCTGGGAAAAAAGATTGAGTGATAAAGCAATGATTGATATGTCCAAAGGCGAAGGACTGACTTAATTGCACCTGGTTTCCGTATGGCTCTGTGTCTGTCAGCAGAAATGGCATGCCATCCATCGAGAGCATTCCACAAACTCTGTAGCTCCTGCTACAATCCCAGGGATCCCATGAAAAATTGCACATGTCTCAACCCACAAACTTCAGTATGACAGGCAAACAACTTAACCAGTTCGCCATTGAGAACCCCTAATAAGATATGTGACATAGCGAAGTCTGTTGGAGACATATCTACTGGAAGTGAGTCGATCCTTGATGTGCAACATAGCTTACAATTGTCATAGTTATGGAGAAGTCTTCCTCTAAAGTAGAAAACTATCCAGCTTGTAACATTGTACCCTCTACCACAATGAGTTAAGTACTACTGGGATTTGTCAGAAAACTCTATGGAACAAAAACATTAGTATGAAAAACATCGAGCAGCACTAATCTGGAGTTGAAAATTTTTACTTCACTGCCGGGCACAGAGAGCATGAGTGTATATGAAAAGAATGACTTCATGTTGTCTATAGTGGTTTCCAACCTCCAGAGATTTATGTAGATCTACCGTCCTGGGGGGGGTGAGAGCCGCTGTAGCGTTAGTTGTTAGTGAACTCGCCTGCAAGGCTGGTGGTCTGGGTTCAGCTCCGCAATGCGCGTGGAATTTTTCCCGACCGCGACGGCTCTCAGGTCGACCCAGCCTCAACTGGGTACCAGACATGCTCTGGGAAAGTAAAGGCGGCCGGCGTGATGCTGACCACATCACCCATTGTGTGCCGACGGTCAATAAAAATACAGGCCTAACACTGTATTGACCTATATACCACGAGGTATGAAAGGGTTCCTTTACTTTTTTTTTTTTACCGTCCTGGGCATGCGAGTGCTCGCAGTAGCGAGTGTTCGCAGTAGCGAGAGTGCGGTCAGGCTAACATCGATTGTTGGGAGCTTAGGATGGATACAGGGGATGTTCTTCAGTTTCTTGGCGACCTACCGTTGGATAAGGATACTAAAATTGAATCAATCCAGCGATTTAAGGTGTTTGGAATTAATCCAACAATTTAAGGAGTTTGTAATTACATGTAAAAGTATAGCTGGATGCTTGAGGGGGCAGAGAAAGGAGTGTGTTTAACCAGCAAAGCCACAGGAACCATCAGTATGCATGCCCTTCAATATCTGTTGTGGGAGGCTGAGCACCAATGGGTCTGCACAGAGTGCTATGATGTCAGTTCAATATCTGTTGTGGGAGGCTGAGCACCAATGGGTCTGCACAGAGTGCTATGATGTCAGTTCAATATCTGTTGTGGGAGGCTGAGCACCAATGGGTCTGCACAGAGTGCTATGATGTCAGTTCAATATCTGTTGTGGGAGGCTGAGCACCAATGGGTCTGCACAGAGTGCTATGATGTCAGTTCAATATCTGTTGTGGGAGGCTGAGCACCAATGGGTCTGCACAGAGTGCTATGATGTCAGTTCAATATCTGTTGTGGGAGGCTGAGCACCAATGGGTCTGCACAGAGTGCTATGATGTCAGTTCAATATCTGTTGTGGGAGGCTGAGCACCAATGGGTCTGCACAGAGTGCTATGATGTCAGTTCAATATCTGTTGTGGGAGGCTGAGCACCAATGGGTCTGCACAGAGTGCTATGATGTCAGTTCAATATCTGTTGTGGGAGGCTGAGCACCAATGGGTCTGCACAGAGTGCTATGATGTCAGTTCAATATCTGTTGTGGGAGGCTGAGCACCAATGGGTCTGCACAGAGTGCTATGATGTCAGTTCAATATCTGTTGTGGGAGGCTGAGCACCAATGGGTCTGCACAGAGCGCTATGATGTCGGTTCAATAACTGAATATGAATAGAAGAGATGATGGATAATTGTCAAAAGAATCAAGGATTTAAAATGTAAGCAATGACTATATTGCACTGGGTTTCCTATATAGCTCTGTCCCCCTCTCTGCAAAATTGACATGTTGCCTGACAAATGTATTACACAAAGCACAAACTCTGTAGCTCCAACAACAATCCTAAAGAAAAAACAATTGTGAACTGAACGCTGTCCAAAATAAAACCTACAACCTTCGGAACGCACTGCAAAAGGCTTTACCACTTCACCACAGAGAGCCCTGAACGGGCTATATACTACAATAAGATGGAAATAATGAAGGATGATAATACTGATGATGATAAATATCTCTCTGGTAGTACTTTCTTCATACCACCCAGTGTTATTATTAGGGTTAAACATGAATGCTTAATCAAACAGAGTATTCAATTAAATGGGTGGAGCATCTGGTTGAATGGATTAGAATGTGGACTCATGCGGAGACCCGGTTCAATTCAGGGAAAGCCCAGGAATTTTCTTCTGTCAGGGCATAAAAAAATCCTAACTTGAACAGTTTTGCAGTGATGACTGCACTAGCCATACAGCCATTAAATTTCACAGGCACATGTTCTCCTGCACTAGCCATGAAGCCATTAAATTCCACAGGCACATGTTCTCCTGCACTAGCCATGCAGCCATTAAAATTTCCCACAGGCACATGTTCTCCTGCACTAGCCATGCAGCCATTAAATTCCACAGGCACATGTTCTCCTGCACTAGCCATGCAACTATTAAATTCCACAGGCACATTCTCCTGCACTGCCAGAGCCATAAATCAGAATTTAGTGCCTCATATACAGAGCTAAAAAAAAAAAAAAAAAGATAAGAGCCTCAAAATACAGAAAACAGCCCAGAACATAATTTGACAGAGAACAACAGTTGCAGTCATATGTTCCATTGGGAACCAAAAGGTTTAGTAGCAATGGTAGTAATAAAAATGAATACCAAAAATAGTAATAAAATTGTAATGATGATACTACAAACTTGCATTTTACTTCTGTGCCATCTAGCATAGACTAATAAAACTAAATAACACAACAGCGGAGAATGTAGTCTAAATAACACAACAGCGGAGAATGTAGTAAGGTTGAATGGATGACTCAAGTACTACCACCAACTAAACTACTCCTGTTAATAAAAAAAAAAGCATATACAAGACCACATCATAGGTTGTTATTATTGCCAACTTTATAACAAAAACAATTGAACTGGATGATTTGTTGCTGTCTTGATGATGTGTGACTATACATGAATAAAATAACTACCCAATTACAAGGCAGTTGTTATCTGAACATTGTATTAAACACACCCACATTTACTACCAGACACTTGATACTATATCTACATGTTCTGTAGCACTGAGCAACACACAAAAACAAAGTACTGTAGTTTTATATAGTACAATAACAATAACACAAGCGATGTTTCACCAAAACGTCTTCATCAAGTAAAGGATACACCAGAAGTGAACAAATTCACTTCTTATATGACAGATATAACATATACAATTAAACAATAAATAACTAATGGCCATGAAATTAAAATATGATGTTTTAAATCATAAACAGATTTTCATTTTAGGGCGTTAGGATTTATATTTTCATTTTAGGGTAGGATTTTTGTCTAATTATAAATGTTACATCTGCTGTATAAAAAGAGAATTTCTTAACTTCTGGTTTATAATTTACTTGATAAAGGCCTTTTGGTCAAACGTTCTGTTATTTTTGTATTTTGTAAAACTACAGTACTTTGTTTTTATGTGTTTCGACATTGCTACATAGTTTTACTGCAGCTTCTATATATTGATAATACATATTCTGTACACATACGTTATAGATATGGCTGAATGAAATATCTTGTATAATGTATGCATAAAAAAACACATCATATTATATATAAAAAAAACATAGCAGACTATAGTAAACCTGAATATTTGTAACAAATGAGAACTACAAAAAAAACAAATGCTGTACTGCAGTTATACAAAAGTAAAGTAAAATAAGTAATCTAAATGTCTACAAAAGAGTCTGTATCAACCAAGAGACACACACAAAAACCAACACAAAAGCTAATAATCAACAATATTCATCAACAATCTAGGTGTTCTCTGTGGCTAAGTCCTTGCCTTGCGAGTCAAAGGTTCGAATCCGGACCGTGCCATTCTGTTCACAGTGCATTTTTTTCCAGAGACCCTTAGGATTGTTACAGGAGCTACGGAGTTCAAGCTTTATGTAATACTCTCAGCAGGTGGCTTGCAGAGGACCTAGTCATATGGTGTAAAACCTGGTGCGATGAAGTCAATTCTTCAGCTTTAACCCTTTCGCTGCTACATACTTTCCAAAGGCTGAGCTAAAAATAGCTACTCTTTGTTTCTAGGTCACAAACGTGAATGTACGCCTATAGCAGTGACAGTAGAAATGTATAACGTGTTACCACGTCTTTAGCCCACAGAAGAGAGATAATAATAGACGTGTTAATGCGTCTTTAGAAGTGAATGGGGAAAACGTATATATACGTCCTTAGCAGCTAAAGGGTTAATGTCCCTTTAAAAACTAGTCTCTAAATGTGAAGGATTGACTTCATTGCACTGAGTTTCCCCATATTGCTCTGTCCCTCTCTACAAAAATGGCATGAATACTGAATATAGTATTGCACAAAAGTATAAACTCCATATTTCTAGCAACAATCCTAGGGGACTGCGGAAAATTGTGTGCGTATGACTGGGCCCAGATTCAAACCTACAATCTTCAGAACGCCAGACCACTTCGCCATAGAAACCCTCTATCAACAGTTTTTATGTAAGCATGCCTTACATCATTTTCTTATTTTTTGTTTTTATTTGTTATATATATATCAAACAGCATAGAAATAAGTATAAATACACACACACTCACAAAATAACAAACAACAGAAAAGGTAATAGTTTCCAATAAGCATACACAGTTCATAATAGACAGATATCATCTTGTCAACAACATAAATATATGGAAACTTCTGATGATGTGTGTGACTGTGCCACTAAGAAAATGACATAAGAAATCATGGGTTTTTTTTAAACAAAAGGTGCCCAATGTATGAGAAACAGATGAAAGACTTGTACGGCTTCCACGAGTGTTACTGCACAACAATCTCAAAGGAGATTTCATTAACCTGATACGGACCACTGCCTTTGTTTGAACATATTCAAGCTGACGGATGAGGGTGAACGATGAAGAAACAGGGAAAACAAAAACATGAATGGTTCCTTAAGAAAATGTGTTTGAACTCATTTTCCATTAAAAAATGTATTATACATACCAGCATAGAAACATAAACACGTACATACACACAAAACTGGGAAAGACTGACAGATTCATATACAGAATAATCTAGAACACTTCTTGCTTGGGATGATGACTATACTATACTACATGTCACAACAAAATAGTCCAATATATGTATATCACTATTTCAAAACAATCCAGTCAAACATGTGCAATGGGATTACCTGACAACAATGCACACACTTCATAAATATGGACAATCAGTACTCATTTCAAACAAATGAACAAAGAGTTCTCCTTATAAACAAATAAACAATGAATTCCCCCCTTCTAACTATGCAAACAGATGAAGAATAAATCCCTCTTTTCAAACAAATAAACAATGAATCCCTCCCCTTCTGTTTAAACAAATGAGCAATGAATTCCCCCTTTGAAAAGTGAACAATGAATTCACATCTTGCAAACAAACAAAATTCTCCTGTGTTTTCTCACACAGTTAACACAATTTCATCTCAAGCAAATGGAACTCAAAAACACTTTCAAACTATCAGATGCAAGAATGAATCAACAACATCACTCACTTGCAAGAGATTAAGCGCATACAAGAGATTAAGCGCATACCAGAGATTAAGCGCACGAGTCTGCTCAAATTGATGTATGATTGATTCTGATAACCAATAACACTTTAACATTTTATAAATAAACTGATATCAGTTATCTAGATATCATCTGATGCAGACAGTTTCACAAAGATTATGATATTTCAACAACTTGCTTCTAACAAACGTACAGATCGGAAGTCCATTAAAGCACTTCACGTATGACTCTCTGAAATTGTAACATATCTTTAACTGGTTGTAAAAATGTAATAAAACTATACACAAACAACATGGTTAATGTGAATATTTCATCAATAAAAAATGTATAAGAAACATGAAGAAGATAAGTTGGTGTGATGTCTATTGTATGTGTTCAAATCTGTATATCTAACTGCAAAGTTAGAGGAAATTTATGACAATTAAGAGATGCAAGGAAACCCTACAGGCAGCGAAACATCAACAATTATATCTCTAAATATTTTGAGATGTCTTCCAAGGCTATGAAAACATCAAAAATGAGTTTTAATTAATTTGAGATGTCCCCAAGACTAGGAAAGAATTTTTTTTTTTTAATAATAAGTACAAATATTTGTAAATAACTCAAATTGTATTAATAAACAGTTCACACACAAGATGTTAATTAATGAAATCATGTTATGATCAAACATATGATCAAACACATTACTGAGATGAAGGTGCTGGGTGCCCCACAAAACTGGTTTATGATCAAACATATGATCAAACACATTACTGAGATGAAGGTGCTGGGTGCCCCACAAAACTGGTTTATGATCAAACATATGATCAAACACATTACTGAGATGAAGGTGCTGGGTGCCCCACAAAACTGGTTTATGATCAAACATATGATCAAACACATTACTGAGATGAAGGTGCTGGGTGCCCCACAAAACTGGTTTATGATCAAACATATGATCAAACACATTACTGAGATGAAGGTGCTGGGTGCCCCACAAAACTGGTTTATGATCAAACATATGATCAAACACATTACTGAGATGAAGGTGCTGGGTGCCCCACAAAACTGGTTGGATACAATGTCTGATAATGCTCTTTATTAATACCACAAATGAAGACTACATTTAAACAGTTTGAAAACTTGGCAAAGTTCATCATGAAGAAGCTAACATATGGATGTGTACATCAATGGTGATAAGATGGGACACACAAGTCCAGTTAACTTATGGATGTGTACATCAATGGTGATAAGATGGAACACACAAGTCTAGTTAACATACACAATAAATATTGCTTTGTTAGTGAGCCACAACTTGTTTATGTAACACTGATAATTCTGATTTTTTTTAGATACATATTTTGGACATATAAAAAGACACGAAGAGCTGGAGAGGACCATTATGGAAGGAGGCATACCGGCAAAGAGAAGAAGCGGAAGACCACGGAGTAAATGGATTCAGGATGTAACTGATGGTTTAAACATGACGGCTGCAGAGGCGGGACATCTGGCAGACATTTTGGAGGACTGTGTTGGGGTGACAAAGTTCTGCTCAGGACAAGCTATTTGATGATACATATGACATGAGGCCAAGAAAATGATGATTAAATCAATCAGAAAGCCACAAATACCAATACAAGACGACTATTATAATATGAGAAGATTAGAACAAGTTGTAATTCTGCTCCTCAGAACAGGACACAATCGACTCCGCAGCCACATGTACATAAAATTCAAGATCAATTCAGCCATGTGTACAGGCACCTCAAACTGCAGAGAACATACTACCAGACTGTCCCGAATATGATATACTGAGGAAAACTCACTGAGCTTGTGAAACTAGTGCCATGCAGTGAAATTCCAGTGTGAGAGCTAAAGAAATGTAGACCAAAGAGAAGTAGAGAATGGATTTTTCAGGGAATATTTCTATACAAATAATCATTTATGCTATACAGAGAAATTGAATTCTGGTTGTTGTTGCCTTAAGGGCAATATTAGACATGTATTTACTATGTTAAAAAAAATTGATATAGTTAAAAATCATATACAGTCGACTTTCAGGTTCCCAGAGGCAGATTCATTAGTTTATATCTAAAATCATATACAGTCAACTTTCAGGTTCCCAGAGGCAGATTCATTAGTTTATATCTAAATTTAAGTGTAATGTACTCCTGGTTACAATATGACAACTGCTATTTTTAGGCTGGGGCAAGTCAACGGGTAAGGAAAGTAAAGCTGACAAAAATATAAGTTACAGTCCTTCTTATTCTGTGTTGACTCAATAACAACCCCTTGTAAACCAATCTTTCTGATTGCTATTGATTTAACTGTGGCTTTTTTAGTTTCAAAGGGTTTTAAAGCAAAAGTATTGACTTCCTTGCATTGGGTTTTATTCTATATTTCTCTGGTCCCTCTCCGCAGAAATGGCATGCCACCTGCCGAAAAGACTGCACAAAGCATGAACTCCGAAACAATCCTAGGGGTCTCTGGAAAAATACTTCACTTGTGAGCAGAATGACTAGGTCCGGATTCGAACAGTTATTTATAGCCACCTCTGATCACCAAAAGTTGACTGTATTAAAACTTGTAAATGCTAAAGAAACGAAACTATACTTCTGGACTAGCAAATTATACAATGAATTACAGCATCCAAAATTCACAACTGTTTACAGTTACACAACGGGACAACATTTTGATTCACCCTGTACAACTGAAGCACCGAGACCTACTTTACAGAAAGTTGAGGTCAATCCATTTTTGGTTATGTGACGTGATGGAATGGCCAGCCCGCTGTTTCCTAGACACACTGCAACTCGAGCTTGACCATCTGTATAATCTGATATTTCAGAGAACTCGACTGATTGAGTGATAGAATCTGATTCTCTATTGTTAAATGAGTAATGTTCATTGTAGGGAGTAGCATATGCTGGTGAAATAACCACTGTAGCAAAATGACTGGCTACATTACTGATCTTACTGTTGTTGTACACAGTGTTGTTGTTGTTGTTATCGGTGTAGTCCCCCCATCTTGACACAGACTGTACTGATGCAGCACTTACAGCCAAGAGTTTTCTGGTAAGAACTAAGAGGTCAAAGTTCCCATCCAGCATCTCTAGGCTATCCCACTTCATGTTCATTCCATTCACAGGCTTCTGTCGAACCAGCTGGTTTTTCTTACTGACGGGATTAACTGTGCAGCTACTGCCATGACCTGCAACTTCTGGGATAATGCTAACAAAGTTCAGACACTCATTTGCAGTGATAGGTTCATCAGGAACATTCTGAGGCCAGTCACTGGAATCTTCACTGCTAGATTTACTGATATCACTACCATGTTGTTTGGAATGGCTTTTGCCACTTTTATCACTATTACCTCCACCTCCTCCTCCACCACTACCGCCGCCACCACCACCTCCACCATCACGTCTACTACTTCTGTGACTGGGTTTTGATCCTCCACCCCGATTTCCTAAACATCCGCCACCTCCCATGCTGTTACCACCACTCGGACCATCTGTATCACTAGAATGATCGCTACTGTCACGTCTATGCATAAACTTATGTTTCAGTTTATCTTTTCGAGACCTCCCTTCTGTGTCATCAGTGTCACTGGCATCAGAACTGCTACAGCTGGCACCTCTCTGCCCGCCCTTCCTTCGTCTTCTCTGCTCATATTTCCTCAGAATCTCTGGTGATGCCATGCCTCCATGATTATACCTCCCATGCGGGGCAGACAGTTTTAAAGGAACAAAATCATCCTCATCCTCCGACTCATTCTCCTCATGAATCTGGTTCAGCAACTGCGGAGAACTGCACACGGATTTCAGCGGTCGGCGGGGGCTGACATTTTCATGACTGCCACCAGCCGATAGCAGATCCAGAGTTTGACCAGAATAAGTAGGCAGTTCCGATGTTCGCTCATCCAAAAGTTCCAAGCTTCTTGATGGCTTCAGTTCAGTAGTACCCATTTCAAAATCATCAAAATCATCATTATCGTCATCATTGTGTGACTCCTCTCGGATAAGACTGCATTTCCTTACGGCAGCAAATACAGCATCTGGGGACAGTTGTGTCATCTTTGGTGATGCTGACACTGGTGATGGATGTGTGCCTGGTGGTGACACTAGAGACTGAACCAGACTGGATGAGTCAGAATGTTCTGAACTTGATGACTGAGTTCTGTAAGAAAAATTTAAGAAAAAGTTGAAATTATTTTTAAATTGATGCGCTATTTTTAAATGGCACATTTGAAACAACAATGAAAATATTAATTTCAAACTTCTTCTTCTGCGTTCACACTAGATTGGGATTTCGGTTTCTGTAATAAAGGCAGCCATCTACCTCAGATTATCAGCCACGCCATACAGTTTGTCTTAGATGCTGATGTAAGTGGGCCACCAATTTCAAACAATATTATATCTCACTTTTCAAATTTCAGTCAATAAATTTTTGAGCATCTTCAACACAAATTTCTAACTCAAATTCTCCACTTTAAACGCCGTAGTGCTGGACAATGGCTGCCATTAAATAAGGGTGTGTGAATTCAATCTGTGTTTGATAATTTGTTTTTCGAAACCCTAATACTTGTACATTGTCTATTTACTGATCCTATTCATCGACTGTTGCTTCCCTTTAGGTTCTTTAGAAAACTCCTTATTCTCTTCTCTCTTCCCCTCTCTTATAGGTACAAGCACATTGATTGTATTTTTCAGAAGAATATGATCAAACATATAGCAATTTATATTGTTATAGTTTGTCCAAGTAGTATATTTATATTTATACAAAGGGTCTAAATGTGAAGGATTGACTTCACTGTACTGGGTTTCCCCATATGGCTCTGTTGCTCCCAGCAGAAATAGTAAGCCTTCTGTCGAGAGTGTTGCACAAACTCCATAGCTCCAGCAACAATCCTAGGGATCTCTAAAAAAAATTGCACATGTGACTTGGTCCAGATTCGAACCTACAACCTTCAGATCACCAGACAAATATCTTTACCACACCACCATAGAGACCACCTATACAAATATATTTGTGTATATATTTATACAAATTCAGGATAATATAACATGTCAAAGTAACATGTGAGATTAACATTTTAATAATGGAAGGTCAGTGTTAACATTTAGATTTATACTGTCATTAAATATGGTTGGTTGATTGATAGGACTATCATCACTGAACTTTAGTGAATAACCAATCATGTGCGCTATGATCACTTTCTTACCAAGGAAAATCTCAGCAGAAGTGCACTTACTCACCAGCACCAATAAGTGTCAATGATGTTGTTTTGAGGATAATGAAAATTTGTATACATTTTTTCACATGGGCAGCGGCTTTCCAGCCTACTATTTTCAACTACCAAGAGTTCTTTTAAATGCTCAACTTGAGCACACGACCAACAGTCTCTAATAGGACTTGGAACTCGATTTCACATACACTGAGATAAAGTTTGACTTAAAAATAGTCTAATTGCTTCAGGTAGGATGCGAACAAAGTACTTTTGGAGTGTGCAGCTAGCATCGTATCTCAACGCCCCAGAGACATACTATTAATTAGACCATGTATGAAAATAAGAACAGCTGCCAGTTTCACACTTGCAAAGATAAAATGCAATCAAATAAACTGATATATCGACCAAAATGCCTTCATTAAGGTAACAACAAACATCTGAGCTAATATTAACATTCACAGCATAAAGAGAAATTTTATTAAGTATTAAAATCAATATAACAACGTCTGTAACAACAAACAAACATAATAATGGGCTGGCTAACTACAAACTATAATACAATAGCAACAAAATTAAAACAAAATTAAAATTAAAAAAGTGTGCCTAATAACAAATCATTTGGTTTGACAAATGGTGAAGGGGAAAATTAGTTGCAAAAATTAACATCAAATAATAGAATAAATGATGATTGATGATAAACAAAATAGAACATACTGTAGTTTATGTTAACAACAACTCAAAATGCAACATTGTTAACAAAGAACATCGGATTAGTAGTTTAAAAATAAACCAGACAGCTCACAAACTGTAAAATAAATGAAACACAAACTTACATATGCTTGTTCATAATGTGATGACCATGGTAACTAGAGCAATGGGACTTTTTTTTTTTAAAAGGACTGTTAAGTCAAACATAGAGTTAAATTGGTGGAAAACTTTGCATAAGAATTGATATAATTATTTCAGGTTATTTAAAAAATGATTTGGTGAATGGTGAATTAAAGGTAATAAAGACAAAAAGTTACTGACAATGAAGAATGTTATTTTGGGTTTCTTGTCATTGATTTAATTGTGTGCGTTTTTGTCATAAATATAATTAAGGAAACAACAAATGCATCAAATTCCTGTTCTAAGAGCATTTGACTACATTCCCACTCTAACAACACATGGCTACATTCCCACTCTAACAACACATGGCTACATTCCCACTCTAACAACACCTGGCTACATTCCCACTCTAACAACACATGGCTACATTCCCACTCTAACAACACCTGGCTACATTCCCACTCTAACAACACCTGGCTACATTCTCACTCTAACAACACCTGGCTACATTCTCACTCTAACAACACCTGGCTACATTCCCACTCTAACAACACATGGCTACATTCCCACTCTAACAACACCTGGCTACATTTCCACTCTAACAACACCTGGCTACATTCTCACTCTAACAACACCTGGCTACATTCCCACTCTAACAACACATGGCTACATTCCCACTCTAACAACACCTGGCTACATTCCCACTCTAACAACACCTGGCTACATTCCCACTCTAACAACACATGGCTACATTCCCACTCTAACAACACCTGGCTACATTCCCACTCTAACAACACCTGGCTACATTCCCACTCTAGCAACACATGGCTACATTCCCACTCTAACAACACCTGGCTACATTCCCACTCTAACAACACCTGGCTACATTCCCACTCTAACAACACATGGCTACATTCCCACTCTAACAACACCTGGCTACATTCCCACTCTAACAACACCTGGCTACATTCCCACTCTAACACCTGGCTACATTCCCACTCTAACAACACCTGGCTACATTCCCACTCTAACAACACCTGGCTACATTCCCACTCTAACAACACCTGGCTACATTCCCACTCTAACAACACCTGGCTACATTCCCACTTTAAAAGCATCAGGGTATATTCTTACTATAGCAGCACATGGCTACATTTGCACTCCAACAGCACATGGCTACATTCCCTCTCTTACAGTAACTGACTGCTTTCTCACTCTAATATCACTTGTTATCTATATGTGTGTTTGCTCCATATATGTGTCATTTATCCACTATATTGTTTATTGTTCCTCTCCTTTTCCACTCTCGGTTTTTGTGTTGCACTCATTTCGTTGTTCGTTTTATTCCCAGATTTTCATCAGATAGGTTTATTTTTCCACATGTAATCGTCCATTTGTAGTGTTCCTCGAAATTCGTCATTCTTGTTGTATTGTTTGCTTGATAAAGGCCTTTTGGTCAAACGTTGCTGTTTATCGTCACTGTTTATGTATTTTGTAAAACTGTAGTACTTTGTTTTTACGTGTTTAGCTATTAGTTATTAGCCTACTCTAACAGTATCTTATAATATATTCCTTAGTGTCTGATGTGTGTCCCCCTATACACTGCTTCAGTTTACATCCAATATTCACCATTTTTTCTGCAAAATTTTATCATCAAAAGTTTAGATCAGTAAAAGAAACAGTTTCAAAATCGGATCAATATTAGCTTTAAAATTAAATTAAATCAAATTCTTGATGTCCTATCCGACATTTAAGTCCGCAATCTTGGTTACAAAAAAACATGCGGTTAAGAAAGCTTACAGTCAAAGGGATATAATCCAAACATTGTCAGATGGCCTCTACAACACAGGCATGGATTACGTCCCTTAACGTACCATTAGTTTCATTGCGTTTTCATGTCATTACAACTTCACTTTTTATTTCAACACTATAGAAATTTTTAAATAATTAAGAAGAATGCAAAGACGCTACTTTGATTAGACGTGAAGCATTACAAGAACCACTCGAACCGTTAAAATCGTTTAACGACAACATACCCGATTCAAACCACTTCTTAAAAAATATCAGAAAATATAATTCATCCTATTAGATGACATCTTTTGGAAAGGCTTACCCAATTCCTCATCAAGGATTAATAACAACTTTCACCAATAGAGCCAGGTTAATTAGCTAGTCTGGCTATATTTCATCCTATCAATTGTACCCTCCTTTCCATCTTTTATGTGACATTCGTTTCTTATCAGATTTTCATAGATGGGTTTATTTCCAATGTAATCCCATTGAGTTCAATGTATTCTTGTGTATCATAAAGGGACCTTTTGAACTCTGAGCAGTAATTTAAAACTAGACTTTGCTGTCATTAATTATTAGCCTACTCAAAATTATAATATACTGTGTCTCAATGTGTCAACATGCATCAGTGACACAATATACATTTTTCTAAATGTGAAATCTCAATAGTTTGATCAGTAAAAGCATTTCATCGATCAATATAGCTTAAAGTAAATTAAATAAAGATTCTTTGTCCTATACATAAGTCCCTTTGGTTAAAAACTGGTTTAGCACAGTACAAAACTAATAAGAAACTTGCCAGCTTCAGAAAGGCATGAAGTCACTACGTCTTTAGGTTCCATTGCATTTTCATGTCATTACGATGCGATGTCATTAAACGACACTATAGGAAATTTTTAATAATTAAAAAGTGTAAGACACTACTTGAAATCTGCGTAGCATTACAAAAACAAACAGCTAATATGATTTATGGAAACAACCCATTCAAAGCCCTAACAAACAGAAATTTTAATTCATCCTAGTAGATGACACTGCAGACTACCAACATCACAGTTATACAACTACCGAATGAGAGTCAAACAGTCTCTATTCCATTCATCAGTGCAAACAGACACCAGAGCATATCCTGCAGATGTCCTCCTTGAGCTGAGAAGAAAATGGGCCACACAGTTCAATGAATAGCAGGGTAACACAAAAACCTGGAAGTTTCTGCAAAGTTGCTAGGTCCACAGTAAATTAAAGCTGAATGACCAGAGATCTGGACAAAGTAGAAGAAAGAAGTGAAGATGCAAGTGTGGTCCTGGCATCAATTTCAACAGTGGGAGTGAGAGTTTTGAAACTAGAACAGCTCTTATGTCAACCCAGTCTTAATTGGATACCAGAGAAACACAGGGAAGTAAAGGGGTTCATCAATGTAATGTTGACCACATCATCCATTGTGTGCTAGTGGTTAAAGAAAAATATGGGTCTAACATCTTATTCTGGTATGAAAACAAGGTCTTTACTAGCTATACACTCTGTCTGTTCCCGAGGTGTCCAGTTTTTACAAGTTAGCGGCAGCAGTTAAGCTCTGTTAGCGATTTTGAATTTCTCAATACTAAGAAAGTTTGAGTATCCCTTCCCCCCACACCAACAACAGGGATATCAACCGTACTTGAAATTGAACATTGTCTGTCTGTGCACAAATCTAGCATTCTGTTACTAAACAACTATCAACTAGCAAAGTGGCTCATGTGTTGCCAGGGCAATCAAAGGAAGCAAAGAATAGTAACACTGTGACCTACAAGGCATCTCATAAGAGGCGACTGGGGTCAAAGGCGCAAGGAGTGCGCGCCAGATTAGGAGATGGCTCTAATCCCCCTGCTCTCACCTCCAAGTGGTGACCCTGATAACAGACGGTAGTTCCGGTCTGGCTAAGAGGGCAGGTGATATTGGGAGAGTTACTCTGGGGCAAGTAGAGATGCAAAGGCTTGATGGGATTCGCTCTAATATGACAAGCGAACTCCCAGAGTGACTATTAATGCTCGCCTCTCCGGTCGATGGGAAAGGCTAGAAAGGGATACATGTGAAACCTCACGGGCGGAACTGAGCCGTGCATTCTCTCTTGATTCTCCTCTCTTGAGCCGATGAGTATGCTGGGTGATGAGTTGGGCGCACATTGGTCCACATAGGTCAAAGTCTAGCCTCCATCACAGAGATGGGGCACGAATCAAAACCATTGAAGGGACGGTGACCGCGTGTCGAATTCGGAGCCCACGTATGCTCTCTCTTGAGCTGTCTCTCTAGCGCTGATGAGTATGCTGGGTGCCGAGTTCAGTTGCGTGGGCATCATGGGCGAAACTCGGTTTTGCCCTCGAAGTCGGACAGCAGAGTGGGAATTGACGGAAATGGTGAGGTAGACACCAAGGCAGAGCGAGCACACACGTTCGCAAGGCATAGTGGGCCCCACCGAGGGGCAGGCTGGCCGGAAAGGAGGCAAGCGCAGGCAAGCATGGCAGGCAAGAGAATTATATAAATATTCTATTATATATCACAACAGAATGATAAAAATGACTTTAGAACGATCGAAAGAAGAAGAATAAGAGGCGACTGAGGTAGAGGCCTAGGGAATCTACCCTAGTAAATAAAAAACGTCTCAGAAATCGGATGTGCTGGCTTACTTGTCAGAGCATAACTGGCACAATGTACAATCGCTCTTGGGCTCGGATCACATAAAAATCACAAAGAGTGGTTAACATGTGCTCGATAGGGAGCGTTCGAAGAAGAAGAACTAGCAAAGTCAGTAAATTAATCAGCATGTTTGCTGGTATCTGCTACTTACCTGAATGTATATACAGTAGATACTACTATGGTGCAAAATTTAATATGCAAATTATCAAATCACTAAGTAAATTAGTGCTTAAAAGCATGCAAATAGACTAAAGCAATGTTTCGAACAAAACATCTTTATCAAGCAAAGGATATAAGACAATACGAGATACAAAAATGATAGTTAATAAATAAACACAGCATAAACAGTGTTAATGGCTGGATTCCTATAAAAGCTTTTAGGTCAAATCATCACTTCAGATTAATTTTGTGTTTTGTAAAATTTCTAAATTTCATTTCATGTTTTTCAGTTTCTATATAACTTTAAAGACATGCATAAGACTAGGTTTGAGGTAGAAAGAAATGCACAAAATAGAATAGAGTGGAATTTATTTTGTTTTTTCCTTATTTGTCTCTGGAGAAAAATGCACTTGTGAACAGAAACGACGCCGTTCAGATTCGAACCCATGACCTTAGGAACGCAAAGCAAAGGCTTAACTACTTAACCGCAGATTTATCTGCTAGCATCCTGATAATATTCGGAGACAGAAGCTTAGGAAACAGTTATAACAGTGTCTAACTAGCTGACCATTGCTTTATTTGAACAAATTCAAGCCAATGTTTGAGAATATAAGATCACAAGAAGAATACACAATGTTAAAGATATATGTATATATATATGTTAAAGCATTTATAGCAGTACATACACTGGTCTAAAGGCCATGTATTGACTTCATTGCACCGGTTTCCCTTTGGCAGTACTTCTAATTTCAATATATAAAAATAAGAACCATTTACCTCCCTAACTTACCCCTTAACATCTGCATTAAATAAAAGGGATTTCTATGAGACAAGAAATAAATGTATTCAGTTATCAGTTATATGAGAACTATCATCATAGCACTTCGGACATGTCCATAGGTGCTCAGATCTCCGCCTCAACAAATAAAAACACGAATAAATGTATTCAGATTTACAAAAACTGGTCATATTTAAGGCTAACCGTATTTCAAATAATCATCTTCTTGGAATTCGCTTCATAGGCAACAAATTATTAACCATTATTCTATCGTAACCCACCTGATTGATATCTTTGTAAACCACCCACATTTAAAAAGAAGACAACTTTCATACTTTAGTACAGCGGAATATTGTTAGTATGGTTTTCAAGGATTAAAAAATTGTAATGTCATCAATGTCAAAATGCACAAAAAGAAAAACACTCTTTTCAATTTAATTTGTATTTGAATATTTTATATACTCAAGTAGTAGCATGTCCTTGGGAATGTCACTTTCATCAGTCCGCCTGAAAAATCTGTCACAAGCAAGTTCTCCCACCTCCTCCAGCAACACGTTCAAGTCTTCTTTGATGCCCTGATGCCACCTTTGTCTTGATCGTTCCCTGCATTGTACTTCAGGAACCCTGCCTTCCATTATCATTCTCTCCACACCACTGTGATGATTAACGTGGTCAAAATATTTCATCTTCCGGGACATGGATGCTATTTAAGAGTCAATGCTCCTCTATATGCAGGTCTTGAAGGATATCTTTGTATTCTCGCTTCTCTGTCAAGGATGTTCTAAGAACTTTTCTATAACTCCTTGTTTCATTTACTTATTAATATACTTTTTCTTCTTCTTCGAACGCACCATATCAACCACTTGTCAACCACTCTTTGTGATTTGTATGTGATCTGAGCCTAAGAGCGATTTACGCTGTGCCAGTTACGCGCCTACAGGTAGGTCAGCACATCCAATTTCTGCGCTGCTTTTTTTATTTGCTAGGGTAGCATTCCTAGCTGAGAAGCATTATCTGCAACAATTCCTTGTCAATCCCGATCAGAATGTGAGTTATTCAGTGCTACATAGAACCAATACTGACATATGGATGCGAGTCATGGACAATGAACACACAGATCGAAAAATCTCTGAGCGCCACAGAAATGTGGTTTTACAGAAAAATGATGAGAATCCCATGGACTGCTAAAATGACTAATGTTGAGTTATTGAATGAGATCAAGACACAGAGAAGGTTTATCATCAATATAAGAAAGAGACAGTCATCATTTTTCGGGCATCTGATGAGGAGGGAGGTTTAGAACACATTGTGACAACCGGTAAAATCGAGGGTAGACGAGACAGAGAGAGAAAATTTTGGATAGCCTGACTTCATGGCATGGTAGAGCGTCAACATCTGAGTTGATAGCAAACACCAACGACAGAGATCGCGTATGCCAACCGGCACGGCACCTGATGATAATGAGCATTCCTAGGGTCTACATCAGTCGCTTCTAACAACATGCATTGTAGGTTGCAGTGGTACTATTCTTTGCTTCCCTTGTGGGCCCCGGCACCACACAGACGATTAATATATTAATTTTATATACTAATTATACATAACGATGAAGTATTTTACTCAAGTTTAAATAACATATCCAGCATTGATTGTTTTCTTTCATCCAAACTGTACTATAACATTGTCAATCTTATCTAGCAACTTTTTGTTTACTAGGGTAGCTTCCCTGGGTTCTAGGTTCTACATCAGTTGTCTCTTACAACATGCCTTGTAGGTCACAGTGGTACTATTCTTTGCTTCCCTGCAGGCCCAGGCACCACACGGGCGACAGATCTTCTACAACAGAACATCAGGAAAGAAGGCAAGAGGAAGACCACAAAAAGATGGTTAGATGGCATAGCAGAATCATGTCAAAGAGCAAAATAACAATCACCAAAGCCACCAGAACAGCGCAAGACAAAACAGAAAGCCACGACACTGGGCAACAACCGAGCATGTGACGACAAAACAAAAAACACATATAACACACATACAGCTAGCTGCATGTATAACAAGCATGCAGGTATCAACTAGCTGAGCACATGAGCATAGAAAGAACAGCTACCTGTGTTTATCAGCCTAAACAGTACAGCTAGTTACACACATACTTGGCACACAGCAGAACAACTAACTGTGATTGATTGATTGATTGGACCATCATCATTGCACATTGGTGAGTAACCATATGTGCTTCAATCTCTTTCTTACACAGAAAGATCTCAGCTGCAGTGCACAAACTTCTTAGCACCATCGAGGGTCCCCAATGTAATTTAGAAGATGGTGAAAATATTTTGTAGGAATTTTATTTTAAAACTTTTTGTAATTAATTTTGCCTGGGCAGTGGCTTTCCAGTCTGCCCTTCTCAATTTCGAACTGCCAAGGGTTCTGTTACGTGCTCAAATTGAACATGGGACCTATGTTTTATCGTCTGTCTCTGATAGGAAGTGTAACTCGAACTCACCTACACTGAGATCAGTGATCACTGGAAAAATATCACGACGGCTCCATGAGGGAGAAACCAGTAACCTTTGGCACGAGAGGCGAGAGGTAACTGTACACATAAAGAGCATGCACAGCACAGCTAACTGTACGAATATTTGTCATGCAAACAACAACATAAGCATGATAAGAACATTTTCTTTGTCCCGTGACATGGTTGTGTGTGGGGGGCACATATGAGAATGATCTTTGTATCAATTTATGCCAACCACACTGGTTGTGGGCTTTCTTAGGAATATCATCTATTCTCTGTGTTTAATTCTATGTCAGGTAAAAAATTATATTTCTATCTACCTATTTTTCTATTCATTACCACTGTTACTTGAAAGATTATTTTAGCAACTGTTCACTACCACGGTTGCTTAAAAGATAATTTTAACAATTGTCGCTCTTCTTTTTCTTCTTGTTCGCGCTATAAATCCAATATGGTGCTTCTGGCTGATTTTGCGTGAAAGCTTGCTTTCGTTATGATCAGTGTCCTCGCCATTCAGGCGAGCCTTTCAGACTTCAGAGGTTTAGCAACTGTTCAATTCCAATGTTAATAAAAGGATAATTTTATTTAGCAACTGTTCAATTCCAATGTTAATAAATGGATAATTTTAGTCAACTGTTCAATTAATGTTTATTAAAGGATAATTTTAGCAACTTTAATTCAATGTTAATTAGAAGGATAATGTTTAGCAACTGTTCAATTTCAATTTAATTAAAGGATAACTTTACAACTGTTCAATTCAATGTTAATTAAAGGATAATTTTACAACTTTCAATTTGTTACTTGAATGATAATTTTAGCAACTGTTCACTTTCACTGTTACTGAATGGATAATTTTACAATTGTTCACTTTCATGTTATGAAGATAATTTTAGCAACTGTTCATTTCCACTGTTACTTGAAGGATAATTTTACACTGTTCACTTTCACTGTTACTTGAAGGATAATTTTAGCAACTGTTCACTTTCACTGTTACTTGAAGGATAATTTTAACACCTGTTCACTTTCACTGTTACTTGAAGGATAATTTTAACACCTGTTCACTTTCACTGTTACTTAAGGATAATTTTACAACTGTTCATTGCAATGTTACTTGAATGATAATTTTAGCAACTGTTCAATTGCAATGTTGCTTGAAGTATCTCATCAGAATTAACCTACTAAGTCCCCCTTTTGTATGAGCCTACCAAGTCCTCCATCAGAATAAACCTACAAAGTACATCTAACTGTACATAATGAACATACAAAGTAGTGTTCATATATTTCTAAAACACACCAAGCCCATCTACTTGAAACAGCTAACAATATGGAACCACACTTATGTTATTCAACCATATTTAACTACACAATTTAAAGACACATTACTGACAGACCACCATAAATAGATAGTGAAATGTCCAAGTGTTATTTGTATTAAGTGTATGAATTGATTAAAAATTACCGTTGAATTGAGTATTCCGAAAAATCAAGAGATGTGGGCGAGTTTGGACTGAGAGCAATTCGTTGTTTCGATCTGGTAGAGGGACAAAACAGAGTTCACTAAAATCATGCAAAAACAAACAAAAAGTACAAAAATGACCGACAGAACGTAAACATGATAAGATGTAAACATAAATAAATGAAACATTTATCTTTAAATATGATTAGCCAGATTCATGTAAATATGTACAGACAAGTCTATATTATGTGTGTGCTAGGATTAACCAATTTATGGTTTAACTCAAGCATCTTTTATAGTAAGTATTCTGTAACAACTGTTATAAGAAGGAGAAAGGAGATATGTTGGGCATACCTTGAGAAGAAATTATCAAAGAATACCAAAGCATTGAAGTGGGAGGCAAAGGGTTCAAGAAAGAGAGGAAGCTCTAGGTAAATTCTGAAATGAACTTTGCTGCGAGAAGCAAGAAATATCAGACTCAATTCCATGAAAGAGATTGAGCGAGTTGCCCAGACAGCGTGGTATGGCGAAATTACTTGCAGGCCCTATGTAATGTATACGTCGAGAGGAATATATATTCTGTATTAGTCACTACCTCATTAGCATGTCCCTTACTAGGATCATCTTCTATGGCAGTTCTACTAAATATCATAAATTCATGTATTATAGTATTCTGTATTAGTCATTACAATGCTATCAGTGCCAATTATGATATCAGTGCTAAACCAGAAAGATGACAACAAACGATAGAATCAAATTAGTCTAGACAGAGATGAAGTGTCTACGCAGAATGCTGAGAGTATTTATGAAGATACTGTCCTTAACATGAGATCATTTTATGGAAAAAATGACAACATCATGTGATACTATTCATAGATACAATCAAATTAAATTATGATCAGCTAAAGCAAGATTACCAACAGAAACAAATTGTCTACAAGAGAAGTCGCAATGCTAGGATTATGAGTGACTGTGTCGAAATGAAGACATCAGGAAAAAAATGGGTACAACATCAGTGCTGAACCTCATCAAGAAACAACAAATTAAATGGTTTGGTCACATAAGCAGATTACCAACAGACAGTGCACTTCAAAGAGCAATGCTTCTTCGATATGGTGGACACAAAGCAAACAGATTGCCCATGCAAAAGATGGACTTAAGAAACAACAGAGGTAGCGAAAGACACCATTTCTGAAGCTCACACAAAAGCCAGTTCCAGAAATATATTCTTATCCTGTTGCTGTGAGGTAGAACAGGATTCGAGAAAAGAAGAAGAGGAGAAAGTAGAATTATTTTATTCATTCCCTAATTAGCAAGTCCCTTACTCAACTCTGCTGGTACGACAGATCTTCTAAATTCTTGTATTATAGTAGTGTGTTTGTTTTATTGCTAGGACCATCATTATTGCACTTCGGTGAGTAACCATTTGTGCTTCGATTTCTTTCTTACACAGGAAAATCTCAGCCGCAGCGCACAAACTCTGTAGCAACTGTGCGAGGGTTCCCAATGTAATTTAAAAGATGGTGAACATTTTAGTAGTTTGTAAAAAATACAAGTCCATAATGACGAAAGCCAATCAAAAACATATTTCATTACTTTCCATTTTGATTTCGTTCAGTTGTAAATTTAATTTTAATTTTCGATGCAATTTTCAGTTTTAAAATACTATAATTAAAATCAAACGAATTAATCATATTGTTTCATGTAACATCCATGCCAACCAGTGCACTGTATATACACATCATGCACATAACATATTCAATGTTTATATTTTGAATAATGTGACTGACATACAAATGATGAGAATTATTAGTATATGATATTACCTCTGAAGTCGGAGAAGGCCTGCCTGTATGGCACACTTTGGGAGGGATAACACTGATAAAAAGGAATGGCCACACACAAAAATCAGTTCTGCTTCTACTTCGAATGTTCCATATCGAACACTTGCTAACCACTCTTTGTGATTTGTATGTGATATGAGACTAAGAGCGATTGTACGTTGTGCCAGTTATGCACCTACAAGTAGGCCAGCACATCCGACTTCTCGACATTTTTATTTACTAGGGTAGTTTCCCTAGGTCCCTACCTCAATCTTCTGTTACGACATCATGCCTTGTAGGTCACAGTGTTACTATTCTTTGCTTCCTTAGAGCCCCGCAACACAAATCAGTAAGAAGCGCAACATAATACAACATGACTGCACCTGAATTCATAACGATTTTAGATATATAGGGTGCATGTGTAGGTGTCACCATAAACACAAAAAAGCAATGCTCAACACAATATTTCTCCCCACATTATGCTACCAGTGCCAAACCTGGACGCTGACATCAAATGATAGAATAAAACTAGTCACGACAGACATGAAGTGTCTATGCAGAATGCTGGGGTAACAAGAAGAGACCAGTTGAGAAATGAAGACATCAGGAAAAAATGGGTACAACATCAGTACTAAACTTCATCAAGAAATAACACATTAAATGGTTCTGCCACATTAGCAGATTACCAACAGACAGTGGGCCACAAAGAGCAATGTTGCTCTGATACAATGGATACAATGCAAAGGGACGGCCATGCAAAAGGCAGACCTCAGAGATAATAGAGGCGACAAAAGACACTGTTTATGAAGTGCAGACAAAAGCCGTTCTATAAATCTCTTCTTACCCTGAAGCTGTGAGGCAAATAAGGACTGGAGAAAAGAAAGAAAGACAAGGTGCATAGAAGGCCTCAGGTGTCTCCTATTTTGACCTAACACTGAAAGGCAAAGCAGAATCAGAGAATAGACAGGGAAGAAACATGATCTAACTACCAATCTCCTATATTTGCATTGTCTAAGTCAACACTGTCCGACACTGCCTGCAGACACCATGGCGGTCATGTCATACATTCATGGGAGCCGACACTGCCTGCAGACACCATGGTGGTCATGTCATACATTCATGGGGGCCAGCACTGCCTGCAGACACCATGGCGGCCGTGTCATACATTCATGGGGGCCGACACTGCCTGCAGACACCATGGCGGTCATGTCATACATTCATGGGGGCCGACACTGCCTGCAGACACCATGGCGGTCGTGTCATACATTCATGGGGGCCGACACTGCCTGCAGACACCATGGCGGTCATGTCATACATTCATGGGGGCCGACACTGCCTGCAGACACCATGGCGGTCGTGTCATACATTCATGAGGGCCGACACTGCCTGCAGACACCATGGCGGTCGTGTCATACATTCATGGGGGCCGACACTGCCTGCAGACACCATGGCGGTCGTGTCATACATTCATGGGGGCCGACACTGCCTGCAGACACCATGGCGGCATGGGGGCCGACACTGCCTGCAGACACCATGGCGGTCGTGTCATACATTCATGGGGGCCGACACTGTCTGCAGACACCATGGCGGTCGTGTCATACATTCATGGGGGCCGACACTGCCTGCAGACACCATGGCGGTCGTGTCATACATTCATGGGGGCAGACACTGCCTGCAGACACCATGGCGGTCGTGTCATACATTCATGGGGGCCTATTTTACTCTTAGAACTTTACGGTTAATCAGATTTCAAGACAACAAATTATTTTTCAGTTTTTTTCTAGCACTCCCATGAACATGATGATCTAATTTTTGTAAATCACGTTTCATTCTGTAACCATTCAACTGCCCCCTAACCAACCCTTTGCTTTTTCACTGGAGAAAGTCTCAGCATCTTAACTATATTATCATTGCTATTTTTATTAGAAGTAATATTGCATGCATCACATGGCACCCGCATCTCTATAACCATCAGTCAAATGCGCCCCGATATATAAAAACGTTAGACTGCACCAGTCTAAGCTGATGATGACTGTGTACTATTGAGAGACATGATGATATAACTTCATCACCAGTAATCATACTGTTTTTGGGATGGCTGCTGCAGCGGAGGACACAGCATGCATGGGAATGCGCAATGTGCCATGACGTTGATCGCATAACATAACATACAGTAATCTGATAACACAAGAGAGTGATGTGATCAGACAATTTTACCAAAAAGATTTTCTAACCTGATGATGATATGGTACAATGGATGGACACGGTACAGTGGATTGACACGGTACAGTGGATGGACACGGTAGAGTGGATGGACGCGGTAGAGTGGATGGATGCGGTACAGTGGATGGACATGGTAGAGTGGATGGACACGGTACAGTGGATGGACAAGGTACAGTGACTGGACACGGTACAGTGGTTGGACACGGTACAGTGGATGGACATGGTAGTGGATGGATATGTAGGTACAGTCATGGATGGATATGGTACAGTTGATGGAATTGATGAGTCAGGATATTATTACCAGACTGTCTAAACTATACCCCCAAAAAATCTACAATAGGCAAACAATAAACTATTAGCAACAATCATGAAATTCTTGAACAGCAATCTGTAAATATAAAGAAACTAAAAAGAAACAATTTTCAAGTCAAAGGATTCACTTGGCCGTTCACGTTCTGCAGAAATGGGACACCAGCTGCAAAGAATATTGCACAAAGCACAATCTCTGTAGCTCCAGCAACAATCCAAGGGATCTCCTGAAATATGACCAATGTGGTTAAAACCCAGACCCTTTCAGTGCGCATGTCAAACGGCTTAACCTATTTGCTACAGACTACCCCAACAAAACTAAACAAAAAACACTTCATAGAAACTACCAAAAACAGAAATTAACATACTTCAGAAACCTAAACTCCAAAGATATCATCAACAGAAACTGTTTAAATTAACATACTTCAGAAATCTAAACTCCAAAGATATCATCAACAGAAATTGTTTAAATTAACATACTTCAGAAATCTAAACTCCAAAGATAACATCAACAGAAATTGTTTAAATTAACATACTTCAGAAATCTAAACTCCAAAGATATCATCAACAGAAATTGTTTAAATTAACATACTTCAGAAATCTAAACTCCAAAGATAACATCAACAGAAATTATTTAAGTTAACATACTTCAGAAATCTAAACTCCAAAGATATCATCAACAGAAATTGTTTAAATTAACATACTTCAGAAATCTAAACTCCAAAGATAACATCAACAGAAATTGTTTAAATTAACATACTTCAGAAATCTAAACTCCAAAGATAACATCAACAGAAATTATTTAAGTTAACATACTTCAGAAATCTAAACTCCAAAGATAACATCAACAGAAATTGTTTAAGATTAACAACTTCAGAAATCTAAACTCCAAAGATAACATCAACAGAAATTATTTAAGTTAACATACTTCAGAAATCTAAACTCCAAAGATAACATCAACAGAAATTGTTTAAGTTAACATACTTCAGAAATCTAAACTCCAAAGATAACATCAACAGAAATTGTTTAAGTTAACATACTTCAGAAATCTAAACTCCAAAGATAACATCAACAGAAATTGTTTAAATTAACACACTTCAGAAATCTAAACTCCAAAGATAACATCAACAGAAATTGTTTAAATTAACAAAGAAAAGATCACAAGACTTGAGCTTTTCATATTTCTGGTCTGGACAATCATATTTTAATTTTAACATGATGTTAGACACAAATAAGAATTGGGTAAAATTTCATTGAAGTTCAAATCTAACTTTGCACACATAATTTCGACATTCTATAGTTACTATATTGTTACAAGTATTCTCAATTCAGATTTTTTTTTTTTGGTATTTTTTAGAACAGGCCATTACTCAATTTTGATCTTCTTTGCCGACGTCTGCAATTTTTTTTTTTTTCTGTTCCAGAAGCACTTGAGCTTTTCAGCTCTTCGGCTCGGTGCCATGGACATTGTAACCTTTCGGTTCGGTGCCACAAACACCGTAAATCTGGGGAATCTGTGGCCTTTTCTGCCATCCCACGGAATTGAACCCGCACACACAGAGGGATAGTCACCCGTAGTCCAACGCGCTACGAACACGGTGGGCAGACGGGCAAACGTCTGCAATAAAGAATGTGTATTTGTTCTTGTGGAGTTATTGTGGGTTTCTTTGGCTTAGCAGTAGTGAGCTCAATCACAACCCAAGAGTACCTGGTTCAAACTCGCGGCAGGCAGTTTGAAAAGCAAATTGTTCCGCTGATTTTGAGAAACAGTAAAAGTAGACCTGACTGTTCAGAAAGCAATGGCAAACTACTGAATGTATCTAGAAAAACAACGACTCGTTTACTGTGGTTGATGGCAGCGTCCTGTAAAGGATATGTCACAATTTTCATTCCTTTGTTCTTGCAGCGATGGTTTCTGCATTAGTAATCTTATGTGCCGAAGCCATTCAAGTCTTTGTACAGCTTTTCTTTAAAACCAGAAAAAGAATAATGTTCTTTTCGAACTACTAGTGTGTGACCCATTAACGTTGATTAAGCTCCATATGAACAAATTTTTCTCATGTTTAATAATAATGGTAACGCATAACAAACTCTGTCTTCCAGCAATGTGTATATATATATACAGAAAAGTAACTGTTGTCTGGAAACCACTTTATGCTTCCTTAGTTTAGTCGCTTGTTCAAAAAGTTCAATTCTCCTTTCAGAAGTGGAAACTAATGATGGGTTTACTCTTTGGAGAACTCAGAAGTGGAAACTAATGATGGGTTTACTCTTTGGAGAACTCAGATGTGAAACTAATGATGGTTTACTCTTTGGAGAACTCAGAGTGAAACTAATGATGGGTTTACTCTTTGGAGAACTCAGAAGTGGAAACTAATGATGGAGTTTACTCTTTAGATGATGAACTAGAAGTTCTCTTTGAGTGAAACTAATGATGGGGTTTACTCTTTGGAGACTCGATGTGAAACTAATGATGGGTTTATCTGAGAACTCAGATGAACTAATGATGGGGTTTACTCTTTGGAGAACTCAGATGTGAAAACTAATGATGGGGTTTACTCTTTGGAGAACTCAGATGTGAAAACTAATGATGGGTTTACTCTTTGGAGAACTCAGATGTGGAAACTAATGATGGGGTTTACTCTTTGGAGAACTCAGATGTGAAAACTTAATGATGGGGTTCACTCTTTGGAGAACTCAGATGTGGAAACTAATGATGGGTTTACTCTTTGGAGAACTCAGATGTGGAAACTAATGATGGGGTTTAGTCTATGAAGAACTCAGATGTGAAACTAATGATGGGGTTTAGTCTTGAAGAACTCAGAGTGGAAACTAATGATGGGGTTTACTCTTGGAGAACTCAGATGTGGAAACTAATGATGGGGTTTAGTCTATGAAGAACTCAGAAGTGGAAACTAATGATGGGGTTTAGTCTATGAAGAACTCAGAAGTGGAAACTAATGATGGGTTTACTCTTTGGAGAACTCAGAAGTGGAAACTAATGATGGGTTTACTCTTGAAGAACTCAGATGTGGAAACTAATGATGGGTTTACTCTTTGGAGAACTCAGATGTGGAAACTAATGATGGGGTTTATCTTGGAGAACTCAGATGTGGAAACTAATGATGGGTTTACTCTTTGGAGAACTCAGATGTGGAAACTAATGATGGGGTTTACTCTATGAAGAACTCAGATGTGGAAACTTAATGATGGGGTTTACTCTTTGGAGAACTCAGATGTGAAACTAATGATGGGGTTTAGTCTTGAGAACTCAGATGTGAAACTAATGATGGGTTTAGTCTTTGAGAACTCAGATGTAGAAACTAATGATGGGGTTTAGTCTATGAAGAACTCAGATGTGAAAACTAATGATGGGGTTTATCTTGAGAACTCAGATGTAGAAACTAATGATGGGGTTTAGTCTATGAAGAACTCAGATGTGGAAACTAATGATGGGGTTTACTCTTTGGAGAACTCAGATGTGGAAACTAATGATGGGTTTACTCTATGAGAACTCAGATGTGGAAACTAATGATGGGTTTACTCTTTGGAGAACTCAGAAGTGAAAACTAATGATGGGGTTTAGTCTATGAAGAACTCAGATGTGGAAACTAATGATGGGGTTTAGTCTATGAAGAACTCAGAAGTGGAAACTAATGATGGGGTTTAGTCTATGAAGAACTCAGAAGTGGAAACTAATGATGGGTTTACTCTTTGGAGAACTCAGAAGTGGAAACTAATGATGGGTTTACTCCTTGGAGAACTCAGATGTGGAAACTAATGATGGGGTTTAGTCTATGAAGAACTCAGATGTGGAAACTAATGATGGGTTTACTCTTTGGAGAACTCAGAAGTGGAAACTAATGATGGGTTTACTCTTTGGAGAACTCAGAAGTGGAAACTAATGATGGGTTTACTCTTTGGAGAACTCAGAAGTGAAAACTAATGATGGGTTATCTTGAGCTCAGTGAACTATGATGGGGTTTATCTGAAACTCAGATGTGAAACTAATGATGGGGTTTAGTCTATGAAGAACTCAGATGTGGGAAACTAATGATGGTTTATCTGAGAACTCAGTGGAACTAATGATGGGTTTAGTCTATGAAGAACTCAGATGTAGAAACTAATGATGGGGTTTAGTCTATGAAGAACTCAGATGTGGAAACTAATGATGGGGTTTAGTCTGAAAACTAGTACTAAGAGGGTTTAGTCAGAGAACTCAGATGTGAAACTAATGATGGGTTATTTAGACTCAGATGTGAAACTAATGATGGTATCTGGAGAACTCAGATGTGGAAACTAATGATGGAGTTTTTACTTTTCGGAGAAGTTGGATTTCTCTTCCGTGTGGAATCTGTTGATCTTGGTTGAGAGATTTTCTTTTTTGAACCATGTGAGGCACTTCTGTTTAATGATGTTGAACTATGAGATGAATGCGCTGTAGAAATCACAGCACTATTGTGAGCATTCTTGCTGTCGCGATAGATGTTGGTATCAACACTTTGGTTATTTTGTGCGGTATTGCTTACTTTTACTATATCTGCGTCAACTGATGTCATTTGTTCAACAGTTAAATCAGGAATATTTGATCCGTCTGTTGGTTCTACGTCTAAGCTTTCCCAACCAGTCCTTTCTACATCTATTTCAGTTATACTTTGATGGTTGTGTGTTGTTTTGGAAAATTTCTTAATTCCAAGCAAAGTCTCTTGTATTTCAATAACTGGAACAGATTCTCTTCGAGCAGGACTAAGTAAACTATATGACCTTTTTCTTTCAAAGATCTTGCTTTCTTTATGCGATGGTAGTCTTGAAAACTGATCAGGTGATTGTGTTGCGGATTGAATTGTTTGATTTTCTTCCACAACACTGTTCAGATCATGCTTCTGAAGTCGATAACCACTTGGACCTGCCCAACTGTTCTGAAGATAGTTCTTCATGTTCATCATATCTTGCAAACTGTTAGTAAAGTGTAAACTTATACAAGTTATCAATGTTATTTTGCTGAACATATGAACTACACAAGTTAATTATGCTAATGCAAGTTGAAAATAATTCAAATTAAAAACGGACGAGTCAAAACGTTTGCTAGTCAGAATTATTGTCAAAGAAAAAAAATTACTGTCTAAAAAAGAATGAGGTTAAAGGTAGATAAACACAGTAAAAGTGGAGCATCTGATCGGATGGATTAGTGTGTGCGCTCCCATTCGGGTTCAGTCCCCAGTCAAGGAATTTTGTATTTTTTCTGTTGGGGGCACAAAGAAAAGTTCAAACCGTTTTGAACAGTTTTGCGGCGATTGCACTAGCCATGCAGCCATTAAATTCCACAAGCACATGCCCTAGAAATGGATTGCTGCATTGTAGTCTGGCAAAGCGGGTAGGCGTCGAAGGGGAGCTAGTCATTACATTAGGTGGTAGTGTAAGTGCGGCTGCGAATGGTATGAAATTGGGTCGTACTTCACCTACCTGATTCTCCTGTGAGATGTCACAAAAATCGCTGCTGTTCGCGCATCACCAGAAGGAAAGAGTTCGAACCCTCCAAATCACAAGTGTGTTGTCAGGTCCCACAAGGAGCAAAAATAGTAAAACTCTGACCAACGAGTCATGCTGTAAGAGGCGACTGAGGTAGAGACCTCGGGAAGTTACCTTAGTAAATAAAAAGCGTAGCAGAAATCGGATGTACTGGCCTACTTCTAGGTGCATAACTGGCACAACATACAATCGCTCTTAGGCTTAGATCACATACAAATCACAAAGAATGATCATACAAATCACAAAGAATGGTTAACAAGTGGTCAATATGGAGCGTTCAAAGATGAAGAAGAAGAAATTCTATTATCTTGCATGTGTGCAATTTTTTGGACTAAGAATGTTGGGATCAAGAGAGAGAGAGAGTACTAAGAATGTTATTCCCTCCAGATGCCGACAAATCTACTTAGCGACACAATATCGCATGTGAGAGGCATTACAACTAATGTAAGAACAACGCAAATAAAAAAGAGAAATATTACTCCAACAAAAGATGCAGACGATTTCAATAATTAATGGAACACTGTTTAAAACTGTCTGTGTACAAAATATAAAAGTATGTTAATTTATGTGAATGGACTACATAACAGTGAAAGTGCAAAGGTTAATGACAAGCACAACAAATATGTGGATAAATGTCTGTCCAAAAAACAACTCTTTACTTATTATAATATGCCTGTCGATGATCACTCAACTCTTTCTATCTGGAATACTAACTATTGGTTGATTGGATTTTGTGGTTACATTTTTCTACTAGATAGGGTAGTCAGCCCCATGCCAAACCCTACAGTAAGCGACTTTTATTATATGTCTTGTAGGTCACAGTGTTACTATTCTTTACTAACTCGCGAGCCTAGGCAACACAAGATCGAACTATTAGTTCAGATATTGACCTCTGTTGTGTCGATGATCTCTGAACTCTCTCTACCCCGAGTACTAACTATTAGTTCAGATATTGACCTCTGCTGTGTCGATGATCACTGAACTCTCTCTACCCCGAGTACTAACTATTAGTTCAGATATTGATCTCTGCTGTGTCGATGATCTCTGAACTCTTCTACCCAGTACTAACTATTAGTTCAGATATTGACCTCTGTTGTGTCGATGATCTCTGAACTCTTTCTACCCCGAGTACTAACTATTAGTTCAGATATTGACCTCTGTTGTGTCGATGATCTCTGAACTCTTTCTACCCCGAGTACTAACTATTAGTTCAGATACTGACCTCTGCTGTGTCGATGATCTCTGAACTCTTTCTACCCAGTACTAACTATTAGTTCAGATACGACTTCTTTTCTTTCTCTGCCTATGTTCGATCGATCATTCGTATCATGTTTCGTTTCAATGGCATGATGGGCAGGATTGCAGGATGTGCTCGGAAGTATTTGTTTCTGTCTGACATGCCCACTGTGTAGTCAGAACAGGCTTTGTACTGTGTATATGGTGGTTGAACCTACAGTGTCCTGGTCTTATCCAAAAGATTGTTGTGTGCCGTTTTCTGCAGAATCTGCTGATGGGATCTTGTGGGTGTTTGCTGTGGGTTTGTTTCCTCCACAACTCTTTGTATTTTTGCTTGATATGTGTCTTGATTTCAGGTAGTGACACTGGGTGTTTGTGTTGTATAAGTTTTGTTCCCTCCTTAGCCAACCTGTCTGCTCTCTTATTTCCTGGTACATCACAGTGGGCTGGTTTCCACTGGAGAATAATTTGGTTCTGTGGTTAAATTATTTAAACTGATGGTCTTGTCTTTACAATGTACATTTACTTAGATGTACATTTTGAAGGAACCTGCTTTTGTTAAATGTCTATAACTTTCATAGGGTGAGATTTGTGTGTGTTGTTATATGTTCCCCTAAAATCTTGTATCTGAACAAATAAGTGTCCTATTGTACAGTATTTCTCCTGGTTATCAGGGTATGGGTTAGGGCTAACAACCCAAATCTAGAAAAGTGGTTCTCTTTTAGAAACTGCGATGAAAAAAATGACCCAGTGTTAGTAACAATATCTCAGCACTATGTTCCCTTGATAAAGCTGAATTCAATTACTAATATAAATGTTAGTGATAATTAAATCCATTTATTCCATTTATAAAGTTGAATTGAAGAACAAATATAAATGTTAAGTGATAAATTACAGCCCTGTCTTCCATTGGGAATAGAAAGGAAGAAGACACTATCAGAATTGAAAGGAAAATATAATCATTTTTTCAGAGATAGAAAGCTTACTAATAAAAATAGTCTTAACCAAGGAATAAAGACAACAGCTCTCACAGTAGAAAACAAGTCTGCAATGAGGAGGACAAAAGCAGGAGATATCTTCTTCTTCAAGCGTTCTATATCGACCGCTTGTTAAACCCTCTTTGTGTTTTTTCTGTTAGGCGACTTTCAACTCAGGCAGTTCATCTCTAACAAGTGAAAACTGTCCAATTTCTGGAGCTTATTGTAAAGTAGCTACACTGGCACCGTGTGCCTCAGAATGTATCCGTTATTAGTATTTCCCCTTTAGAGGCAGATTTGTGACTAAGAGATTATCAAAACGTTAATTGTCCTAGTAAGACATGGGATTAACAAATTTGGGAAGTAGGTTCGACTCGAAGCTATGAGGCTCACAGCTAGCAGCTGAGCTACTTCATAATAGTGAGTCTCACCACTCTTTGGCTTTGTATTGAGCCTAATAAGCAATACATGAATGAGTTGTGATTAAATAGCACTCAGTAGACCAGCACATCCAATTTCTGTGGCGCTTTTTATTTACTAGGTAGCTACCCTAGGCCCCTACCTCAGTCGCCTCTTACATCAGGACATGTAGGTCGAGTGTTACTATTCTTTGCTCCCTTTAGAGCCCGGCAACATAATGGTGACAAGGAGATTAAAATCAGAACTATTATTACTGCCGTTATGAACATTGAGTGATATATAAATATTTTGAATGTAGGTTACGACTGAAAGATTATATGTCAATACAGATTGTAGTATTGTATAATAGTGTGTGCTCAGCTGCAAACATCCTTATGGTTTGTAAATATAAAACTAATAATAGCAATACAAAAGGGAAATGAGTTGTGATTAAATAGCAGACATGTTAGGCTCAAGAGTTGACTGCATAATTAACTGATTAGCTACTGAATTGAAAAACGGGCTGTGGCTGATCCTATTTTCCCATTGCAGGTGTATGTACAAATTCAGCTGCAGTTTTCTTAATTATTAATCGATTATTTTTATGAGTAATATAGCATTTTGTAGGTAAATAAATTTTCTTTAAGATTGTTCTAAAATTGTATAAATAGGTGCACTCCCAGCGGCTTATAGGAGCCAATCAGTTAAATGAAAAAACACAGATGCTGGTTAATGAGATCTGACCATGCTTCACTTAAACAGACGAATAAGCAAACACCAAAATTACCAAATTCAAGGGACCAAAAATAAACCTGGAGCGCATTATTTGTCCAGAAATAAACAATGAAATTTACCACAGCAACAAACCAAAATAATGAAAAAATTTGTATGTGAACAAAAGAAGTAAATAAAATTACGAAGCTGGAAAAAAAAAATACCAGGCCAGGATATGAAGGTTTCTACTCAGCTAGTAAACAGAATACAGTCACATCTTTAAAATAATAAATCATGCAGGAGAGGGGTGGAAGGAATGGGGAGGATGCTAGTAACAGTAAGAGAATGCCTACTTCCTGTCCTTTCCGCCGCTCCAAGGAAACAACCGTTGGTGAGGTGGAGTGCGTGGTATGAGGCCAGCTTCCTGTGCAGCTTTGCGCTCAAAAAATGAGCTCAGGATGGCAATTTTTGAGAAGGACAATCCTGGTCTTTTCTTCTTTTCAGCAGTCTTAACAGTCTCGCCAGAAGACGAGACAAGTGGGGCAGACTTGGCTTTCTGTTGCGATTTTTTACTGCTGTCGTCAACTGCACTGAGACTGACTGAGGAGGCACAACTTGGCATGGCTCCAGCACTCTGTGCACCGGAGAAAGCCACACGATGTTGGTCTTGCCTCCTGCGTTGGTTATTGCGACGGTCGAGCGTCATGCTTGTGGTTAGACTCTTGACAAACTCTGACCCACCAGGGCTGACAGGTAGCCCCATACCATGCATGGCTGAATGTCCAATAAGGGGTGGTGTAATAACAAGGGTAGGAGGGGCTATCATGATTTGGTGAATTGGAGCAGTTTTTGTCTTCTTAAAATCCTTCTGCCTGCTATAAAAGGGAGATAACACAAATGAAAATTTTATCAAAATAACCAGATAACAAATGTCTTCAACAATGTAAATCATCTGCTCAAAAAGTAGTACTAGTAAAGTAAGTTAAGGTAAAGTAACCCTTGTTATACCATAGGGTAACACGGTATTAGGCCAGTATTTTTCATTGACCTTCGGCACACGATGGGTGATGTGGTCAACATCACGCAGGCCATCTTTACTTCCCATTGCTTTTCCTGGTATCCAATTAAGACTGGGTCGACCTGAGAGCCTTGCGGTCTGAAAAATTCTCCGCCCACTGTAGAATTGAACCCGGACCACTAGCCTAAGAAGCGAGTTTTCTAACAACTACACTTCTGCAGCTCTAAAAGAAAAAAGTGGTTCTACTAAAACCAATTTTTGTTTACCACATCCCAAGTTTTTCTTTTAAATATCAAAAAAGAGAACTTGAAGAAACACAGTTTCAATATGAACATGTTCATACCTCTGAGTTGCCATCGCTGGTACACTTAATCACAAACAGAAAACAATTCAATAGCTTTACAATGCAATATTAAACTTTACCAATCAAAGGAACCAAAAGGATAATGCAATGAAATATCAACAAGAACAGGTAACAGGACATTTAACACTTTTGCTGCCCCAGATGACAAAAGTCGATCAAACATAAACTCCCTTCCACTGCCACGGTTGACTTTTGTCGTTACGGGTACATCTTTTTATGGGAGTCTCGCTGACCGTACACCAGTATTACATTACACTCTCTCTCGCGCGTGATCGTTCTTAGGTCACTTTTATCATTCTATTGTGATATATAAGCAGCCAAACATCAAGAACGGATGTACGTGCACAGCCTTCGGTACCTATTGGAGCTCAGGTGGTTATCCTTCGGCGGTGTGTTCGATTTCAACCAGTGTTTACTGGGTTCGCTCTCCGTTAGCCTTTTGCTGTTCTCAGCCAAAACCCACAAGGCAGCAGGTTGCTATTTTCTTTCAGGGCAGTGACCCGTAGACGACCTGCCCTCCCAGGCTGATGAGCGTCATCTGCCCAGGTATTACATTACACAATACTTCCCTATTGTTGACAAGAGCTCTCCAACATGGCATATCTAACGTACATGTGTTTAAAATACATGTAATGCGTTTTTCTAGGAATTATTTTGCAATTTTTCTACAAAGAGTTTAAAAATGAGTGATGTAGCTGATGATAGTCAGGTCCAAAATTACTCTGATTCGGACTTCTTAGCCAGCGATAGTGATGAAACGAACTCTGAATGTGATACAAATTTAGACTTTGATGCAAGTGACATTGAGATCAATAGCAGATATTCCCAGGGGTATAGAATTTTGAAATTTTCACCCTGAAAACTGATCATGCCCAAAAGATAGTGTGGCAATGAGCCGGACTTGGTTGAAAAATTGGTGGCAGCAAAAGTGTTACGGAAACAAACATGATGATGGAGGAAATGGAACTGACTAAATATAGTCTTTCAGGCAAACTGTGATTTTTTAATGGACATTCTGCAACGAGTATGATACATGAGGAGATATGTATATTCAGTTCATTGTAATCTTAACAGAAGAAAATTATAAGCGGTGTCTGTTCAAAAAATTAGTTAAGAATATCCAGTGCCCCCCTTCCTTTTTTGTCTACTGTCTTTCCCCAGGTGGATGATGGAATTGGTTGTCCACGCTTGCTGTTAAGCATAGGGGTGGAAGCTTTAATTTGCGTTCCAGAGCCAGATGAGTCACCCTTGTTGTGTTATATCCGTGTTTATTTTGTATGGTCTTGATATTGTCCATCCATCTTTTTCTTGGTCTTCCCTTAGCTCTAGTATCAGATCTCTTTTTATTGTATGCTGTTATTTTGGTGGTTAGTTGTATTCCATTCTCCTTACATATTAAAATAATACTAAATATTATATCCCTTTACATATAAAAATACTGAAGCATATACAAAATAAATATATGCAGTGATGCTCTTCCTATCAGTTAAAGTAGAATTAGAAGTGTCTGAACCTGGTGAAGATAGTAGTAACTTTGTCCTATTGACAAATTTGATAATCTAGCATGACAAAGGAATAAATTGATTATTGGTTATTGAACTGATATCATAGTGCTCTGAACAAACTCAAGGTGCTCATCTCTTCTTCTTCTTCTTTGCATTCATTCTTTACGACCAATTTTAATCACTCTTTGTGATATGTTTGATCTTTGCCAAGAACGTGTATACGTTGCACATTGGTTTGGTAGACCCTTAAACGCATAGACTTCTACACATTTAGGACATGTGCATCCGATTTCAGCCAAACCTCCTTAGTCGCCTCTACGACATGCGTGGCAGTTAACAGTGGTTCTATTCTTTACACCTCAAATATGGGCCCCGGTAACCACTCGGACGCAAGGTGCTCAATCTCCCAGCTGGTTTAGAAGAGTACGCATGTTGACGACTTTCACGGCTCACTGGTTAAACACACTCTTCACAAGTACCCAATCCTCATCATACAATGTTTTATTCCAAATTTTCTTGAAACACTGTATAGATTCATCATCTTCTTCTTCTTCTATCAACTTCTGATATGCAACTACTGTGGTGTGTGTCATAAACAGGGTGGTGCGCTTGAGGTCTTCGCCGTTCTCTCAGTTTGTTTTGAAGGGTTGTTCCTGTTGGTCAGACTTCCATTTTCACGCTGTTCAGGCTGAGGAAGTCTTGCAAAATGTGCTTTGAGGACTGCTTTGGTGCTCCTTAGGTGCAGGCAGCCAAGTCTCTGAGATCCAATTTATGGAGGAGTGCTCGGAGACCGCAGTGGCCTCGTTCAAGTTTGGTGTGGCCTGTGCTTTTCTGTTTAATGTATTTATGTTGTTGTGCTCTGGGTTGTATCCCCCATTTTCCTTTCTCAAGATACATCATCAATTGTTGTGTCCTTATTCAACACATGGTCTTTGAGCAAACGAAGAATGCCCCCTAATCCATCTCCAAAACACTGACTACAGGTGTTTTCATGAAAACCTTTCTGTTTTCTCAATACTGCAAACACATGCGTGTCCAGTACAACAGAACATTGCAAACCCCTGGAAGTTGGAAACATTGATTGAAACATCTAACTATCGTATGCAATCTGCTGTTTTAGACATTACAAATACTGGAATGGGAGTCGGGCACAATAATTATCCCAGTAAACAGTCTCAGAAATCCACTGGATTACAGCACTAACAGTATTAACGACCTTTGAATTAGACAACAGTCTGCTCCTGCAAAAAATTGTGCTGAGAACACTGACACCCAGCCAAGAGATGCACTATAATAATCAGGATGCAATGCAATAAAGAAACGAACATATCTGTACATTCAAAACATTATGGCGCTAACCCTGTGATGGGCGCTCAAGCAGATAAATGCATTGCCTCTACCTCGGAAAGGGCCCAATTCAATCTACTGGTTGTCCACATTTGTCCTGTGGAGCCAGGCAGAATGAGAATAGAGCAGCTGGCCAAGTTCTTAACAGTGAAGTTTATACCAGAGACAACATGGAATATATGGACACTATTTCCAGCAAACAGGAAGTAAGAAATGTACTACTTCAATTCCTTCCTGATGTTATTTTTTTTTTTTCTTTTTCTTTCGTCCGCTTTCAACTCAAACGAAGTTTCATCTCTGAAACTGATTTTTGCGTGAAAATCTGTTTTTCCAATTTCTTACAATGGCAGCAGCGTGCACATTGTAAATTACTTTACACTGGCAGCCGTGTGCTCAATGTACTCGTAATTAGTATTCCTCGCCATACAGGCAGATTTTCTCCGACTTCAGAGGTACTCACGTTATCGTCCTGAGTAAGACCAGGACGAATGAAATGCCGGACAGTGAGTTCAACCAGAGCCTGATAGGACACTTTCACACAGCGAGTAGAAATGTACTATCAACTACTTAGGCAGTCCCCCTGATGTTATTATTTCTACATATGTACAATTAACGGAAGTGAGGCTCCGTCAAACGGTTATTGCACTCGTTTCCTGGATGGATAGTTTCGGTTCAATATGTTGGAGACATATTTTTTTGTTACTACAAGAGGCTCCCATGTCAACCCAGTCTTAATAGGGTATCAAACAATGGGAAGTAGCAGCAAGATGTTGGTTACATTATCCATAGTGTGCCGTTGGTCAAAGAGAAATATGGCACTATTTCCCAATATACCACATGGCATAAAAAAAGGTTCTTTCTTTAATTCACAATTAACAGATACCATTTTTTGTCTGCTTTTCTTTTTATCAGTGTTCCCCCGACATACAGTTTGCCTTCTCCGACTTAAAGGTAATTATAGTTTAGATCCTCAAGTATTGATTTGTGGTCAGGAACCTATAGCCAAACCACTTGTCGTGAGCTAACCAAAAATTGTTGGTCCAAAAAAATTTTAGATGACCATATTCAACAATATCATCTATTATGCACATTCTTTTTTTTTTTTTTATTAGAAACATTATTTAATACCGCAACCAATTTACAAGGAGATGATGTACCAAAACAACCCAGTATCCTGTTAATTAGGTCATAATAATTGAAAGGAAACATTGGTGTCAAGATCCCCAAAATAAAAATAAGTGTACCCACCGAGGTGACAACATGAGTGGCTCTAGGTGTGGCTTGCTGGCACTTATACTCGTTGATGGGCTGGACTTTTTCCCAAGTTGTTTGCCAGTGCTTCTTTTGCCACTGCCTGCTGCTGCTGTAACTTCCTCAACCGCGCCTCCACCAGGAGATAGTAAGTTGCTGCAACATGGTCATAAGCATCACGCTCTAATGACCTGAAAGTAGTTATAATATACTGCTATTACAATTTCTGATGCATGTATATCAAAAAGAATCAACAAACAAATGAGGGATACAAAGATATTAAAACTGCACTCTTAAATGGATCCTAGGAATAGATAACTACCTAAATCCTTCATTCATCCACATGCCGCATTCTGGAAACTGGCAACTTTAAGTTTGCGAGTTGCAGGTACAGACTTATGATGAATTTAATAACCACACAAAAAAATGCTATGATCCCCTTATGGTCTACAAGGTGTGTTCTATGCTTGGCTCTGCTTCTATAGTCTGTCCATTAATTCGTGAGCACGTTTGAAATTGATTTTCTGAAAACTACCTGTTGGATCTCAGTGATTTTTGCATGCAGCCTTAGAATATTCATGACGCTAAAATAAAGCTAACCAGTAGTCCATAGATGCTACGGATTTTGCACATCGGCGAATTCCTTTGATCTTTTATGACAATTGCAAATACGGGGCTCAAATTTTAGATTTTACAGTAATCCCTAGAATTTGTCCATGTCAATTCTATTCATAGGTGTATCTCCATATTAACTTGATAGGTCAAGTAATTAAGTGTGTTGCCCTTTATGTGCAATCGTGAACTTGGATACAATATGCAACAGTTAGTCCTCCCTTCGGTCACCATTAGACCCAGGGTGTCTTAACTTCACCACAAATTGTATGATGGTAGACGCATTTGGATGTGGAAATGTATACGTTGCTATTTCTCAGTCTGTAATCAAAATATGATTTGTATCATCCCGAATCTGACAATTCCATGAGGTTGATAATTGTTACTGGCTGGACAAATTGTAATCCATCTCGGTGCCAGTACTCGCCTTCCTCTCGGAGCACATGTTCAACACACTTCTTCCAGAACTGCATGTCTATCATTGAGAGGACTCACGTGTCAGAACTTCAACATCACACATTTTAAACGTCCTGTTCTGTTCGGCAACTTGCCCTTTACTTTAGCCCAGACAAGCTCTATCGGATTGAGGTGAGCATGATATGGAGGTAGTCGCAAAGACGTGTGGCCGTATTCGCAATGATTTTGTCAATATGAAACACCTTTGTCTTATTTGTCATCCTCACCAGGTGCAACAACTCGGTTTCAAATATGTATCATCGAAGCTGACATTTTCCTTAGCAAGCCAAGTCCTAATTTGATCTTTTGTATTTGATGCAGTTGGTACTTTGTCTTCCGCTGATACTGCGTTGTGATAGGATGCATTATCCATTACCAAGCATGATGGTCAGTTTAGAATTGGAAGTAGATCTTTCTCCATCCAGTGCCTGAAAATATGTCCATTCATTTCTGTGTGGTAGTCCCTACCGTCGGTACTTTTGATTGGAAAATAAGTCCAGCGTCATGGACAAGACCTTCTTCACTGCTTCCTGCATGTGTTAGTATAATACGCTGGCCTTTGCTGCTTGGTATTTTTCTTTTTTGTTCACCGTCTACTGATTGCCATTCTTTAGCATTGGTGTGGTGAGCATTGACCCAGGATTCGTCCAAATATACAATATCATAGCCTTGCCTCCGCCGCTCACGGGTCTGCCTCAGGTATTTACTTCGGGCAGCAATTAAATGTGGCTTTTCACAAATAATATTCCTGCCGCCTATAGTTTTTCTGAAGGTGAAGCCGGCTCTTACAATTTTCCATAGAGTACTTTTAGAAATGTCTATGCTGCAATCTGATTGCAGTTTTAATTTCAGTTTCCTGAGAGTAACAAGTTGATTTGTCGCAAACATTTTCAAGAGCTCCGTCTTATGACATCTATGTCAAAGTCGTCAATTCTTCTTTTCCTTCCTTGCTTGACATTAGTGCACTTTGTGTCCTGTTTAATCCATCGGGAAAAGGATTCTCTATTCAGACCAAGCGCCAGTTGCGTTCGTTCTCAGGGTTATGAATATCGCAATATAGATGACCTCTCTTTAGATTCCCTACGGAAGTGTTGGTATAGTAAAACTGTAACCTTCTGCATTGTTATAAATGTGCACTTCAGACTCATTATGAATGTGATATCAATGTCAGTTTTGATAAGCCAACAAATATGATACAATAGCTTCATACAAATAGCGAGATACACCTATAACTATACAACGGTATCCCAATTATAACGTCATATGCTTTCCGCTTCAAAGTCGACTGGGTTAGGTGCACGGGAATTCGTGAAATTGTTGTTTACTCAAGATATTTCAATGTTACCATAATGTATTTTTAGAACAACGCGTCTGTGTACCGTAGATCTGTTACTATTGTGTACAATCCGGTGAGGTTGATTTTAATATAACCTGAAGAAGAAATATTTCAAACTACATCAAATTTCTTGGAAAAAAAATTTTCTCTAGCGTCATGGATATTCTAAGGCTGCTTGCAAAAATCACTGAGATCCAACAGGTAGTTTTCGAGAAAATCAATTTCAAACGTGCTCACGAATTAATGGACAGACTATAGCAGAGTTGGGGTTGACTGGTCTCTCTTAGGAGGGGCAAAAAGTGAAAATTAGTAACATCCTGTTGGCCCATAGAACACACAATCCAACCCCATCTCCCAGTTTTGCAGACTGAGAAACTCTGTTAGCAAGGTCCAAGGTTAAAGATGACTCATCTAGGGTGGATGGTCTACCCGAGCTCTGAGGTGTTTTTTTGTCTGCAACTTAATGAGCAAACCCGAAAAAAGCATATAGAAACTGGCCTACGGATCTGCAGACGCCTAAATAACCTCAAACTCCATGTCGCAAATCCCATCTCACTACAAGACGATCACCGCCCAAACTGATGTACCAGATTTTCCCATAAATTCTATTCATGTGGAAATCTGATTCATGCAGCTTTAGCATTGGTGTGTTTTACGTCACATCTTCAGCACCATTTGGAGCTCTGTTGCTTATCCTTGGGGAATGTGTTCCGTTTCAGCCAACGTTTACTCGGTTCGCTCTCCGTTCTGTAGCCATCTATTGTTTTTTACGGTGTGAGGTAGCTAGCCCCACGAACAACCTCCTTAGTCGCCTCTTACGACATGCGTGGCAGGTAACAGTGGTTCTATTATTTACACTCCAATTTGGGCCTCGGTAACCACTCGGGTGAAGAGTGGTTCAACCAGTGGTTGATGTAGAGTGAATGAAGAACAAGATGATCCTCTATTGGTGCAGAATTGCACAACACCAAGTTGTGTGAGAAATATGAGGTGTAAACAGAATATGGAGCCTAATCCTGGCTTTCTATCTGGTAGGATGTGAACATAAACAATAATGATCCTTTCAGCTCTTTTCTAGAGCGAAGGTCTTAAACAAATATACTCCACTCTATTCTGTTTTGTCCTACCCTTACCATGTCTTCCCAACTAGCTTAATATCTGCTTCCCACTTTCTTTTAGGAGTTTTTTTTAAATCTCTTTTTGTTGTTACTTCTTTACAGACTTTAGTTAAAAGAGAAACCCAACAAAAAAGTAAAACGACAACCAGAACAATCATAAGAAATGAAAAACTTGCTATTGACTACAATCATTATGACTTTACAACAGTTAATAACAATGAGAGAAAAAGAGCCATGCATGCAAGATTTTATATCTAGTTTTTGGGGGCCACTCTGGCTAAGAGGTTAAGCATTTGCCTTGCACTCCAAAGGTAGTGTGTATGAGTTTGGGCAGTGCTGTTCTGTTCATGGGTGCATTTTTCCAGAGACCCTAGGATTGCTGTTGGGCTACGGAGTCTGTGTCCGTTGGGCAAGTGACATGCTTTTTCTGCGGAGGGAGGGACTAAACCAAATGTGGTTAAACCCAGTTCAATGAAGTCAATCCTTCGGTTTTTAGGCTCTTTTAGACTTTAAATATCTAGTTTCAAAAAAAGAATTTAGATAATGTCTCAAAAGTGAGGAAATTATTCAAACAGATCCACTTACATAAATATTTCTTCCCTTGTGCAGATTTTTCCTTCAACCATTTTCTGTACTACATAGTTGTGGTCTTCTTCGAAACATGTTCTGTGACAGAAGAGGCAGGTTGATCTGTGAACGATTGTCTTTGGTCTCCTCACTAGCTAACCACTGGTCTCGTTCAATGTCTTCTAAGCCGATGCGGTGAGAAGGTTCTCGCACGAGCATCTTTGATATCAAACTGAAAAATAGATCAAAGTGTAAACACATCAATGTAAAAATAAAAAACAATGACATTACTTTGAGTATCAGGATAACACATGTGTTGGAATTACACACAAGAAATGGGTTAAAAGTTCAGGACTGTTGATTCTTCTGCTTCAAACGCTCTATATTGACCACTTGTTAACCACTGTTTGTGATTTGTATGTGATCCGAGCCTAAGAATAACTGTACACTGTGCCAGTTATGCGCCTACAAGTAGGCCAGCACATCTAATTTCTGAGATATTTTTTATTTACTAGGTAGCTTCCTAGACCCCTACATCAGTTGCTACATGTCTTGTAGGTCACAATGTTACTACTTTTCTCCTTCGGGACACAGCAACACACGGGTGTCAGGATTGTCGATTCTTCAGAAAATCCAACTGAATCTGGTGTAGTTCATTCTGGGTGATTGGTTATTGAAAAATAAAATGGAGGAAAATAAATTATAGATACAAGCGAGAGTATGACAGCATAAATAAACTAAGCAGAAACAAGTAGACTTAAATAGTAGACTTAGAAGGGTCACTGAAGTCTCAGAGCACACTTTTATCAAATTGGTCTCAGGAAGTTGGATGTCAGAATCTGTAGAGCACCAAAGCAGTCACAAGAGAACATCCTGCAAGACTGCACCAGTTTTGCCAGCATGAGAATAGAAATCTGGCCAACAGGAACGAATCTTCTGATCAAACTGTAGGAAACATGTGAAAACCTCAAGTGCACCATTCCAGCATTGTTACCCATACTGGAATAGTCTCATAGCGGAAGTTGCTCACAGAATGTTATAGCATTCCAGACTGACTAATAGGTGGGCAATCTTCTCCAGCAGAAGTCGAAGAATATTCATGTTGATGGTCTCTGTTTTGATATCAAAATGAGATATAACTTTTCCACATTCTGGGCTGATCATTGTTATAGTGTGGATTTTGGAGGTGTTGAACAGACCTGAAATAACTTATCCATCTCAGACACATTAGCATGTGTCCCCTTGAACATTACCTCGAAACTATACCATAGATCTACATTTGTTATCACTTTTGTAACCTAATATGGCATATGGAATAAGACATATTGGTGGAGGCTTGAAGTTTAATCATGATCTTCTTTGTGACATTGACAAATCAAAAGTTGCATTCTTGCGTCTAATAAAACTGCACTCTCTGTTTACTTGTGTACAGTCTCTGTTTCTGTTTCATTTCAAGAAAAAATACAGAGTTGATATCAAATTGCCTGTGAACAAAATATTATGCTCCCAGGTTGGTTGAGAATGTTCTTGATGGGGAAAAACTTATCTCTCAACCATTAGCAGGAAAATGAACACAGCATGAACATGTTCCTTTTGTTAGATCATAACATGCTGCATTGAGTGGCTGAAAAATGATCAATAAAGAGTGTTGGACATCCGTTGCTTACAAAAAACTGAAAATGTAAGGGATTGTGGAATCAGACGAGCTAAACATTTCCTAAGGCCAAAATTTTCAAATGCACATGTCCTGCACGCATACAGCATATAAACTGTAATACGTTAACGTATTTCCATTATCTGAGCAAACCAGACAAGCAACAAATAGTGATTAACTTTGTAGACGTCAGCCCCCGTGGCAGCCATGGGCCAGACAGCTAGTTTTAGGGTATAGCAGGTAGTTGGTTAGTTATATTATTAGTCGACTGTAGTGTTACGCACTAAATCTGCATATGTTCATTAATAGCAGAGTGGCGGCACTAAACAAGACATGACGTAGAAAAACCAAGGGACGTAGTTTTTAGAGTAGTAACAGTTGATATAGAAATGTAAACAAGAGAGAACGACCTACAACATTGAAAGAGTACAGACACACTTTTTGGTGTTAGTATGTATAAACCTGTCGTGTACTACTAAATAAAAAGTGTTTACATTTCTATATTAACTTGGTCAATAAAAACTACTGCAAAGAAGAAGAATGCATTAAAATAAAATAGTCAAGGATTTCTTTAAAAAAACTTGTTACTGCCTGTAATACAACTTTGTTAGGGTGCTGTAGGACAAGGAAGACAGGTACCTGTGTAATTCAATGGTCTCCTGGCCAGTGAAGTCTCCGCAAAACTGTTCAGGTTAGGATTTTTCTTTATGCCCCAGGCAGAAAATAACTCCTTGGCCATACCAGCGATTGAACCAGGTCTCCACATGGGAGTCTACTAATCCATTCGGCCAGACGCTCCTCATAGCCAAGGATATGCCTTCTTCGAACGTTCAATATCAACCACTCTGTGTGATTTGTATGTGATCTGAGCCTAAAAGTTATTATACGTTGTGCCAGTTATGCGCCTACAAGTAAGCCAGCACATCTGATTTCTGGAAATTGTGTATTTACTAGGGTAGATTCCCTAGGTCCTACATCGGTCGCCTCTTACAACATGCCTTGTAGGTCACAGTGGTACTATTCTTTACTTCCCTTGCAGGCCCCGGCACTACACAGACAATGGACACGAGTAACATACTTACATGCGGCATGGCAATGATACGTGAGGTGGTATCTCATACTTGCAGTCCATAATCATGGTCAGTGTCTCACTGTCATTGGCCTCTTGAAAGGGTGCTCTGCCAGCCACAAGCATAAAGAGAATCACTCCTAAACTCCACACATCTGAAACAAAAAACACACAAAAGCGTATTAGGAATATATCTTATATGTCTCTTTCTGTGCTCAATCTAGCATAACTCCTTATAAACCACTCTTTGTGATATGATAATCAGTACTGTGTGCGATGTTATGTGATTTGAGCATCCATAGCAGCAGAAGTAGCAGTAGTTGCAGCAGCAGCAGAGTAGTAGTAGCTGAACTATTGGTACTAGCGGCTGTAGTATTAATACTAGCGGTAGCAGTGGTGGTAGTAGTAGCAGTAGTAGTAGCAGTGATAGTATTAATACTAGCGGTAGCAGTGATAGTAGCAGTAGTAGTAGTAGCAGTGATAGTATTAATAGTAGCCAGATCAATAGTTGAGGATCTAAACTACAAGTACCTCTGAAGTCATAGAAGGTACTCTGTATGGCGGGGACACTGATAATAAGGAAAGCATGCCTTCACACAAAAATAAGTCAAAAGCGTCATATCAGACGCCCTGACTACTCCTGAATTCATAGCCATAGGACGCAGGAGAAGAAGAAAGAAGAAGTGGTAGTAGTAACATTTCCTGGTAGAAACACATTTCAGCTGACCCAGCTGTAATTTGATAACTGAATCACTGAGCTAGGGAAAAGAAAGAGATCCTCTTCTGACCCATCTGTAATTTGATAACTGAATCACTGAGCTAGGGAAAGAAAGAGATCTTCTCTGACCCATCTGTAATTTGATAACTGAATCACTGAGACTAGGGAAAGAAAGAGATCTTCTTCTGACCAGCTGTAATTTGATAACTGAATCACTGAGCTAGGGAAAGAAAGAGACTTTTTCTGACCCAGCTGTAATTTGATAACTGAATCACTGAACTAGGGAACAGAAAGAGATCTTCAGCTGACCCAGCTGTAATTTGATAACTGAATCACTGAACTAGGGAACAGAAAGAGATCTTCAGCTGAACCAGCTGTAATTTGATAACTGAATCACTGAGCTAGGGAACAGAAAGAGATCTTCAGCTGAACCAGCTGTAATTTGATAACTGAATCACTGAACTAGGGAACAGAAAGAGATCTTCAGCTGACCCAGCTGTAATTTGATAACTGAATCACTGAGCTAGGGAAAAGAAAGAGATCTTCTTCTGACCCAGCTGTAATTTGATAACTGAATCATTGAACTAGGGAACAGAAAGAGATCTTCAGCTGACCAGCTGTAATTTGATAACTGAATCATTGAACTAGGAACAGAAAGAGATCTTCTTCTGACCACTGTGATTTGATGCACTGAACATGAATGGGGACCCAGAAAATGAGATCTAGTGAGCTAATTGCCTGAGCTGTTACCATGTTGATACGTGGTATCACTGAACTAGGGAACAGAAAGAGATCTTCAGCTGACCCAGCTGTAATTTGATAACTGAATCATTGAACTAGGGAACAGAAAGAGATCTTCAGCTGACCCAGCTGTAATTTGATAACTGAATCATTGAACTAGGGAACAGAAAGAGATCTTCAGCTGACCCAGCTGTAATTTGATAACTGAATCACTGAACTAGGAACAGAAGAGATCTTCTTCTGACCCAGCTGTAATTTGATAACTGAATCATTGAACTAGGGAACAGAAAGAGATCTTCAGCTGACCCAGCTGTAATTTGATAACTGAATCACTGAGCTAGGGAAAAGAAAGAGATCTTCTTAGCATTTGGTTTCGTATGCTCGTCTAAAACATGAGATGGGTTGCCTCTATGAAGATGCATGTCAGAGTTACTAGTGAGTTCCCCATATCTTGCTCTGTAAGCTTCGTTCATGCTGCCATGTTTCGTTTCGTTGGTGTATGTATCTTCTTCTTCTTTGCGTTCGTTCTTCGACCAATTTTAATCACTCTTTGTGATATGTTTGATCTTTGCCAAGAACGTGTATCGTTGCACATTGGTTTGGTAGGCCCCTAAACGCATAGACTTTACACGTTTAGGACACATGCATCCGATTTCAGCCAAACCTCCTTAATCGCCTCTTACGACATGCGTGGCAGGTAACAGTGGTTCTATTCTTTACACCCCAAATTTGGGCCCCGGTAACCACTCGGGCGGGTGTATGTATGATGGACAGGACTGCAGGATGTGCTCTTAAGTCTGTGTTTCAGTCTGACATGCACACTGTGCAGTCTGATCAGGCTTTATTATGTGCATGTGATGATTGAACCTGCTGTGACCTGTTCTTAGGCAAAATATTGTTGTGTGCTGCTTTCTGTTTAGTCTGCTGATGGGATCTTGTGGGTGTTTGCTGTGGGTTTGTTGCCTCCACAACTCTTTGTATTTTCACTTGATATGTGTCTTGACTTCTGGTAATGACACTTGGTGTTTGAGTTCTATCAGTTTTGTTTCCTCCTTAGCCAGCATGTCGGCTCTCTCATTTCCTGATACGCTACAGTGGGCTGGTATCTACAGGAGAATAATTTGGTTGTGTTCTGAGAACTTGTTTACAAACTTTACTAGCTAAAGCTTGCAAAGCTAAAATCTAGTACATGTACTGTGAGTTCTCTAACACTTCCCACTCCTATGACATTATGAGCTGTGGAATTTGCTAAACCTTTTGTCAGGTATATTTGTTAGAGATTCTATAAGTGAAACACAGCATAACATGCCATAGCTGTTAACGATCACTCAACAAGTTAGGTTAATGTGTTTGCTTGATCAGAAACAATTGGTTAGAAGCAATGAAAGATGAGAGAAATGCATAATTATCCTTACATACTAGAACAGAAACATGTCATCTCCAGCGCAACTAAACTTGTATGAAGGCTGACTAATAGAATCTATGTATTGTTACAGTGGTGGTTTGTGTTTCGCCTGTGTGTTATCGGGCCACTCATGGGAAGCAAAGAATTGTAAAACTGCGAGCTACAAGGCATGTAGTAAGAGGTGACTGAAGTAGGGCCTAGGGAAGCTACCCTAGTAAATAAAAATCGTTGCGGAAATTGGATGTGCCTGCCTACTTATAGGCGCATAACTGGCACAACATGCAATCGTCCTTTGGGAAATCACATACAAATCACAAAGAGTTGTTTACAAGTGTTCAATATGGAGCGTTCAAAGAAGAAGAAGAAGAAGGTGGTTTGTATGTCCATATGTTTATACCATACGAGTAACTGGAGAACTCTGGTTAGTATGCTGGGTTCAATTATCAAACATACAGGGGTACAATCAATATATATGGGCTCAATCATCAAAATATATGTAGTGAAAGAGTTCATGAGGGCAACTTATTTCTTTGTTTAGATATCCCAGCATGAGAAACTGGTTGCAGAAGAAGTAGAAGAGGAATACAGTAGATGAACATCCAAGAAGAATATAAACAACGATAACAAATATTACACTGAGTAATATATAGGCACGTTATACCTGTGCATAATGGTGCTAAGTATAGAACTGATTATAAAAAGAAATAGCTACACATGTTAAAACATGTTACAAGTACGAAAGAAAAACAAAAATAAACTTGGAGGTAGACAGAATTAATGTCTCCATAATTTACATCAAGCAAAGAGAGGTGATTCCATTTAACTATTACCTAACATTACAAACAACAATATCATTACACAGCCTTTGACATTTCCTCATCAACATCCCACCATGATCTTACATGAACAGAAAACGAATGACAATTCTCAAGAATCTCCTTTGATCTTCATCAAGTGCTTTGGCAAATCCCAGAGATAGTGAACACAAAACCAGCATTAAATGACTAGAAAAAGAAAAAAACAAAGAGCTATGTGCATGTTTCTATGCGTACATTTGACAGTCCCCTGGGGTAGGGTTATGTGGAAAACATATGCATCAATGCAAATAAATTTCAGATTCCTAAACACAAGACAGAGACTGTAGAATCAGACTGAAATTACAAAACAGTTTAAGAAGTGCATATCTAGAGTAACTCTCAAACTGTACATTTGACAGCCCCCTGGGGCACGGTTATGTGGATAACATGTGCATCAATGCAAATAAATTTCAGATTCCTAAACACAAGACACAGACTGTAGAATCAGACTGCAACAGCATCCCCACAAAAAGCTATATATATATTTATATATATTCAGTCTACCTGAAGTTTATTTTTCTGGTTTTTTCGTACTTGTAGCATGTTTTAACATGTATAGCTATTTCTTTTTATAATCAGTTCTATACTTAGCACCATTATGCACAGGTGTAACGTGCCTATATATTACTCAGTGTAATATTTGTTATCGTTCTTTATATTCTTAGATGTCTATCTACTGTATTTCTCATCTACTTCTGTGATCATTTTCTCATGTTCAGATATCTAAACAAAGATATGAGCTGCCTTCATTAATCTAGTCTTCTGTGATCACTTTCTCATGTTCAGATATCTAAACAAAGATAAGAGTTGCCTTCATTAATCCAGTCTTCTGTGATCACTTTCTCATGTTCAGATATCTAAACAAAGATATGAGCTGCCTTCATTAATCCAGTCTTCTGTGATCAATTTCTCATGTTCAGATATCTAAACAAAGATATGAGTTGCCTTCATTAATCCAGTCTTCTGTGATCACTTTCTCATGTTCAGATATCTAAACAAAGATATGAGTTGCCTTCATTAATCCAGTCTTCTGTGATCACTTTCTCATGTTCAGATATCTAAACAAAGATAAGAGTTGCCTTCATTAATCCAGTCTTCTGTGATCACTTTCTCATGTTCAGATATCTAAACAAAGATATGAGTTGCCTTCATTAATCCAGTCTTCTGTGATCACTTTCTCATGTTCAGATATCTAAACAAAGATATGAGTTGCCTTCATTAATCCAGTCTTCTGTGATCACTTTCTCATGTTCAGATATCTAAACAAAGATATGAGTTGCCTTCATTAATCCAGTCTTCTGTGATCACTTTCTCATGTTCAGATATCTAAACAAAGATATGAGTTGCCTTCATTAATCCAGTCTTCTGTGATCACTTTCTCATGTTCAGATATCTAAACAAAGATATGAGTTGCCTTCATTAATCCAGTCTTCTGTGATCACTTTCTCATGTTCAGATATCTAAACAAAGATATGAGTTGCCTTCATTAATCCAGTCTTCTGTGATCACTTTCTCATGTTCAGATATCTAAACAAAGATATGAGTTGCCTTCATTAATCCAGTCTTCTATGATCATTTTCTCATGCTCAGATATCTAAACAAACAAAATGAGTAAACAAAAAAAAACTGGGACACCTACACTGGAATTTTACGACATTGTAATCATATCTATAATGCATAAATTAGCAATGAGTAATCAAGTGCGTTTGTATTATATATTTATATATATATATATAAAACGCACTTGATGTCTCATTGCTAACTTATACATAATATATATGATTACAATGTAGCAAACCACCATTGTAGGTGTCCCAGTTTTTTCATTTGTTAAAATGAAACATTCTGGATGTAAGGGTTGAATGAAGAGTTATGCACACACTCCAGGGGGTAGAAAATATGAACAATGACTATGTGTTTTAACAGTAACTATCATCATGTATACATTTGGCTGTAGAAGACAGGTCTGCCAAGAGCGCAGTTGGGTTGAATCTTTTATTTATTTCTTTGCTCAGAAAGGGGTATTTGGAACATAGTGTTGCAGTTTACAGTGAGGCTGTGGTATCTGAACCTTTCATCCCGACACATTTGTTTCCAGCACATTTTGGGGGACCACGTTTGCTTTCTCTCTGCAATTTCTACTCACTTAACCATCAGCAGTGATGCAGCCTGTTACCAGGCTCACCACTTTAAGATACGATAGGACCTTGGTCAGCTCTTCCTGATATATGTCATCTCACTCCCTGTGTGTTAGATCCCATATACTTTGTAAGTTCTTCTTCAAGCGCTCCATATCGACCACTTGTTAAACCACTTTTTGTGATCTGTATGTGAGTCTAAGAGCGATTGTACATTGCGCCAGTTATGCACCAACAAGTAGGCCAGCACATCCAATTTCTGTGACGCTTTTTATTTACTAGGATAGCTTCCATAGGTTACTATCTCAGTTGACTCTTACATACCTTGTAGGTGTAGTATTACTATTCTCTGCTCCCTTTGCGAGCCCCAACAATACACAGGCTGTTTTAAGTTCAATCTCCATGTTACATACAAACCATGTACAAGGTGAGACCACCTCACAATACACGGAATTATGGTTCATTGCTTCCTCAAAAAGACTTGAGAAACGCTGCACTAGTGGATACAAGTTTATGATTCCACATACTGGTAAGAATACCACAGTGGTGTCCAAGCAAATGGTCCTTGAAATTCCGCTTAAAAGCCTATTGAATACATCTCAGCATGAATAACTAAACATATCAGGTACAAGGGTCCCCCAAACGTTTTGCGAGGCTCTACGCCTTCATGAAATCATAGAACCTTCATCAACATATACTAAAAATAATTATAAATTATTATAATGTATATAGTTACGATAAATTAGTATGTTTGTTTTATTCAACTGGCTACATTTGCTCTATTACCCTACTGAAATGCAATATCTGCAAATTTTGGGGCACCCTGATCTAGCACGAAACTCTAGTTTTTCAACAGTCACAGGTAAAGGAAACAAAAATTACGCTGAAGCTCTGGAATGTTCTCAGGTGTGCAGATCTTTTAGCGCTGGCAAGCCTAGCCACCGTATTCCCAGCCAATTGAAAACGGTACGTATGCATTCCTAATGGAAAAGCTAGGCAGACGGCTAACAATTAATGAAAGCTGCTATTTGTTCTCAAAATAGCTGTTTAGGTCATTGCAAATATGTAACTATTGTATACGTAATTGGTACACAGGGCCAGGCGAACAAAAACAAAAGGTAACCCAAAAAATCCGTATAACAGACCCGCGATATATCAAAACAAAGTAGTTCTTAAATATTATGATATTGAACTCAAATGTTAAAACAGTTCTGCTGTATGGGTCAGAAACATGGAGAACGACTAAGATAATAACACATAAAGTGCAAACTGGTTTCTGCGCAGAATAGCGGGACAGAGATGGTATGATATGGTCACAAATGAGGAAGTTATGGAGAGAACAAGACAGATTCCAGTGAACAAATAGGTTTTTATTTTTAAAGACGCTGGCGCTGGATAAGACACACTTTGAGAAAACCCGAGGAGAATATAACAAGGGTAATTTCCTGGAACCCACAGGGACAGAGAAAGAAAGGGGGCCTAGAAACACACGGAGACGAGATTTGGAGGCAGAGATCAGCAATATAAAGAAGAGCTGGAGGGAGCTGCAGGAGATAGCTAAAGATAGGAAGACATGAGTTGGTTGAGGGCGTATGCCCCAATCCGGGTTAAAAAGGCATGAGAGAGAGAGAGAAAGTAGTTCTTACAAGATTACAACAACAGACTAATTCGACGTTTCATTCAAAAGATCTTTATCAAGAAAAGGATAAAGAGACACAATAAAATAGAAAAACGAGTATAAGAAAAGCGACAGAGAAAATTGTTTAAAAGTTGTATCTGCTGAAAAGACCATGGTTTAAAGTGAAACGAAAGTAAACGGGAAAGTTTAAAACAAAAGGGAAAGAAAACAGAATAATATATATGTGAACGAGAAAGCAGTGAGAATATTAAGTGTCTAGGTAGGAATGTGTTGTAAAGTTAGTTATAACTCGAGTTTCGAGGGCAAATCAACTCTGATACTAATAAAGAGACACGATCGGATGGGTGTGACCTGGATGTCACGAACACCTAGAATGTACTAGATGGTCAGTGCTATTAAAGTTGGTGGCTACAGAGGTCTTCTGTGATCAACTTCTGCTATGTGACTACTCCAGTGTGTGTTATAAACAGGGCGGTGCGCTTCAGATCTACACAGGTCCCCCATAGTTTTGTTTCAAAGGGTTGTTCCTGCTGGCCAGATTTCCATTCTCATGCTGCTAAGGCTGGGGCTTTCGAGATGCTTGAGGACCTGGACTTTGCAGACGATATAGCCCTGGTGTCACACAAATATGAACATATACAAGAGAAAAGTACAATACTTCACAGCACGGCAAAGACAGTAGGCCTCAAAACAAACACAGGAAAACAAAAATTATGACAAACTGTGAAATCCAACAACCAGTAATGTTAGAAAATGAAACACTGGAAAGGGTTGAGCAGTTTACATATCTTGGTAGCGTACTGACACTAAATGGTGGCACAGAGGAAGATATAAAATCACGTCTAAGTAAGGCCAGAACCGCTTTTGCCAGAATGAAACCAGTATGGAAGTCCAAAATCTACAATAGGACCACAAAGCTTAAACTCTATAAAAGCATTGTTTTGCCAGTTTTGCTCTACGGATCGGAGTGTTGGAGGATGACCAAAGGAGATACTAGCAGGCTGTCAGTTTTCCACCACTCTTGTCTTCGCAGAATCTTGGGAATCTTTGGCCAGTAAAAATATCCAATAACCAACTACTCCAAGACAAGAGGCAATGAATGACATACTCAAAAGAGAAGATGGAAATGGCTCGGACATGTTATGAGAATGAGACAAGAAATGCCTGCAAGGATAGCCCTCACTTGGACACCAGAGGGAAAGAGAAAGAAAGGCAGACCACGGACAACATGGAGGCGCATGATGGAAGAGGAACTGGACACCGCATCTCTGACGTGGGGATCTGCGCTGAAGGTTGCACGGGACAGGAGAGCATGGAAAGTCCTTTCTGAAGCCCCATGTGTCACTAGGCATGACGGGATTAAGTAAAGTAAGTAAAGTAAGGCTGGGGCAGACTTGCAAGATGTGCTTTTGGGACTGCTTTGGTACACCATAGGTGCTGGCAACCGAGTCCTTGAAACTCATTCTATGGATGTGTGCTCTGAGACCGCAGTGTCCCATTTTAAGTCTGAAGACTGTAGTCTGCGCTTTTTTTGTTTAATGTATTTATGTTGTCATGTTCTGGATTGTATCCACCGTTAGTTTTTCTCCACGTAATTTTTCTGAACTTTTTGCCGATGAGTCATGGCTTTAGAAAATGATACAGTACGGATTTATATGGCATAAGCACTGTATCACCGATGACCACAACGGATATTGTCAAAGTGAGCTTGAACATTGGCTTCTAAATGACTACCGACCAAGAGGTTTTTGAGTCTCTTATACCGTTTGTTAGCTCGTCAAGTAGCTTGTCCCTTCCGGAACCTGGCTTCCATGACAGCAATCCTGGAAAAACTCTCTGTTCTGTGCAAGTTGACCGGCGTCAGCAGCGGTCATTCTCAGATCGTCAATGACATCTTGCACCCATCGTCTTCCTCTAATTCTTCTGCCAGGCACCATTCCCTCCAAAATTATCTTCTATATGTTTGTTAGCTACCATTAGAAAATGTATGGAAACTAAACGTGTCTCAATATCAGATTGGAGAAGAGAAAGACTGGTATTACTCGGATGGACTGTTAAGACAGGTTTTACCATGTCAGAGGAAGAAGCTCTATATTTACTGAGGATGTTATCCTGGTGAGAGATGGAACCATAACAGAGACAAAAACATTGTCGGATTATAAACTTCTACAGAAGAAGTCCAGCATCTCTCAAAACTTGTCAAGGAAGTCATCATTCTCAATACATAACTATTGAATATTAGAAAGTGACATATAGCCACTAAGAGAGTCACTATAGAACACTAGACAGGGGACTTGCTTCACAGACCTGTGGTCATAGATGCCGCCTCCCCAGTTGGAGTGAGGTTTTTTCCCTACCACAACGGTTCTTAGATCAACCCAGTCTCAATTGGGAACTAGAGAAATACTGGGAAGTAAAGGCGGGAGGTATATCAACAGATGTCTTCGGCGAATTATCCGACTGAGATGGTATGCTAGATTGGCAAACACAGAACTGTGGATAATAGCAGGACAGGAACCCATGATGACACAGATCAGAAAAAGCAAATGGCAATGTGTAGGGTATATCCTAAGGACGACAAAATTGAATGTCACTAGATAGGCACTTGAGTGGAACCCACAAGGAAAACTGAAAATGAGACGCACTAAACAGACCTGAAGATGGACTCTTCTTGATGAACTGAAGAATGCCGGATTATCAAGGAAGCCATAAAGAAAACGGCCAAAGACCAGGTAAAGTGAAGGATAACTCTTGAGGTCATATAATTCAAGTAGAGCGGAGATGAATAAGAAGTCGAAAAGGGCGGTCCATCATTATATTGACTGCATCAACCACCGTGAGTTGTTAGTCAAAGAAGAATGTGAAGCTAAACACCGTATTCCCTAATAATATACCACAGGGTATGAAAATTGATTCTTGTCTCTATTTATATCTAAAGTCACTCAACTAGTAGTTGTTATACGATGAACAAATCTGTTTGTTTGTTAGTTATGTAGGAAGTTAAAGTCTCTTTAAGCCTAGGCAGGCCACTTTCATCACAGCGAGTAGGTCAACAAACGTCAACTATTTTGAATTAACTTCTTTTGGAGAATCCAAGTTATATAATACAATATAAATGTCTTCTTTTGGAGAATCCAAGTTATATAATACAATATGAATGTCTTCTTTGGGAGAATCCAAGTTATATAATACAATATGAATGTCTTCTTTGGGAGAATCCAAGTTATATAATACAATATGAATGTCTTCTTTTGGAGAATCCAAGTTATATAATACAATATGAATGTCTTCTTTGGGAGAATCCAAGTTATATAATACAATATGAATGTCTTCTTTGGGAGAATCCAAGTTGTATAATACAATATGAATGTCTTCTTTTGGGTGAATCCAAGTTATATAATACAATATGAATTTCTTCTTTGGGTGAATCCAAGTTATATAATACAATATGAATGTCTTCTTTGGGAGAATCCAAGTTATAAATACAATATGAATGTCTTCTTTGGAAAGAACCCAATGTTATAATCATATGAATGTCTCTTTAGGAGAATCCAGAGTTATACATAATACAATATGAATTTTTTTAGGGAGAATCCAAGTTATACAATACAATATGAATGTCTTTCTTTCTTCTTAGACGCCCTATCGACCACTTGTTAACCACTCTTTGTGATTTGTATGTGATCTTAGCCTAAGAACGATTGTATGTTATGCCAGTTAGGCGCCTACAAGTAGGCCAGTACATACGATTTCTGCGACGCTTTTTATTCACTAGGGTAGCTTCCCTAGGCCCCTATATCAATCACCTCTTACGACATGCCTTGCAGGTCGCAGTGGTACTATTCTTTGCTTCTCTAGCGGGCCCCGGCACCACACCACGGATTGTTAAATAATACAATATGAATGAATCGACGAGACAGTAATCCTATATCTATATTTGGTATCAAACGTAACAGGAATCAAGTTAACATAAATACCCCTTGCCATCTGCGAACAGAGAGACTGTGTGTATCTGAGAGGACAAAACTAGCTATTTGATTGTAGATTACAGATCTGCGTCTTTCCAAACATCACTTAAGTTTGTTCTGCTAAACAACCAGTAATCAATATATTGATATAACTATTAGAAAGTCAAAGCTGACTTTTTTCAGGGAAAACATTTTTTGGCATGCGTGGGAAAACTTTTTAGATTCAAAGACTCCGTGCGGGCATATAGCGATGAGCCCCTTTCATATCACTTAAAGTATCAGAGGTAGATCACTTAATATTACACAACAGCTACGGCGACGATTTATAATTGTTCTATAATACAGAAAGTCAGGATATTCATTCTCAGTTGGGTAGATTATATGTAGGGCATAATAATAATTTCTCTCGTACCGTTATACGTTACATAGGGCCTGCACGCAATCTCTCCATACCGCTCTATCCTGGGCAACTCGCTCAATCTCTTCCATGGAACTAAGAGGTATGTCCAACAATGTTTCTTCTTCTTCTCAAAAGTTGTTTCAGGGTCTCCTATGCTTGTCCTCAGTTTCTAACATCTGCATCCCTTCAATCCACTTGTTACTATCTTTGAACATTTCTTCTCAAGGTGTGTCCAACATATCTCTATCTTCTTCTTCTTATAACAGTTGTTACTAGTGGTTGACCAGACATTTCTTCTCAAGGTGTGTCCAACATATCTCTATCTTCTCCTTCTTATAACAGTTGTTACTAGTGGTTGACCAGACATTTCTTCTCAAGGTGTGTCCAACATATCTCTATCTTCTCCTTCTTATAACAGTTGTTACTAGTCGTTGTAGGGCATGGTTTCTAGAAAACGAGAAAGTGGACGACCAAGACGAAGAAGGCAACAGGAAATTAAAGAAACTTTCCACATAACGTTGAAGGAGGCGGGATAACTTACTAGAGACCTATAGTTTGTAATGTTGATTGTTGGTTGCTGTGATGAGAACAAAGTTCTACAAAGGACATGCTACACGATGATGACCCCTACATTCATTGTTAAGAGAAAGTATTCTGATATACTAGCGAGAAGTCATCACTTGTACACCAGAGGGAAGGGTGGAGAGAGGAAAACGAAAACCAAGTAGAACCTGGAGATTCATGATGAAAGACGAAATGCACGGAGTATATCTGATTAGAGAGCCGTAGTTGCGAAGTTGTTAGTCAACTGGCTTCTTCTGCTTGTGATCCGGGTTCAATTCCACAGTGGGTGTGGACTATTTTTCCGACCGTAACATCTCTCTGGTCGACACATCCTCAATTGGGTACCAGGAAAATCAATGGGAAGTCAAGGCGACCGGCTTGATGTTGACCACATCACCCATCCTGTGCCGACGGTCAATGAAAAATACAGGCCTAACACTGTATTACCCAATATATCGCAAGGTGTGAAAAATGTTCCTTTACTTTTACTATTTCTGACTAGAAACATTCAACTCTCTCTCTCTCCCTGTGTCTTTTTCACCCGGATTAGGGCATATGCCCTCAATCAACTCATGCCAAGTCTTCATATCTCTAGCTATCTCCCACATCTCCCTCCAGCTCTCCTTATTGTTGAACTGTGCCCCCGAATCGCGTCTCCATGTATTTCTAGGCGTCCTTTCTTTCGCTGTCCCTATGGGTTCCAGGAAAGGACCCTTCGTGTTGTGTTCCATTCTGGTTCTCTCAAAGTGTGTCCTATCCAGCGCCATCGTCTTTTTTAACCTCTTGGTTCACTGGAATCTGTCTTGTTCTCTCCACAAGTTCCTAATTTGTGACCCTATCATACCATCTCAGTCTCTCTATTCTGTCTTGTTCTCTCCACAAGTTCCTAATTTGTGACCCTATCATACCATCTCAGTCTCTCTATTCTGCGCAGACACCAGCATATGGATGGGAAGTATTGAATATACGCTGAAAGGATGCGAAGAAACTTTAACAATCTCAGAATCGATTACTATGAATTTTCTTCTTTGAACGTACCATATCGACCACCACTCTGTGTGGTTTGTATGTGATCTGAGTCTAAGAGCGATTGTACGTTGCGTCACTTATGCGCCTACAAGTAGGCCAGCACCTCCGATTTCTGCGCTGCTTTTTATTTACTAGGGTAGCACCAGTAGGGCCTACATCAGTCGCCTCTTACGACACGCATTGTAGGTTGCAGTGGTACTATTCTTTGCTTCCCTTGCGGGCCACGGCATCACACGAGCGGCTAGGAATCTAAGATTATGAGTAACATCGGAAATGAAAAGATAAGACGCACAACTATTTTCAAGGACATTGTAGAAGCCCCGTAAATACGTGCGGGTCAGGGTTAACGGATATCTGATAACAGATGGACATGTAGAATGACGTCATGGTATGACCAGATTGTTGTATAATATCACGTGATTCGCTCATTATGAGACTGCGGGGAAAAACAGAACTGCGGGACTGGATGTTACAATATAGTTGTTAAACAACAGAGCAGTTATAGACAACTTTATTGGCTGAAATCGGATGCACATGTCCTAAACATGTAGAAGTCTATGCCTTTAGGGGCCTACCAAACCAATGTGCAACGTATACACGTTCTTGGCAAAGATCAAACATATCACAAAGTGATTAAAATTGGTCATAAAGAACGAACGCGAAGAAGAAGAAGACAACTTTAAACTATAGTCCGTTCAACTTGTCATGCCCACAGATAAAAAATGTGTATCTTTGTAACCATTTGATGAAATAACTTGCATGGGAACTACACATGTTCCCGACGCTACAAAATATTTTTTACCATTCAAACAATCATACCATCTAGAAGTTGCCTTCTTTGTGCTATATATTTAACGCGTCCATTGGCATGGTTGCAGAAAACTAATGTTTACAGCCATTTAATATATTGATGAAAAAAATAGCAACATTCAGGACGAATTCTGTGGGTTTTTAAAACAATTCTTGCATTTTCCATGCACCAAATAGACTCTGGCTTGAACATGGTAAACAAATGACGTCATGAGTGGGAGATGGACTTTTAGTTAAGGGCGTATATCGAAATTAGTGAGAGGCTATTGGGTCATATTGTTGACGATCAAAATAGACATTGATTAACATTTCTAATGACTTTGAAATTACAATGCAAAAAGTATCATTAATGTTATACGCGCATTTCCACAAAGAGGCACATATGGGTCATTTGTTCTACAGTATACAAGAACCAGAAAAAGAGCTATTTTATTATAGTGATACCTCCCTACCATATATGTTAACACACGCATATTGTAACGAAGAAGTAGCAATTTGAAAAGAATCTCTCCAGTAGCCCCGCCATAACAAGGTACTATAGAAAAGTTCTTAGAACATCCTGGACAGCGAAGAGAAGAAACAAAGACATCCTACAAGACCTGAATATCAAGGAGCATTGGCTCATAAATAACATCACGTCCCGGAAGATCAAATATTTTGGCCACATTAAACGCCACAGTGGTCTGAGAGAAAGGTCAATGGAAGGCATGGTCCTGGAAAACGAGGCATGGGACGATCAAGACGAAGATGGCAGCAGGACATCAAAGAAACCTTGAACATGACGCTGGAAGAGGCAGGAGAGCTTGCAAGAGATATAGAGCTTTTCAGGCAGGCTGTGATGAATGCGACGTTCCGCAAGGGACATGCTACTACTTGAGCTCCGCCATTGTCAGTCCCAAGCCTGGACGCGAAAGGGGATGGCATTATGACATGGAAGCTAACTTTAACTGTAATGTAAGTTATTTAAAAACAATAATACAACTATATCTACATGTCTTGTTTATTTCATGACTGTATTGCAAGTATCAACATTGGCCCCCATATATAAGCTGAGATGGTACGCCTTTGCATGAGACTTGTCATCAAATGTCATATGTGTGCGTTTACTGTAAAATCTAAAATTTCGTATCAGACTAGCCAAATATGCTGCCAACATCAAAGGAAACCGTTATATTACAAAATCCAGGTTTCCTATAGCAATTCTTCCATCAGACATTTGCGTCGGTATAGTTCTACGGTTGGGTGCAAAGTTTCGCTACTGTGGAATAGATGGTTTTGCTACAATTCGCATTGGACTGTGGGCATGAGTTGTTAAACGAACTATAGTACAAGTCTGCTTCAGAAGTCGGAGAAGGCTCGACCGAATGGCGAGGGACACTGACGATAAGGAATGCAAGCCTTCCCGCAAAAATTAATCAGAAACGCCATACTACGTGCCGTGACTATGCCTGAATTCATAGCGGGCGAACGAGAAAAAGCTAGTAAAAGAAACGTTGGGAGTTCAAAATAGTAAAGAGCAGGCTGGAAAGCCGCTGCCCAGACTAAATTCATTAGAAATTTTTTTTTTATATAAATTCCTACAAAATATTTACACCATCGTCTAAATTACATCGGGGACCCTCGTCGGTGCTACAGAGTTCGAGCCCTGCCGCTGAGATCTTCTTGTGTAAAAACGAAATCAGGGCACACATGGTTACTCAGGGAAGTGCAATGATGATGGTTATATCAATCAATCAATCTCGTATATTGTAATAATCCTTAATGAAGGGGATCACTGTGTTGTTTAAGAACGGTGCTCACTTCTCATTTTTTCTTATTTGAATCATAAGGTGTTCTGAGTTGTCACTATTTGTTCCTATTAAGTGTAGGAGAGAGTACTTTCTTGCAGGTCTAGAAGACTCTAACAACTTCAAGCATGCAGTGCTATGTCTAGAGTTGCAGAAACTCCAACGCAGATAGAATAATAAATACCTCGTGTTTCAGAAGTACTCTACATCCAGTGTGACGCGAACATGCTATCTTTCAGTGATCCCTGAACTCAATGTACGTGAGATCAATTTCCTATTCCTATCTGTGATACGTATGATAAAAAGTAGGCCCCCTCTTCAAGTTGATCATGTAATAGAATCCTAGTCAATTGACAATCGATAATAAAAGGCTGGATAGCCGCTACCCGGACAACAATCATTAATATCAATTAAAATGTATACATAATTTCACCATCCTTGAAATTATATCTGGAACTCTTGCCGGTGCTAATGAGTCTGTGCACTGCCGCAGATATCTTCCTGTGTATAACTTGATCGGAGTACACAAAGTTATGCACCGAGATGCAATGATAATGACCCCCATCAATCAATCCCCCTCACTGAAAAGACGTTAAGTGCGTATTTCAACTCGCGATTTCAATCAGCAAAATGCTGCAATAAACATGTATATTTAACAACTGCTGGTAAACATACAAGGCTCTGGTTGAGAAACATACCGAATTCTTCTGAGACCTAAAATACATCACCCTCAACCTAGCCTCAGTTTCCGAAAAATGTGTACCGTAAAAAATGACCCTTGCCTTGTGGATTACATAATGAATGAATGTAGTGACGTCTGTTCTCTTAGTTAATAAGTAAATGAGAAGGCAAGAGCGGTGGTTGGTATTGAGTGGAGGGGTGGTTAATACAATCTCATCTTGAATACTTGGCTATTGATAACTTAACTGTTTTTTGGCAAGCGTGTCTGGCACGATCAGCTGTTATAGGTTTAAGATGTAATAAAACCGGCTGAGTTTTAACAGGTAATTTTTTACCCCCTTAGGCATACATACCCAATAAATAGAAGGAAAAAAATGGTGTTACGAGTCAAGAATAGAACAGAAACCAGCATGTGAATGTTGGAACAGACTGGGGTAGGTTCAAGAATAGAAATGTTTGCTAGAGATGGAAGATTACAGAAGGTTGATAAACACATGACAAGAATGAAAGGCAAAGAGTCGTCTGCTTATTACAGATATGTTTATTATTATGAATAGAGGACAAGTTGTATTTGTTTTTAGTGTACCGCATATAGAACTGATAGTGTAAGATATATATATATATATATATATTGGTAGATTAGATATAACGCTTCTCTTACATTGGGAATGTAGTAACAGATAGTAGTAAGGGGTCAAAAGGCTCATGAGGTCATGGTGGTAACATGAGCCAGGGTTAGGAGGGCGCGCTAGACCAAGACCCTGCCCCTAACCTCCACGCGGTGACCCTTGAAACAGACTCTGGTTCTGGTCTGGCTAAGAGGGGCAGGGATCAGGGAGAGGAAACTACTGGTAGCGGTAGCAGTGCAATTACGGAAATACGATAAAGATACATACAAATAAAATGCACATTCTCCTGACCGATGTCCAACAAGATATTGCCCAAGTCCCTGAACGCAAAGAAACAGCAACGAAACGACTCAGACATGGATGAGAGGCATCCAGTGACCAAACGTATGCCCACGTAGGGCGAAGCTCGAAGCCCTGAGGAGGGGCAAACATTGCCAGCCCGTCGGCAAGAATAAATAAGACAGGACCGTAACGAATGAAAGTCTACCCTCGTGTTGGTGCGAGAGAAGATTGCAGCTGACCCCGCATTGGTAGCCTGGTGCAGATACATGTACTGGGCAAGGTTTGCCGAGCGCAAAGAACAAGTTGCGTTTAGTGCATAACGAAACTACCCGCCCTGGGAAAACCGTGCAAGGTACTGTGCGATTAAAATTAACATCCCCGGAAGAACTGAGGTTGGTGATGCCTAACGGAACTGCCAGCCTTGGGCAACTGGGCAAGGTTCGATTGCAGTCGTAACTAACATCCCCGGAATAACTGGGGCGGGTGATGGCGGCGAGCGCAAAATCCTCAGTTACGCTTATAGTGCCCACTGAAACGACCTCTACATTGCTTGTACTCGGCCCCATGCCAGTGCTTTCGAGGTAAATTGCAAATTGCCACGCACCGATACGCGTCTAGAAAAGGCTGAGAATGTTCCTTCCCCGGATCAAACTCAAAATGTACGGTAAAGCAAGGCCGACAATGTACGGATCAAACAGGAAGCCCGGGTCCTGAACATTGGCGAAGGCCGATACTTTACACGGTGTTTTATACGAGTAAGACGCCGTCCGAGGACAAGCTGACAAGCCCGAGAAATATTTCTCAGTCAGAACGGGTAAAGCAGCGTAACTCACTGTCTTGGCGTAGATCACAAAGCCCAAATATACGGCAAAGTTGATCGAAAAGGCGTAGATCCGAAAGGATCGTACCTAGGGAAAGCTCACCTTAGTAAATCAAAAGCTGGCTGAAAACGGACGGGCGGGCCTAGTCACCATGGGCGCACAATCGTCCCGACGTAGATCACTCCGTTCTTGCCAGTGGACCAATTATACATCACAATAAGAATGATCAAATTGGCCGTGAAGAATGTTAGCAGAAGAAGAAGAAGAAGATAGTAGTAAAAACAGAAGAAGTCAACAAGCGGATAGTATAGTAAAAGTAAGTAAATATCCAGTTTTCATACCTTGAGGTTTTGTGAGGGGGGGTGTAAAGGAATTATTTCTATTATCAAGCTGCTTGACATATGCATAAATCTAAATGTTTCTGTTGTAAATAAAAGCTATCTACCCTATCTGTCTGAACATTTAACAAGGCAGTGGAAAAACATATATGCTTCTGAATATAAGTGTTACAGAAGAGTCCTTTGTATATCATGAACAGAGAAGAAAACAAATAGATCTATCAAGAAGGACATCAAAATCAAAGAAAACTGGCTGATACTACAAATAAGAAAATTGAAGTATTTTGGACATATAAAGAGACACAAATGGTTGGAGAAGACCATCATAGAAGGAGACATCCCAGCAAAGAGGAAGACCACAGAGAAAATGGATTACGGATGTAACTGATGATTTAAGCATGATGGCTGCAGAGGCAGGACATATGGCCTATGAGAGAGATAAATTCCAAAGGACCGTTAGGGTGGCAAAGTTCTGCTCAGGACAAGCTATTTGATGAGGATGACCCTGTCTGTCTGACGGTGCTGTATATTTGCATACTTATTTGTTCTCATTATTCTATTTCTGTGAAACATATGGCTGAAACTGTCCCTTTCCACTGATTTCTATTCTGAGTTGAGTTCTGTCTGTAAGTCTTCGACAACTCATACCTCCTCTTTTACTGACTTATTCCTCTCCGCTCCTCATGGAGCATAGGGCCTCAACAGTTGTTTGCCACTTTTCTCTGTCTCAGACTGTTTTCTTTATGGTCTCCCAGGACAGTTGAGCACTCTTCAGTTCCTCAAGGAGACTTCATCTCCAGGTCTGTTTAGGATGTCCTCTTTTCTGTTTTCCTCAATTGTTTGTCTAGTGACACTCGACCGTGTCTTCGCAGGGTACGCCCGACCCATTGCCATTTATTCCTCTTAACCTGGATCACCATGGGTTCCTGTCCTGTTCTTATCCACATCCTCGTTCACTGTTTGACACCAAATAATGACCTGCTCACCAGACAATTCTCCCTCTTCCCCTATTTGTTCCAGTCTAATGCATATCCTGCTTTATTATTACATGAGGGTGTGTCCAATCAATTGTCAATTTATTTATTCACTATTGTGCAGCATTTGTTATTATCTTGTTCTCTTTCATTAAGTCTATATTTAGTTTTTTTAACTTCTGGCCATCTGATGTAAATTATGTGAATGAGACATCTGTTGGTGATGGTATCCTATTTAGATGTGACATTCTTGGTAACAAGCCAAGTCTCTGAGCCATAGAGCATGACAAGAATTGAAACATGTTGAACAGTCTAATCTGATTTTTCAGAAATAATATTGCTGAGTTTCATACTGGGCAGAGAGAGAATTGAAAGAAAATATGGCTTTGATTATACTTTATCTGGAGGGTTACCCTTGTGTGAAGGTTAGACTACAATGACATTCCGCATCACTGCTTCTGAGTTTGTTTCCACTCCTTGGTGGAATAAATATTATTCAAATTTTCAGTGACCTCTGATCTCAGAATAGGTGAGGTCAAGTACCTTGTTCTATTGGTGAAGGATGCAAAACACAGTTTCTCTGAGCAAATTATAGATCCTTGGTAGTTTCTTCTTCTTCTTGTATTTGCCCGCTATGAATTCAGGCATAGTTAGGGCGTTCTGACTGATTTTTGTGTGTAGCCTTGGCAGTTTAACCACTGCTTGGTTTCCGGGTTAGCAAAGAATAGAAACAATGTCTCCTCTCCAAAGGTGATTGAGTGGGGTTGGTTGTAGGGCCAGCAATCCCACACTGTAAAAACATAAAACAGCTACAGAAAGACAGAAAACCCTAAACTGTTCATGAAGATCTAGATGTCATTACGCCTGTGTGGTGCCAAGGCCCGAAAGGAAGCAAAGAATTGTACCGCTCGACCTACAAGGCATGTGGTAAGAGGCAACTGATGTAGGACCTAGGGAAGCTACCCTAGTAAATAAAAACATTGCAGAAATCGGATGTGCTGGCCTACTTGTAGGCCCATAATTAGCACAACATACAATCGCTCTTAGGACACATACAAATCACACAGAGTGGTTAAAAAGTGGTCATTCGAAGAAGAAGTCTTTAAATGCAAAATATCAAACTGAGTGAAAAGTGCTCATCTCTGTTGTATGTGCCCACTATGAAGACAGATTATTACAGCAGTTTAAAATAGAAATAAGAGTAAGCTGCTGCCAGGCAAAACTTGTGACATTGGAAAAAAGTAAAATTTCATTATCACCCAGTCTACCATCATGAGATAACCAGGAGGGTTAAAAGAAACAAATTCAAATAACAGCAAAACACATAGTGACAGTTAATGTGCTGGGCCAAAAGATTTGCTGTCAACATAGCACAACATACTTATGCTCAAATCCCAGAGTGGTTATACTAGAGCAAACAAAAAAGTTCTTTTTTTTTTTATTAATGCCTAAACAGGTAAACAGGTTTTCCGGTTCCGGTTTCAAGATGGAAGGTGTTGTTCTCTTCGTACTTGCTATGGTCGGTTGATCTGAGGCCTAATAATCCTCAATCGTAAAACCCCAGTATTTCTGAAACAGAGGATTTATCTAAATGTTGTACTGACCTACGGTTGTGAAAGTTGGAAATCAACAAAGAAAATTGATAAGAAACTGGACAGCTTTGAGAATAAATGTCTACGAAAATTATTAAAAGTAAAATGGAGTGATTTGTTTCTAACAACACAGTGAGAGATAGAACACACCAACAACCGTATCAAATATTATAAGAAACGAAGGTGGAAATATTTAGGTCATGTTCTTAGATCAGACGAAAGAGACTAAATCGACAAGTCCTTATGTGGTCACCAGTTGGGAAAAGAAAACGTGGAAGACCAAAGACCACTCTTGAAGAACCATCCAACAAGAAAGTAAACTATTGGGATGTAAACCATACAAGATCTCCAACTGCTAGCAAAGAACCGTATCACATGGAGATCTAAAACCTCTGCCTATGTGCGCCTTTGGCTCAAAGGAATAAACTAACTAAACAGGTAAACCACGATAGTGCAATGCACCTGCTTTAAAGGCACATGGGAACAAGGATCAAATTCCCCAGTTGGAGTGTAATTTTTTACAATCATAATAATTCTCAGGTCAACCTAGCATCAATTTGGTACTAGAGAAGCACTGGAAAATGTGATATTGATCACATCCCCCATTGTGTGCCGTTGATCAAAGAAAGTTACGGGCGGACCTAAAATCCTATTATAAATGTACCTCACGGTATGAACACAGGTTCTTTTATTCTTTTAAATAGATTACAAAGGAACGACCTCACAGTCAGAAAAGGCACAAAGTGTAGAAATACTCTTAGGTGAAGATCAAAAAGCCCAAATATACTCGAAAATCATTGTTAAAGAGCAACGTATACACAAGGAAGGGATAGAGTGGGAAACTGACTATCAACAAGACAGACTCAAAACATTTCCTGTAGGCCAAAAATTTGGATGCCCTGCCCTACATGCGTATGGTACACACACATGTAGTGGCCTATGAACCAAGGTGAAACACACATATAGTCGTTATTGGCAAAGATCAATTATACATCACAATAAGAATGACCAAATTGGTTGTAAATAATGAACTAAACAACAACAAAATAGATTACAAAAATAATACAGACTACTTCTTTAATCAATTGTCCATCCTAAACATTTACATTTTTTGGTTTAACTTTGTATCCTTTATTTTGTTCCCGTTGAATCACATGCAACTATGAATCTTCTTCATTCTTTGCGTTCGTTTTTTACGACCAATTTTAATCACTCTTTGTGATATGATTTGATCTTTGCCAAGAACTGTATACGTTGCACATTGGTTTGGTAGGCCCCTAAACGCATAGACTTCTACACGTTTAGGACATGTGCATCCGATTTCAGCCAAACCTCCTTAGTCGCCTCTTATGACATGCGTGGCAGGTAACAGTGGTTCTATTCTTTACACCCCAAATTTGGGCCCGGTAACCACTCGGGCGCAACTATGAATAAATTATTTATCATGTGTTGCAGAAAGGTAAAATAGTTGAGAATTGTTACAATTTTCTATTGGCTAATAAAGACAATAGTACATAGCTATGTTTAAATATTTTGATTGATTGGACCATCATCATGGAAATTGGTGAATATCTATGAGTGCACTAATCTTATTCTTTCACAGACATTTTTAGCAACAGTGCATGAATTTGTAGCTCTGATGAAGATCCCTGATGTCTTCTTCTGCATTCACCTGCTATGAATTCCAGGGTAGTCAGAGATCCTGCTATGGCATTTCTGACTGATTTTTACATGAAGACCTGCTTTTCTTATTATCAGTGTCTCTCGTCATACTTCTCCGACTTCAGGGTACTAGTAGTTTAGATCTTCAAGTATTGATCGGTGATCAGGGAGCCCATAGTCCAAACAACTTGCCACTGCTGTGTGCTTACCTTAAATTTTTGGTCACCTCAGACCCTCGAAATTTCTACTACAGCTGATAACTAGTGAAGATTCGAATTATCTAGCGGATTTCCTGCCCGTGGTGAGGTCATTCCTGATAAGGAACATTCTCAACCATTCTGGGATATGTGCCTTTGAACTTGTTTAGGTTTGTCTATCGGACAATTCCTAGTTTACCTTTTTTTTGCTGAACAACACTATTTGTTATCATCCTAGCATCTTTTTGCATCATGAGGTATGGTCTATGACAAGAAGTGTGTTCATGTTTGTCACTTTCTGACTTTGTTTAGGCCGTTCCGGTTTAGGAACATTCTCCACCATGCTGGGACACATGTTGTTTTGAAGTCACAATTTGGAGTTTCTACTTTGTATTTTCCCTTCCGAAGAAGCAGAAACTTTGGGCCACGGCTGAGTACAGGCAGTCAATGGGGTCAGTTTAATCAGGTGCCAGAACGCAACTTCTATTTTTGGGCTACACCTACATTTTTCATCTCAATTCCCCAGGGAGGGATTCCTTTCCGGATGCAGGAACGCAACTTTTGGTTTGGCGCATGGTCAACATAACAAGCCCCGGTTCTTCCAGGGAGAGCAGTTTTGTTAGGCTCAAGAACACAACTTTTAATTTTGAGCTCTGCAAACTTCAGCAACCCCGTTACCTGCGCTTGCCTCTATTACATAGTTAACTGCAGTCTTCCTTGCGCCCACGCGAGTCAGAATATCTTGGACTTTCACAGGATCTTGCCTAGAGCGGGCAACGTTGGTACGATCATTGACTTTGGTTACTCGGGAGTTGATGCTTATGACTTCCGTTTAGCAGTCTTTTGAACTGCATTTGTAACTGTAAAGTATCTTTGGATGTCGGCCAGAAGATGTGTGGACTCTCTGGGATTCTGCTCGCCTATATTGCAAAAGGATCACATAGCATTCGTGATTGCATTCACACTATACTACCTTATCGCTTAGTAGCTCTCCCTCACCTACTTTGCCAGATTACTAAGATTTAGTCTGTTTCCAGGGTCATAACGTGGAGTGGGATAGGGTTTTGATCAATGCCAGTTCACTGACCCTGGCGATCATTGTCACTTTGTTTAAATGCGCCTGCGGTCCCATCTATGGTATAATTTTGAGGATCTCTACTTACTGGTGTAAAGTATTAAACTATGGAATTTGATCCAATCTTTATTTATTGATGGGAAGTATTAAACTATGGTATTTGATATCTGTATTTACTAGTGTGAAGTATTCAAGCTATACTATCATATTTGATCTAATCTTTACCCCTTTTTAACTACTAAAATGGGGATTTTACATAATCTTTACTTACTGTTGTGAAATATTTTGAACATGCAAGCAAAACAACAGAACTTATGCTTACCAACTGCTGGTGGATCGTATGAATCTCCAAGAAGAATTTCTGGTGCGGAATATGCCAATGACCCACATGATGTTTCCAGCTTTTTACCTGGTGCAAACACATTGCTGAATCCGAAGTCCGTCAGTTTGACAATACCCAGCTTATTAAAAAATACAACATTTTCTGGTTTTAGGTCTCTGTGGACTACATGTAACCTGTGGCAGTACAAAATTGCTTCCACGATCTGACGAAAATACTTTTTAGCTAATATTTCGTCTAAGCCATCATTATGTTTCATTATATAATCATACATATCGCCATCTCCAAGCTCCAAAATGAGGTACAATTTTGTTTGAGTGTCGATGACTTCATATAATCGTACGACATTCGGATGCTGTACCAACTTCATACACCTTACTTCTTGAAAAAGATGCGAGCGTGAAATGTCATCAAGTTTGTGTTTGTCAATGACTTTGACAGCCACTTTTTCGCCCGTAAAAACATGCCTGGCAAGTTTCACAACAGCAAAATGACCCTGGCCTATAGTTTCTTCCAGATCATACAAGCCGGCAATTTTGCCGTCATAGCCGCTTTTCTTCTTTCCCGCCATCCCATGTAGGGTGGGAGAACGTATGTATATATTGATGTACTAAATGTCCATGATAATTTAAAGATGAATTACACTACCAGGAAGTCAAAAATCAAAACATTGGTATCCATCGTAGTCAGCTATGTTGGCAGCCATTACTGACATACCGCGCACAATTTTAGCGCATGACGTCTGTCTCGCATGTCACATGACCATAAATTCCTTGAATGAAAGTGAAGTGGATTTTTTTTCTTATTTTGTCTGATCTATTCACGTCTTGCTCGAGTTCTTATCCTTTTCCAATTTTATCTTTGAATTCAACTTCTATCTCTCTTTGTGGCTTCTAACAAGATATTTATATACATTCGATGTGTTGAGGTTTCACCACGTTCTCTGTCTAGTCAGCAATAACATCCGCTAGCTATATGCTCTTCTCGTACTTCGTTGGCCGTTAACGGAGTAGGCAGAGTTGACCATCGAAGCTAGATACACAGTATATCTTCTTCTTTTACCTGGTCAAGGACCGATAAGCCACAGCCAACTCTAGATACGTTTATAGTTGGCTCTTGATAAGCAGTCAATGGCAATCACGGCTGTGACGTTTTGTACGGCAACAACAAAATCTTTTCATTGTGGTCGGTCAATGGCCATCCATCCGCGTCACCCGACATTTTTCCAGGATGGTGCAAAATAAATTTTATTAAATTTTAGTAGGTTGTTGAGGGTCTGTCAAAAGCAGACAAAACTAATAATCACTTTTGAGAACACACCAAAACGGCTAATGTAAAAATATATAGATACCTTATTGAACACTGGACAACAACTCGGTTAGCAGTGTGACGTCAAAAAAGAAGTTGGAGTGCACATATGCTCCAATCCAGTGTTAAAAAGGCAATATAATAATATAATATATATATAATATATAATATATATATATAATTGTAACTATATATATATATATATATATATATAGTTTACTACGTGAATCTCGGAAAAGACCATTCAAATAAAACTGTGTTATCAAATAAATCATTTTTCCATTGGGTGTTACCCCTCCCCCGACTTAATGTATGGGCGCACATGGAGTCATCTTCGCATGTAGCCCCATGAGTGACATGACCTACACCGTGCATCTCCTTCTTCCCTATTATCCGCCAGGCTTACCTTGTTCTGTCCTTCCGTCGTCTTCTCTACGGGGTCCAATTTATGCCTGCTCGTGATGGTCCTTGATCACTTTTGAATATTTGTACTATCCAGCTATAACGTCTAGATCCTAGTGAGCAGAAGGTAGCAGGGCCAATTCCTTTCCTCGCGTGTGGAACGTCGAGTGTGGGATTTACCACCTTGTGCCCTAGCCCATATGCGGACGCTTACGTTAATCCGTGCCACATCTAAAATAAACGCAACACATATATTTGCAATGTAAAGAGGTATTCAACAAGTACAAAATATTCGAAATATACCGATTTGAATGGTTCAGTTGTGATTTGTTCGACCCCCTGGAAAGGGTTAAATTTTTCTGTTAGGGAGAAAATAAACCGATGATTTGTAAACGCTTGGCGACAGCTTCGGACAAGCGACATTAATTCATCCCTCCTATAAAAATTTCTCAGGTACTCCCAGAAATCGGAACAAAGCGCTGCAATGAGCGATTAATCAGAACTGATTAACTTCACCAAATAAAGAGAGTTGTGGACAGAAATGATCGATACGCCGCAGGCACTTGATTGAATGAGCAATTAGCCGTTACATAATAGTAGCGTTGTTTTAGTTATTTTTATGGTGATTTAAGAGCAGTGCATACCAGCTAATAAATCAAACAAGTTATACCTTTTTTAATTCTTCGATTAAAAATGTAAAACTGGGAAAACAATTGCGTGATAAGAAATTTATGCTATTCGTTTCAAGAAACGATAATTCGACATGCAACTTATTTTGAATGAGATTTGTACCTGATATTTTACCATTATTTTGTAACGTAGAAAATGTTGCCCAGGTACAGGATGTTTGCGTGCAACCTACACGATAAAACCTCTTCAATCATACTTAATCACTAGACAGGGTTTTATCTCTTGAATGTGTGATAAATAATGTATCGAAACATCTCATTTCACTGTGCTACGAACTGTTCTCTATAATACACTTTTTTTTACCGCATTATCATCTTCTTCTTCGAACGATCCATATCAACCACTTGTTAACTACTCTGTGTGATTTATATGGGATCTGAGCCTAAGAGTATTTGTACGTTGTACCAGTTATGCGCCTACAAATAGGCAAGAACATCCAAATTCTGCGACACTTTTTATTTACTAAGGTAGCTTCACTAGGTCGCAGTGGTACTATTCTTTGCTTCCCTTGCGGACCCTGGCACCACACGGGCGTCTGCATTGTCAGCAATTTTGATTGTGCCAACGATCTACTGCAATACTAAACACAACTGCTTTCATTATTTTCCAAATTGTCTACTGTTAAATGTGTATTGAGATAGACCTCCATTCTATTGATTAATACATGAGATAGGTACACAGTGTTTGTGTTATAGGACTAGACTTCTATTATAGGGCAACTCCCATATGCTGATCTCGCCCGAGTGGTTACCGGGGCCCAAATTTGGGGTGTAAAGAATAGAACCACTGTTACCTGCCACGCATGTCGTAAGAGGCGGCTAAGGCGCTTTGGATGAAATCGGATGCACGTGTCCGCTAGGGAATGCTAACCCAAACAAATGCTTGCAGAAAACCGATGCACCAGGCCGTAAGGCGCATAACATGGTGCAAAGACCCTCACAATGAGGAATGGGATAACGGATTCTACGGTCGCCAATCTGCCTCGGAGATTTAGCCACCAGTAAGAATGTCAGACCTACCATCACGAGGGTGGCCAAAACGTGGAAACAGAAATCGTAGGAATTATATCCTACAGAACTGCCCCCAGTATGCAGACTTGAGAAGAAAGAGGTGGCCCACTTACACTAGCGTTCAAGACAAACTGTATGGGGTGGCTGATAATCTGAGACAGACGGCTGCCTTTATTAGAGAATCTGAAATCCTAATCTAGTGAGAACACAGAAGAAGAATATGCTGATCTAGATTATACAACCCAGGCTCAAAAATTGTTCTCTACCAATATTTTCTTAAACTGTCAGAATTATGTGAAGTCTTGCTGTACTGTTATAAGAGGACTATCATCATAGCACTCCGGACATGTCCATAGATGCTCCGATCTTTGCCTCAACAAATCCAGCAACCCAACACGCCTTTTCGATGTTGATTATTCAAACTTTATTGAGTATGATCAAAAGGTGGAGGCTGGTTCGGTGTGCAGGCAATGGACTGAATCACTACAAGCGTCATCAATTTGCACACTAACACTTATCTTTGTTCTGGGGCACAAGAGTGTCATTGGCAATGAGAGCAGACAGGCTGGCTCTGTCACCATGTCAGGGGACCAGCGAATGGATAGAGCTGACATTTTGAGTGCCCTATAGAGTTTTCACGTGAATAAGATTTTCACCTAAACCGATTACTGTCAACTACTATATTGCAAGAGCTATGATTGAAAGTGGTCAAAAAAACAGCACAACAGATACATGAGTAGGTTCATCAATGAAAACTGAATTGGTAAGATCAGTTGCTGTTGGAGATATTGTGAAGGAGACATGTCCAAAGTGGAATGAAGATAGTTCAAACTGAAACCAATCTTTTTGCATATTTGGTATGTCGTTATTTTCAGGCTGTACCAATATTGACACCCATCTCTCTCAATGTGGTCAGCTAGTGGGATTCACAACCCTGAAACTCCTGTGTTTGGCAAGAGTTAAGAATGTCATTGCTGCTCCCTGTGATCTCATAGCCATGCCAGCCAATTTATGTACTTATACAGCATCCTAAAGAATGTGTGTGCATTCTACAATCGCTACACCATCAGCTAGGGCTCCTGAGGTATAAGATATCCTAGACACTTGTTTTTATGACTTTCTCTTCTTGTCTCATGTCAGATGTTCTTTGGTATCATCACTGTCTCTTTCCTATGAGCTTCATTCTGATTATAATTTTTTGTTCTGAAACAAACTGGAAGATAATTCTTTTAATGACATGTTAAAAATCTCCAAATACAATTATATTTAGAAATCTAGATCATTATACATTTGGATCAAGCAAGCAACTCTAAGAACAATTATTTATTGTTTCTTCAAATTTTATTTACATTGAACAAGAAAACAAATGCCTTGAGTTTCGACTGTCACAATTACTCTGGACAATACAATACAGTTGAAACACTAAATTCAAACAAATCATGTACCTCAAATCTCAGAATATCAATCAAGTATAATAAAATATAAGAGAGACACCCGTTCCCAGATAAACATGATAAATAAACTACACATGAGAGCAGAGAAAAGTCAACTCAACTGGTCATTTAATAACAGAATACTAACAACAAACAGTTGATTGGGATCTTCCTAATTGTGATGTCGGTCGGTAGGAGCATTAGTATTAAAATTGTGACACCTCAGTGTGTCCCCAAATTGGTTAGAGAAATGTGATGAATTGGAATATGTTTTCAAAATGGGATTTCTTCTTGAATATGGAATGAATATCTTCTTGAAATAAGATCTCTTTTTGAAATGTGATCTTTTGGATTTGTTAAGGCGGAGATCAGAGCACCTATGGACGTGTCTGAAGTGCTATGATGATAGTCTTCATTATAACTACTCATGTGATTATCATTTTGTAATCTCCAAAAATATTTACATGTTAAAAAAAAAAGACATCATTAAAAATAAGGTTCGAAAGAACTCATTATATATTGATTTACTTGTTTTCTTCTAACAGATTTGAGGTTCACAGTTAAATAATGTGATTACATAATTGGGTGTGCAAAGTTATGTTTGACAAGTCAAAAAAAAAGGTTTGCTACCTATTTCTGACTTGCACACAATTCTGAGCATTTTTTAAACAAATTAATTTCCTGTAATTTTTATCCAAGCTGATAACTGTAATGAAAGATACCTATTTAAATACTAACAACAAACAAATGGTTTTTATAAGTAAAAATATAACAATAAAACTTTTTTACATTTAGAATCAAGAGATAGTTGAAATGCATAACTAAGTACAGTAAGAAACACACAAATAAAAGATTGCTGGACAAGGAAAGTGAAAAAATAAGCAGCAAAACTAATTTGAATGAAATACATCTATGTGATAATTTAGCAAGACAAGTTAGATTTATTTTATAGTAATGTCTCATTGTATTTCTTCTTTGTTTATTCTCAAATATCAACTTGAACATGTATAAGGAAAGATGTATGCTTCATGCTGTTAAGATCTTCAAAGAACTTGTCCTGCAATGGTATTTGTGACTGACAATGTGAACAACGGTGAAAATATCGCGGAACTTTGTCAATCATTATGAGCAAACAATCACAAGAATAATGTATCATATTGGTTGTCATTCTTCTTCTTCAGCGATCAGAAAAAAACATCCTCAAAGACCAGGTAATTATATTTTACCTACATACCGGACACTGTCATGGACTAAGAATAATTCGTACAGCTCTCTGCCAGTGTCAGCAGGCGTAACAGATACCAGAGTATGTACTACAAGACTGCCCTTTCCTGAGTGAGATGAAAAGCAACATGTGACCACACCTAGTCAACCTAAAATCTAAACTTTGGGGAAACCTGACAGACCTGAAGCTGACTGCCCAGTTTGTGGTTCACAGTAAACTAAGCACATGACCAGATATCGCTGAAGAAAAAGAAGCTTGTCCTTCACATAAAGAGTCAATGAGCAAAAAATTTCAGATCAATGTAAACATAGCCCTTGATGTAACATGCTCTTATTTCAGATGTTTTCATTTATCCTACCTTTGACAACAACTATCTTGTTAATAAATATTCATTTTATCTGTTAAATGCAAGATAAAAGCAGCCCCATTGACAAAGTTGCACGGCACACATTGCGTTTTCTCTATTTACTATTTAAACCGGTTCTGCCTAGCTCTTCATTTCATCATATTTGTACATCGTCCCTTCCCGCACCATAATTACGACCATCACAAAAGACTCACTTGACCTACATTATGTCATAATTGAACATTCTCTTTTCATAAACATATGCCAGATAGGCTCCCTTGACGAGGCTGCTTTTATCTTGAACACCCTGTATATCTAGTTAGATTTTATTTTCTACTCGTTAAACAAATGAGAGATTATAAAAATCAAACTTCTGACGTAACCAATTTAAGCTACTGGAAATAATTCTCCTATGGCAATTGTAGCGTTGATATGAGGACTAGAGAGAAGTTTATATAGAAGCTAATCACTATCATTTCAGAAAGTTATATCACATCTCACACTAACCCTTGCTATTGCTAATAAACATTCAAGTTGATGTCTAACAGTGTACGTAGAAGACATGCAGAATATGTTCGCACATGTTATGGATGAGCAGACACAAAAATCAAGCGTTCAATGAAAAAAACAAAGAAAAAACGTAAGTACAAATGAAATAATTAAAACTTTAACAAAATATCAAATTGAATAGAATGAACTAATTTACATTGGCAGAACTTTACAAGTGTGACGTGAATATTTAGAATCATTTCTTGAACATGCTTATCTGCAGATGTAGGCATTCAAAATCCTACATTTTCAGAACATGCTGTGTTTGTAGTTCCAAGGGCTTGCCATATCTTGTGACAAACTATACAATCTATTATCTGTTACCATTTATATCACTATTCAAGTGTGTTTGGCAGGAATTCTTTATCTTCATAAAACATGTTATTGTGATGCTGTATGAAAGCTATTCTCTGGAAGTCACACTTTCTACACAAGAGCTGCCGATTTGAATGTTGAAATGTAATTGATGTATGTAATGATGAATATTTGTATCTCGATGAACTTAGAAGGCATATCGTGTCCTGATGTCCTCTAGTTTCTTGGACACCTGTTTGAAACACAGTATAAAATATATACATATCAAATATTATAAGGAAACGATATATATATATTATCAAATATTATAAGGAAACGAAGGTGGAAATATTTAGGTCATGTTCTTAGATCAGACGAAAAGAGAATAAATCGACCTTATGTGGTCACCAGTTGGGAAAAGAAAACGTGGAAGACCAAAGACCACTCTTGAAGAACCATCCAACAAGAAAGTAAACTATTGGGATGTAAAACCATACAAGATCTCCAACTGCTAGCAAAGAACCGCATCACATGGAGATCTAAAACCTCTGCCCTATGTGCAGCGTTTGGCACGAAAGGAACTAACTAACTATAAAATATATAACATAGTATGCAACAAAGAGTATCACATTAAAACTGCAGAATCTCTAACATACATTGTATTCAATGGTCAAGTGCAAGTTTTAAAGAGAGAAAAAACAACAAAAACAGAGTAAGTTAGAAATTAATAAAGACACTAGTGAACTAAGTATCAAACGACTAGTGGTGATCGCACACCCAGAACTTTCCTCTCCCTGAGAAAGCATCCCACTGCAGGTGGATTTACCCAGCAAGACATGTAAGAACAGAGTAAGAATGACTGTCATTGCCAGGGAGAGTCGACAGAATAGAAATTGTTTGCAGAAATAGGATGTGCTGGACTGAAAGGCTTTGCTGTAAACTAGAAATACAGCATACTTACATTGAATGCTTAAATCCTAAAGTAGTTATTCTAGTCAGAGCACAGCAGGACTTAGTATATAGGACATGCTATCAAGAAAATATTACAAAAGAAAGCATTTCTGGCTGTGTTGTTTCCTCAGCATGTATTCAATTGATCACCACTTTCTCTTGCTAACCTCCACTACTTATTTTCTTTTCGTCCGTCTACTATGAATTCAGAAGTAGTCATGGTGCTGCTGATTACACCGACTTCAGTGATTCTAGCCTTCAGTTGTATTGAACTCTTGTTCTATTGGATAATTCTGTATTTGTTATCACTTTGAATCTCCTGATATGAAGTCTGTGATAGACATCTGCTGATGACTTTCTGCAGTTTGGATGTGATATTCTTGTTTACATGTATGTTATAACACTCATTTTGGCTGAAATAGGATGCACATGTCCTAAACGGTAGAAGTCTATGTGTTTAAGGGCCTACCAAACCAATGTGCAACGTATACACGTTCTTGGCAAAGATCAAACATATCACAAAGAGTGATTAAAATTGGTTGTAAAGAACGAACGCAAAGAAGAAGAAGATAACACTCATTAAGCAGGGCAGATTTCATTTTTATTTGAATTCAGGTAATTTTTGGGTTATTTCAGTTTCTGCAACAATAATATTTTGTTCTATGTTTGTGTTGTTAGTCCTAACCCAACCTTACAGGCCTGGTGGAATATGTGCTCACAATGTCTGATCTTTCATCCCCAACCTGATTTGTATGGTTGAACCTACCAAGAACAAGCTTTGCCAGGCAGTTCTACAAAATTCATGAAAGGCGCTTCAGCACATCATAGTGGAGCATATGGGACGAACAATACACATGGTTGAAATTCACCGGGAAGAGAGAAGACGGAGTTACCCCCCAGTGAAATAGTATGCTAGAGCTTAATAGGCAGCCTTAGCAAACAGTTGTAGAGCGACAGTTGCAGTATATGTTTACTAATGAGATGAACTAAGTTAAGTCCTGCGTGCGTGTGTATACTGTCTAACACACTAAACATTATTATTAAAACTAAATTATTAAACACACATATTAGTTTTTCACAAAAAATGTTCATGAAACAATAAAGTATAGTGAGTATTGAACAAATAATGATCACTTGTGTAAGTCAGTGTGCTTTCGAAACAAAGAAGTATAATTAACCAAACTTGCATACCTCATTTGCACTTCTGTCCTCCAGCTCTTCTGCAATAGATTTCTGTTTGCTGGGTTCCACAGAGTTAAATACCTCACACAAGTCACCATCAATAACGTTCTGATGATAAAAAAATAGTGGTTAGTATTATAAAAATGTTGATAGCATGTGTACAATTATACAATCATATTTGTACAATAAGAAGATAATTTTGGAGGGAATGGTTTCTGGAAGAAGAATGAGGGAAGACCTAGATGGCGATAGGTGCAAGATGTCATTGACGATCTGAGAATGACTGCTGATGATGTAGGTCAACTTGCACAGAACAGTTTTTCAGGACTGAGGTGATGGGAGCCAGGTTCCGGAAGGGACAAGCTACTTGCCTGATAATGATTTGTACAATGATCAACACTAAAAAACCTAAAGTAATGGGGATAAACCAATGGTTACAGATCAAGAAATAGTAACAGATTTTAACTACACTGGTAGAACTGTTTCTTTAGATAGGAACATTACTGTTGAAATTAAAGAATTAGAAGGGCAAATGCAGTTTACAACAAGCTTTGCAACACCTGCAGAACATATACAGCACAAAGACAAAGTTCTAGATATACAAAACATCTGTTATGACAGTGCTCCACTATGGATCAAATATGAAAACTGTCAATGTAATGTCAGAATGCCATTTGAAAATGGGTTTTTCTCAATTTTCATTCTTATACTGTCATTGTTTTGTATACTCTTCTGAAGCTTTGTGAGACAAATAAGAAATCATTTCCCACAAGTAGTACAGACAATCTAATTTACCTTGACAGGGAAATAGTAGGATCTGAATGCCAAATGATCCCGACCACACAAGGAAGGATACTCCTGTCTCATGTACATCTCCAAATGCTGGAAAAAGTCTTGATCCTACAGAGATAACAGAAAGAGATTACAATCTGTTGTTATGTCATATTTACCATTCATTTACATGTTTCCTACTTACATGTAGAAATACATTTTTGGCTTTATTTATACACCTAGAAGTCACACAAAATAATATAAACTACATTGAAATGATGTGGATTTCTATTTTTCTAGATGTGACAAATAGCATAAAGCACCATAATGATGGGGAAATTTGTTTCATGCTATGAATAAGTAAAAGAAAACTAAGATCAATTAATTATTTGTGATGAATGTTAAGCGTAAAAAAAACAAAATTTCTTGTGGTTTATATTAAGAGAAAGCTAATCAGTTTAGACTGAAAACAATAAGCGACTAACCTCATGTGAAGTAAACGGTACAAGCATGCCAATACTGCCAGACAAGGTAGTGTACACAAGAGATTCAGACCCTCCAGGGATCAGGGTGGCTTTCTGCAATGATGTTACCAATTCCCCTATGTGGAAGTTGGCAATAGTTTCAGCCTGTTTATGAAAATCTCACAAAATTTAGACAAAAATATAACATTCATTTTAAAGTGAGCAATGCTATAAACATGTTACAAACATTATTGATTGTTTACGTACATACTTGTCATTCTTGATGTAACATATCAATACACTTCTAACCTGCTGATTAATCTAAATCTCTATAAAGTTCTGATCTAATTTATTTGGTTCTCTGCCATTTCTTTTTGTATCTCTGGTCTATCCTGGCTGTCTCTAATCATATCACTGTTTCTTCTCATTTCACATGGTCTAGTCTATGTCACATCTCAATCTATCCTTCGTTAGAACTACTCCATGACTTTTTTAAAAATATCAAACTGCTATAATCGTTCAAATTAGTTTTTCCCACTTTACATTTTCTTTGTCTCATCCTGGAGTCCTACAAAAATGCTAAACTTAATCCTCTTGATGCCCTCATTTAGCACAGATGTTCATTACTATTAATTAACAACCTTGTTTCCAATGCCAAACATTGCACCTATGTACAAAGACCACCTATGTACAAAGACCACCTATGTACAAAGACAATGTCCAGTCTCACTTCAATTAGCCTCTCAACAGGTTTGTTAATTTTTGAATTTATTTGAGACCATGTCTTGATTTGACTAAAATACATATTTAGAATCAAATTATACATCACAAATCCCTTTATAACTAATTATATCCATATCTAAGAAAATGTCCTGTTTTTGCACTGGAGTTTAAAAGTTCCTCAAACTAATTATATGTCCATTTGCTTAGGCAGCTATACCCTATAGCCTCTATTGAAAGTGTCCCCTGTTATAATTGCACACGAAAATAATGCAAGATGAACTAACTTCTTGAAACTTCAGTGGATCAGTTAAATGGTATTGTAATCACAACCGTCTGTATGTTGCCGGGGTCACAAGTGGAGCAAAGAATAGTAACACTGCAACCTACAAGGCATGTAGTAAGAGGCAACTGAGGTAGGAGCCTAGGAAGCTACCCTAGTAAATAAAAAGCATTGCAGAAATAGAATGTGCTGGCCTACTTTTAGGCGATAAACTGGCACAACGAACAATCACTCTTAGGCTCAGATCACAGAGTGGCTTAACAAGTGGTCGATATAGAGCGTTCAAAGAAGTATTACATGAATACATGAAATATCACCCAAAAAACTCATGTAGCATGAAAAAAATCACGTTATCTAGAGTACTCAAGTCAAAGGATATATACTTGACAGTCTAATTCCAATTTTAACCTGGTAATGGTTTATAAAAGAACAGACAAACTAATAAGACAAACCTTTTGTGATGCACCATTGAGAAGTCCTCTGTCCCAAAGTGCTTTGTTGCCTGTAGGGTCCTCATCAACATCATCACTAACTTCAGATGGTAAACGAATCTGTTGGAATGCTTAGACTGTTTTTAACAGTTCAACACTTATTTTTATTGTGATTATAAATCTCATTACTAAAATTTAAACAGCACTATCACCCACATATCCATTCAGGATGCAGTATATGGTCTCACTGTATGTGTGTTGGTACATGGAGAGAATTTACATATAACGTTTTCAATTTTTGAGTGTTATAGTTATGGTCTAGTGCAGGGCTGTCCAAAGCGCCACCTTTGTCATACATTTATTGCGCCCTATTTTACTCTTCCAGCTTTAACATAAAACATATTTCAGAAAAGCCAACTACAGTGGAACTCCAATATTCGTCATTAATCCGTTCCGAGGGATGATGAATATCGAAAAGACGAATATCAACAATTTTTTCCCTAGGAATTAACTAAAAATGGATTAATTCGCTCGCCTCGAATATTGCGTATCTATTCTATAACAAAATAAATTTTCACTTGAGAATCGATCTCCGAAATCATTTCAAACACTGTACAATTTAACAAATAAAATTTGAAAAAGAAATTTACCTTTTGGATGAGAAAAACAATGATTCTTATTAAGAGTTTTTATTTTTAAGGTTACAGTACTACGTAGGTTATTTTTCGTCAGAAGATGAGTCACCTTCCATTACGTCATCAAGCAATGTAACTTCAGGCGATTGATTGATTCCAGACGATTCGCCAACATTTACAGATGATTCACCAGCACTGGTTTTTTTAAAGAATTTATCCAAGGTTGATTGTTTTGTTCTGTTCTTTAGAAATTTTCTAAAGTGTCCAAACACGTCGTCATCAAACGAATTGATACGTTGGTTTACATTAGCGATGTCTGGATGCCATTTCTCAAAAAAACCTGCATTTTCCCCCACGTAGTTAACCATTCCTTTATTTCACCACTTGAAACTGGGCCATCGTCTTTTTCCTCGTCTGATGAAATTTCTCTTACCGCTTCAACTTCCTGTTCTTTATGAAGTTCGAGTAGCTCCTGTGTGGTCAAATCCGTTCTATGTCCCTCTACCAATTCTTCGACATCTGCGTTGTCAATCTCCAATCCCAGGGACAATCCCAAAGCAACAATTTCATCAACAACTGGCTGTTCTTGAAAACCATCAAAGTCTCTTTCTGATACACAATCTGGCCATACGTATTTCCATGCAGAATTCATTGTTCGGGTGGTGACTTCGCTCCATGCTTTATCAATTAGCCTTAAACAATGTAGGATATTAAAGTGATTTTTCCAAAAATCACGCAATGTAAGCTCAGTCTCTGACGTGACCTCAAAACATCTTAGAAACAGTGCTTTCGTATACAGTTTCTTAAAGTTAGAAATTACTTGTTGGTCCATGGGTTGAATCAGTGGAGTTGTATTTGGGGGTAGATATTTAACGCGAATATAATCGTAATCACCAGTTAAAACATCTTCTAAGCCAGGGGGAGGAGCAGGAGCATTGTCCAAAATTAATAAAACTTTCACTGGTAAATTAATACTTTCTAGGTAAGCTTTAGTACTTGGGGCAAAGACTTATGAATCCACTCTAAAAAAAAATTGCCTAGTCATCCAAGCCTTTCTATTTGATCGCCTCATGACATTTAATCTACTTTTAATGATATTGTTTTGCTTAAAGATTTCGGATTTTCAGAATTGTATATGAGCAAGGGTTTAATTTTGCAATCACCCCTAGCATTGCCCCAGAGCATAAGGGTTAACCTGTCTTTCATAGGCTTATGGCCCGACAGAACTTTCCTCTCCTGTAATGTAGGTGCGTCTTGGCATCTTCTTCCAAAACAACCCTGTTTCGTCGCAATTGAAAACTTGCTGAGGGACATATTCTTCAGCATCTACAAAGTTTTTAAAATCGATCACAAATTGTTTAGCTCCTTCTGCATTCGAACTTGCAGCCTCGCCATGTCTAACTACACTATGAATGCCTGTGCGGGATTTAAAATTGCGGAACCAGCCACTACTTGCCTTGAATTCGGCAGCATCAGCGAATGTTAATGGCCTAGGCCTTTCATTCTGTAAATCTTGATAAAGTGACCTCGCCTTTTCGCAAATTATAGCTTCTGAAACACTATCACCAGCCCTTTGTTTTTCAGTTATCCAAACTAATAACAACTTTTCCATGTCCTCAATGATTGGCGATCTATTAGAAGCAAGAATTGTTACACCTTGTGCGACTTCAGCTGATTTAATAGCATCCTTTTTTTTATTATGCTAGCAATGGTAGTTCTCTGCATTTCAAATTCCTTTACTAAATCGGCGACACGTGTTCCAGCTTCAAACTTAGCAATAATTTTTGTTTAAATCAATGGTACTTCGCACTGCTTTTCTTTTTTTTTTTTACCACCATTATCATCACTACACTTCTTACGTCCCATGGTCACTAAATTTTTGTAATAATAAATTGCAAAACTGCAAAAGATTTTAAAAATAACAAGAGTTTTATTGCGTGCACTTTCAAACAAGCGCTTCAGCCAAACAACCGACACAAAATTCCGGCTTCCGGAGGTAGGACGAATATTGACTTTCGGACGAATATCAAACAAAATGTTGACGAAAAACAGAGCGAATATGAAAAGAGCGAATATTGGAGTTCCACTGTACTTTTACGTTTTTTTGTTAAGCATTCACATAAATACAATCTTCCCACTTTGCATTTTTGTTTTATTTTATAACCCTTCTACTGTCCTAACCCACCCTATGCTTTTTCACAGGAGAAAGCATTGTCATCTCAACTATATTAACCCTTTCTACGCTTTAAGCCGCACACTGCGCCACGGCGGAAGTCCGTTGCACGCTTTAAGCCGCACACTGCGCCATAGAGTTGCTTCCCTTGTAAGAAGTCTTTCTAGTTTTACTTATACTATTTTACTTATAGTACTTTTTAACCTTGTTATTCTATTGAGTTGTCCAGTTTTCTTCAATTTAGTATATAATAATATATATATGTTTATTTATTGACGAATAGTTGGGATCGTAATTTAAAATTAAAAATTTTTATTACTTCCCTTGAATTAACTGCTTAAAAATTGAGGTAATAAATGGGCGTGGAAAGAGTTAAGTAATAGTATTGCAATTGCCAGGTGGCTGCTGCACCTCCACGAGTCAGATGCGCCCAAATATATAAAACTTTGCATGGTCTAGTTTAATATACTTTATGAAGCTGTTTTGTGGATCAGTGGATAGTTAATGTAGTCATAAACATTCAGGTGAAACACGGTTACCATCATTTCCACAAATTGAGACAGATAAAGTCATAAAAACTATCCCTCTCACTGGAGTCTTATGAAATATGTAGGTCTCTCTCTTTTGTACCCACATAACACACACTTTTTAAAAGTTGATACCCTAAAACAAATTTTACTGCATATATGCAGACATTTTTTGGGAAACTGAAGAGCATCTGCTCTTAAGGTGCTATATTTTCAATAAATTCTAACAAATCATGTGAAATATCACACATAATATTAAATCATATAGTATACATAACCGACTGAATATAGATGGTCAATATCCTTGGATCAAACTGTTCATTAATTAATTATCAGAGGACAATATGACAGAAAAATAAATGAGTGATCAATATCCTATAGTTTTGCCAAATTAATTAAGGTCCCTAGAATTCAAATTGCAACGTTATTGTGCAGTTTCAATATGTTTTGATAAATACTAAAGTGTGAATCAGTGTATAGTTAATGTAATCATAAACATTCAGGTGAAACACGGTTACCATCATTTCCACAAATTGAGACAGAGAATGTAAGAAAAACTATTCCTATCACCTGCTGCCTACTCCAATTTACATCTATTTATATCATAGACAAAGAGAAATTTGACATGGTCATATAGTTATAGCACTGTGGTCTAATACTAACTATTTGGTTGTCTATTTTTTCCTACCCACATACACACACTTTAAAAAGTTGATTGCTGTGTGGATCAGTGTATAGTTAATGTAATCATAAATATTCAGGTGAAACACGGTTACCATCATATCCACAATTCGAGACAGAGAAAGTTAGAAAAACTGTTCCTATCACCTGCTGCCTACTCCAATTTACATCTATTTATATCATAGACAAAGAGAAATTTGATATGGTCATATAGTTATAGCACTGTGGTCTAATACTAACTATTTGGTTGTCTATTTTTTCCTACCCACATAACACACACTTTAAAAAGTTGATTGCTGTGTGGATCAGTGTATAGTTAATGTAATCATAAACATTCAGGTGAAACACGGTTACCATCATTTCCACAAATCGATAGAAACCTATATAACACATTTTTAACGAGTCAAGCTGAGTCACAAAGACATACCATTGTTTAAAGCTTGTAGAGTGCAAACTTTAAAAAAAAAAAAAAAAACATTTTATTTTAGCTGCCATATTTCAATCAGCTCTAACACATGGGAATATCATGTAATTATCATTATACAATTTTCATGACCAACTGAATGTTAGGGGATGATATATTTGGTTCATACAGTTTGTGAATTAATTATGAGAGGACAATTCTCAAAGATCAATGTAATAGGATAAATTAATGAGTGACCTATAGCCTATATTTTTGCCAAACAAAATAACTTCAAGAGGTCCAGTTGAAGAAATTTGATAACAGCTGAAGTGTGGATCAGTGTATAGTTAATGTAATCATAAACATTCAGGTGAAACACGGTTACCATCATATCCACAATTTGAGACAGAGAAAGTGAAAAAAAACTATTACTTCCAACTGCTGCCTACTTCAACTAACATGTACATTACTAGCTAAATTGTCCATCCAAGGATGGGAGCAGTCATCAAGTAATTGCGCAATTACATCTAAAAGAACTCCAACTGACATGCAACTTTATAGAGGCAACCCATCTCAAGGTTTAGACAAGCATACAAAACCGAACGCAAAGAAGAAGAGGATTGCAATTACAAATTTATTTCTTTAAAGTAGCTTTATGAAATTTCCTATGTTGCAGACAGTTTGACTAATTTTATGTTTTCCTTTTCAAATGTGCTGCAATCACTGCTGGCACATAAATATATCAGTACATATTAATACTTTCACTGTGTGATTGTTCAAGTCAAAAAAATACTTTCGTAACTCACCTTCGAACTCACATTTCCAAGACAAAAAGTAATTTGGCTAGTCATATAGTTATAGCTCTGGGGTCTAATATTAAATATTTGGTTATCTATTTTTTTTTTCTACACACATAACAGACTTTAAAAAGTTGATTGCTGTGTGGATCAGTGTATAGTTAATGTAATCATAAATATTCAGGTGAAACACGGTTACCATCATATCCACAATTCGAATAGTTATAGCACTGTGGTCTAATACTAACTATTTGGTTGTCTATTTTTTTCTACCCACATAACATAGACTTTAAAAAGTTGATTGCTGTGTGGATCAGTGTATAGTTAATGTAATCATAAACATTCAGGTGAAACACGGTTACCATCATATCCACAAATTGTTAGAAACCTATATAACATATTCTTAACGAGTCATGCTGATTCACAAAGAAATATCATTTTGTAAAGCTTGTAGAGCACAAACTTTTTTAAATAACAATACATATCTTATTTTAGCTGCCATATTTCAATCAACTCTAACATGGAAATATCATGTAATTATACAATATTCATGACCAACTGAATGTTAGGGGATGATATATTTGGTTCATACAGTTTGTGAATTAAATGAGACAATTCTCAAAGGTCAATGTGATTGGATAAATTAATGAGTGACCAATAACCTATATTTTTGCCAAACAAACTGAAATTCAAAGTGGTACAGTTGAAGAAATTTGATAACGGCTGAAGTGTGGATCAGTGTAGTTAATGTAATCATAGATTCAGGTGAAACACGGTTACCATCATATCCACAAATTGAGGCAGAAAGTGAAAAAAAACTATTCCTTTTAACTGCTAACATACTTCAACTAACCTCTTTAACACTAGTTAATTTGTCCATTCTAGGATGGGAGCATGTCATAAAGTAATTATATAATTAAGAATTATTTCTTTAAAACAACGAAATTTATGTGGCTGTGTTTAATTGCTAATTTTTCCTTTTATGGATTAGTAAAAATATATAACATATTTTTACAAATAGCAGTGCAGCTTATTAACAGTAAAAACAGTTGCTTGATGATGGTCATTAAAGGAAAAAATACAAATAAAACTTTGGTAACAGAGTTTTGAACCCACAATCTCATGACAGATGTTGATTTCCTGAAACACTCGTTTGAACACTATTAAACTGCATATTAATCTGACATCACTACAATTTTCATTGGTCATATGGTTATAGTGCTTACGCCTAACATTAAATGTAGGGTTGCTATTTTTTTAATACATATATAACATTAGTTATGAGGACTACAGTCATAGAACTCCGGACATAAGATGCCAACCACACAAATTTTATGGAAGGCTGAAGTGTGGATCAGTAGATAGTTAATGTAATCATAAACATTCAGGTGAAACACGGTTACCATCATATCCACAAATTGAGACAGATAGTGAGAAAACTATTCTTTTCACATGCTGCCTACTGCAATGTATATCTATTTATATTAACTTGACGTCATGGGAGTGGGACAAATTGTAAAGTAATTGTGCAATTGAGAATTTATTTCTTTAAAGTAGTTTTATGAAATTTCCTATGCTACAGACAAGTTTGACTAATTTTATGTTTTCCTTTTCAAATGTGCTACAATCACTGCTGGCACATAAAATAAATATATCAGTACATATTAATACTTTCACTGTGTGATTGTTCAAGTCAAAAAAATACTTTCGTAACTCACCTTCGAACTCACATTTCCAAGACAAAAAGTAATTTGGCTAGTCATATAGTTATAGCTCTGGGATCTAATATTAAATATTTGGTTATCTATTTTTTTTTCTACACACATAACAGACTTTAAAAAGTTGATTGCTGTGTGGATCAGTGTATAGTTAATGTAATCATAAATATTCAGGTGAAACACGGTTACCATCATATCCACAATTCGAGACAGAGAAAGTTAGAAAAACTATTCCTATCACCTGCTGCCTACTACAATTTACATCTATTTATATCATAGACAAAGAGAAATTTGACATGGTCATATAGTTATAGCACTGTGGTCTAATACTAACTATTTGGTTGTCTATTTTTTTCTACCCACATAACATAGACTTTAAAAAGTTGATTGCTGTGTGGATCAGTGTATAGTTAATGTAATCATAAACATTCAGGTGAAACACGGTTACCATCATATCCACACATTGAGAAAAACTATTACTTACAACTGCTGCATGCTTCAACTAATGTCTAATACTAGTTAATTTATCCATCCCAAGATGGAAGCAAGTGATCAAGTAATTGTACAATTGTGAATTAATTCTTTAAAACAACAATGAAATTTAGATGCTGATCATTCTGTGTTTAATGATAATTTGGGTATTGTCCCTGTCAACAGTTTTGTAATACTTGATGACATATTTAACAAATATCAGTGCAGCTTAATAACAGTAAAAAAAAAAAAAGTTGTTTGAGGATCATTAAATGAAAAAACACAAACTAAAACTTTGGTAACCGAGGTTTGAACTCACAATCTAATGACATATGTTAATGTCCTAAAAAACTCTATTGAGTACCACTAAGTTGCATATTAATCTAGCATAACTACAATTTTCATTGGTCATATGGTTATAGTGCTTGTACTTAATGCAGGGTTGCCATTTTTGGTACCTATATAATATATTCTCAAGCGAGACCATTTTTTAAGCTTACAGATCAACAAATGTTTTTTTAACCAGTATATCTTATTTTAGCTGCCCTATTTGAAGCGTGTGTATACCATGTAATTATCATTATACAATATTCATGACCAACTGAATTTTAAAGGAAGATATATTTGTGGTTCATACAGTTTGTGAATTATGAGACAATTTTCAGAGGTCAATGTGATGGGATAAAAATGAGTGACCTATAACCTATATTTTTGCTAAGCAAATTAGCTTCAAGTGGTCCAGTTAAAAAAATATGATAAACGGCTGAAGTGTGGATCAGTAGGTAGTTAATGTAATCATAAACATTCAGGTGAAACACGGTTACCATCATATCCACAAAATGGTAGAAAGTTTTTAAAAATTATTCCATTACTGCTTGTCAATTTAAATATATTTTTGAAATTTTAGGCAAAAACCTAGTCTACAATGTTGTCCTTGTAAAAAAAATTCTTAAGACTGAATTCTTTGTTCTAATTCTCAAACCTTCATACAATGAACATAGACATATGTTGCAAAAGTTGTAAACAGCAAGGATTGAACACAAAATGTATAATTACTTAAGTAGCAATGACATCATAATGATTCATTTTGGAGACGACAGCTTGTCAAGATTTTGTCCATAGGTAAGGTAAAGATAATAATCCATAAACAAAATTTACAAGAAATACTTACAATTGATATGTTACCAAACTTGTCAGCACCAGCTATTGTATTATAGTCCAACAAATATGAGCAAGTAATCCAACGAGGATGTGTATCATCACAGAAGGTAATAAGCTGGTTCTCTGCCCTACGATACCGCAAGAAATGGAAACTCTCTTGGACATCGCCAACAACTACACGGCTTCCCATTGTATGTATGCTTACAATGTAGTTTGGAACATGCTGAAAATGGCATGAGAATTTAGAAATATAATTGAAAAACACGAAACAGAAAATTATTAGGTAATATTTACAATACAAGTTTATTTATTCCATTCATTAACTATTAGTTCCAGTCAATATAATTTAACACCATTCTTGAAGTCACTTTCTAACTGAATGGCAGCAGCAACAACAATCTCATTTTGTATATATTTTAAGTCGGTATTAACCTACAATTTATACAACATAAGAATGCAAGGACAATAACTAGTACGTGCATATAATACCTTATTTTCACACTTCCTCAACAGTTTTTTCTTTCCTAGGTCATAGATGCGCAAATATTTGCCCACACCAATAAGCACACGCCCTTGGAAAGAGGCGATAGCACCTGGAACATCTTCTACAGGTGTTTTATGAAGTAACTCCAATTTCGTACCACTTTCGGTTACCTGCAAAAATCATTTACAAAACATTTTTATTCTACTTGTAATTGTTTCATAAATTACCACAGTGTAAAAATTCATTAACAGTATTAAAATATAAGCCTTTTTTTAAAAACACCTGTCCATAAGTAATATTTATCCAGTTATACTTCTCTAAAATATTTCGTTCACAGCTAACAGATGGAAATGGTATGAATCAAGAAGAAACATAGCTTTGCAAAATCTTTAAATCTGTATGAAATTAAATAGGACAACAAATAGAATATTAAGAGTATGCACATTCCCAGTATCAACGTATGGGTATTTAGTCTCAAGCTTGACCGCACAGTGGATACTCATTCAATACTATTCCAACTGTTGAAACCTTCAAAAATAACAGGGTTTGAGCAACACATGCGTTTCGCCATTTTGAATATTTCATGTTCGTGTCTTTCGCCTCGGATTACTGTTCTAATGAAGACAAAATACAGCCATGTATAACATGCATTTTTTCAATGAAAGGAACTGGTATGGTTGCTAATATTGGAGTAGGTCATCATAAAGTACAACAAAACTTTTTAAAACTTCTAGACGTTCTAATAACAGTGCTCACTGTGCCCCACTGCAACCAATTCTTCTTGTACAAAGTGTAATCTCCAAACTTCAAAAATCGCTGGATAGATTCAACATCAATATTAGTATCAAACAAGGACATGAATCCAATGTCAACACATTTACATGCACATATGGTGTATGGTTCTGAAGCAATTTGATTTATTTGAAGTTCTTATTCCCAACTTTTCTATAACCTGTTTACAAGGGTTGTTCTGTGATTCACATGGAGAATGTCTGCACAAGTATTGCAGAAAACAAATAATAAATATAACTACATGATAGCTGTAACTTACCTGGTATGTAAGCAGCTCTCCTCCGCTAACAGACCTTGGGTTTAACACTAGATCTTTAGCAATACCTACAATGAGGATTGTATCATCTGGTCTTGAAGAGAACTTCACCAGAGCAACACTTGATAAAATAATGACAAAATTAAAAAGTATATTTCAAAGTCATATGCAACATAAATCACTCTGACAACTCAAGACATTTACTATTTTTACAGCAATGCTGAATCTGTACCTTTCAGACCAGCACATACGATTTCAAATTGACTACTAAACAGAATAACCTTGTTATTTTCTATTTAAAAAAGTTTTTAACACCATCCCCAAATGAGATAGCACGGCAACTGTGTTGTGCAGATTTGGACAAGCCCAGATTCTGGGTATAGCAGAATAATGACGTGTCTACATCTTGGTAGAGAGATTTGTAGGAATTTGTTGGAATAGCTTCAATAAATGTGTCCTTTGCAGATATGGAAAAATGTAAATGACAATGTACAAAGTAGCTGCCTTTTCATTTTTATTGTGGGTTAATGAGTTTTCCTATTACTTTTAAGGGGGGATTCGGTCTTGAAAATCAAGAATCTATTTTCGTTGTTTTCATATTAATATAAAATTTGTATAATCATTTTGAAAGAGTATGACTTAGAATAGTAGAAAAATTGGTAAAAAAAATGTCAAAGAGTTGCCATGGAAACAATACAAAATGGCCACTAAAAACAAAATTTCAAATCCCTAAGGCTCTGAATCTAATGAATGTAAATGAATTCTGTTTTCACTCTAGGTGCGCAATTGTAATATCTAAAATATTACACATGATTTTAGGATATATTAAATATTTAATTTTTTATAAATTTTGGGGTAAAAATTCCCTCAAAATTTGGTCATAAAAAGCTGTTTTTGGAGTGTGAATTTACACAAAATTCATAAAAATGTAATATTTAATATATCCTAAAAAGAATGTGTAATTTTGTAGATATTACAATTGCTCACCTTAGAGTGAAAACAGAATTCATTTATATTCAGAGACTTAGGGATTTGAAATTTGTGCTTGGCGGCCATTTTGTATTGTTTCCATGGCAACGCGATGACTTTTTTTAACTAATTTTTTCTACTATTCTTAAGTCATAATCTTTCAAAATTGTTATACAAATTCTACATTAATACCAAAGCAACGAAAAAGTTTCAAGACCAGAGTCCCCCCTTAATAACCATACTTTAGTTTTTCCTGTTTGTATTTAAGATTAAGAAAATCTGTGTTTAAACAAGTATAAAAATGACAGATTTACCAATGTGCTCAATTTCCAGAATCTAAACCAGCAGTATGTGAGCTTTAAAGTGTGGTCTAATTAAACTATGTGGATCAGGGCAATAATATTGTCATCATAAAGATGATTTCAGGTGAAACACGGAAAACATCATATCCACTAGAATACTAATAAATAAATAAAATACATTTTAATAAGTATTCTTTACTAAAGAAAGTGTATTACATGAGCTAATAGTATATAGATTGTTTTGTTATTTGGTCCTGTCAATTAATAGTGTTAAACTATGTGAAAGCAGAGAGATTAGTACACTTGCTTTATGGATGCATGGTCCAGAATAAATTTCCCCAGTGGAGTGGAACCTTTTCAAAGCGCAATCCGTCCAGCCTGAATTAGGTGCCACATAAATACTTTGAAGTAAAGGAGGCTGGCATGGTAACGGCATCAACCATTCTGTGCAGTAGGTAATAAAAGTGGGCCAAATACCGTATTATCCAATACACCTCATTGTAGGAACCCAGGGTTTTAAAAATTAAATGTGCTCTGAATTATGCAACGACTGAACGAACAAATAAGGAAACACACAATTGCAGAGTTTAAATAGAAATACTGTGCTTACTCGTACACACTCAACTTCCTTCAAAATAATAGACCATAAATATATTGTACCTGTGTGCAGCCTCATTCTGATCAAGAGCAATCTTTTCCAGATTTTCTCCAGTGATAGGATTGATGATGCGGACCACAGAAGTCCACATACCTAAGCCAGCCTTAGGAGCTCCAAAAACTGTTTCTGGGCGGTCCTCATTTAGAAACTGGGCTGCCATTTCTGCTGCTAGCTCTCTTTCATCCTCATCTGCAGCTTCTATTAATTCCTAAAGAATAACATGATGTATTATAATAACAATCATAAAACAGTTTCAACAAGAATGACAAAAAAAGATGAAATATTAAAACTAGTGGGTGATAAACAATTTATTATGCACCTATCTTCAGTAAACATGTGGATCATATCAGAGATAAATGTACGAGGGTATCTTCAGATAGACTGTCAGATGAGAGAAAGTGTCTCATCACATATGATTGTCCATGTTCATATAAAATATCAAAATCCACTCCAGTAACATCAGAAAAATGCTTTCAATAAAATAAGATCTATAATTTGAAACCCATATATTCATAATTGTAAATGAGCTAAAGCATAGCCTGTATCAATAGAGAAAACTACAACAATCAGCTAGTGTCTCATGAAGATATGCTATGTCAAGTAACAAAAGTTACAGTATGTTATATATTTACAATTGTTAGTTGTGTTTTCTTATCTGATCACTGTCACCAATGTGCCATTAATTTGTGTTGGTTCCTAGTTCACATAAGCACTACATCAATTATGCTTTTAAACTGTTGTTGTTACTGCCTTTATTACCGCTTTTTACTGCGGTGTAGGACAGGTGGGATGAGAGCCTGAGGAATTTAATGGCTGCATGGCTAGTGCAGTCGCCACAAAGCTGTTCAGGTTAGGAATATTTAAAAAAATGCTTTTAAACCAGACTAATTCTCTAAATGTTTGTCCCAAATACATGTAGTTATGTCATACGATAGACATCAGGCACTCCCATGCATTGATCCATCCGGAGAAGTCATCCCAAAGTGCTCAGTGTACCTATAAAATGTTTATTTTATCCTCACTCTTTACCACAAAGAGAGAAACTGCACTGTCTGAGATGTTCTATTTCTCCGATATCAGCATGGAATACTGTGCTGTAGGCCACAAAAGAGACATTGTACAAGCTTCAAGTGCCACAGGGAATGACACAAACTAACAAACTAGTCACTTCTTGTATAACTAGTGATTGCTAAACAATTTATTATACCACCCAGCTTCAGTAAATGTGTGGATCTGCAATCATATCAGAGATAAATGTACCGAGGGGTATCTTCACAAACACAAAATCAGATGAAAGTGTCTCATCATATATGATTGCTGATTTGCTACATCTATATATTAATTTATCAGAAACATAATCACTCTATTAGCTACTTCCATACCAAGCTATCATACAGACTGGTGTTAGGGATAAATGCAGTTGAGAAAGAAACACTTTCTAGCAACTACAGAGAAGACGCCATGAAGGCTGGAGAAGTAGTTTAATGAAAGAGACTGAGTGTTAAATTTAATTAGTTATGTTGAAATTTGCATCATTCCTTCCCTAAATCTTCTTCAGTAAATGTGCAATCATATCAGAGATAAGTGTACCGAGGTGTTATCTTCACAAACACAAAATCAGATGAGAGAAAGTGTCTCATCATATATGATTGCTGATTTGCTACATCTATATATTTCTATATCTGAAACAATCACTCTATTAGCTACTTCCATACAAAGCTATCATACAGACAGGGATAAATGCAGTTGTGAAAGAAACATTTTCAAATAACTACAGAGAAGAAGCCATGAAGACTGGAGCAGAATGTTTAATGAAAGAAAAGAGACAAAGTGAGAAAATTAAAGTTATGTTTAAATTTGCATTAGTACTTTCTTCCCTAAATCTTTAGTAAATGTGCAATCATATCAGAGATAAGAGTACCGAGGTGTTGTCTTCACGAACACAAAATCAGATGAGAGAAAGTGTCTCATCATATATGATTGCTGATTTGCTACATCTATATATTAATATATCAGAAACATAATCACTCTATTAGCTAATTCCATACCAAGCAATCTATCATACAAACTGATGTCAGGAATAAATGCAGTTGTGAAAGAAACATTTTCAACTACAAAGAAGACATGTAGCAGAATGTTTGATGAAGGGAAAGTGATTGAGAAATTTAATTAAAGTTATGTTTAAATTTGCATTATTCCTTTCTTCCCCAAATCTTTAGTAAATGTGTAAATCATCAGAGATAAGTTTACCGAGGTGATGTCTTCACATTACACTATGTCAGATGAGAGAAGGTGTCTTGTCTTACATGGTTGTTCATTTTCTATATAATACATCACACTATAATCTATTAACTTCCAAACCAAGCAAGTTATCATACAAGCTGATGTCAAGAATAAATGCAGTTGTGACCAAAAAAAGTCAAGCAATTACAAAGAAGAAGCCACGAAGACTGGAGCAGAATGTTTAATGAAAGAAAAGAGACAAAGTGAGAAAGTTAAAGTTGTGTTTAAATTTGCATCATTCCTTTCTTCCCCAAATCTTCAGTAAATGTGTAAAACTGCAATCGTATCAGAGATAAGTGTACCGAGGGGTATCTTCACAAACACAAAATCAGATGAGAGAAAGTGTCTCATCATATATGATTGCTGATTTGCTACATCTATATATTAATATATCAGAAACATAATCACTCTATTAGCTACTTCCATACCAAGCTATCATACAGACTGGTGTTAGGGATAAATGCAGTTGAGAAAGAAACACTTTCTAGCAACTACAGAGAAGACGCCATGAAGGCTGGAGAAGTAGTTTAATGAAAGAGACTGAGTGTTAAATTTAATTAGTTATGTTGAAATTTGCATCATTCCTTCCCTAAATCTTCTTCAGTAAATGTGCAATCATATCAGAGATAAGTGTACCGAGGTGTTATCTTCACAAACACAAAATCAGATGAGAGAAAGTGTCTCATCATATATGATTGCTGATTTGCTACATCTATATATTTCTATATCTGAAACATATTCACTCTATTATCTATCAACTACCCCACCAAGCAAATTATCATGCAAACTGATGTGAGAAAGAAAATTGTTTCTGCATATTTTACGAGACACAATGCATACACAAGATGTGTCATAAAGAAATGTAGTGACAGAAAAGAATCAGAAAGTCTAATAAAATGAAACAATACTGGCAGACAAGAAGTATTTCTTCCAGAAGCACTGTCGGCATTTCAGCACACAGGAAGGATTCACTCAAAAAACAAACAAAAATAATTTTTAAAAGTAGTTATCTTGTCTTCCTAAAAACAATGTCTAATTATGAATTTATTTTCTGGAAATTAAATCTACATGAAATATCTCAGATGTAAATAAGTATAGATAGTTAAACCATGACACATAAATGTGCACAATTTTGTTATCCGCATGTTTGATTGAATATACAACTAACTTCTTATTTACTGTCAAGAATTGGCTAGTTTTATTAATAAGTTATATTTTTTAGTTCAATTTATTATGTGCTCAGCTTCAGTAAATGTGTGGATCTGCAATCATATCAGAGATAAATGTACCGAGGGGTATCTTCAGATACAATCAGATGAGAGAAAGTGTCTCATCATATATGATTGCTTATGTTCATTGTACATAAGAACATATTGAACTTAAATCCAAGAAAATTAAATAATCTGAAGTCTATTACACTAGAAACTATACAAACATACAAGCTCAAGAGGAAATCCATATTTTAGTTACATAATTTTTTTAACGACAATAAATGTAAACACATGAATGTTATACAGGGTGTTCAACTTAAAAGCAGCCTGTGAATGGAGCTAATCTGGCATATATGTATGGAAATGAGAAGGTTCAGTTATGACGTAGTATAGGTCAAGGTTGTGTGATGGTGTGTAATTGTAGTGTGGGATGGGGCGATGAACAAATGTGACATAGGACAAGCTAGTCAGAACCGGTTTAAATAGTAAATAAACGAGATGCAATGCGTACCTGGCAAATTTCTATTTATCACTGGGGCTGCTTTTAAGTTGAACACCCTGTATAACTTTTTTTTAAATGTAAACAAGTTGAGGTAATAAATATGTCAACATAGGAGTTGGGTAAAATGATATTTTACCTCAGCCATATGCTGCTTCCTCAACTGTTTAGTTTCCTCAGAGTAAGCATTATGGTCTGTCTCGATGATAATAAGATTGTTGGATTCTGGATGGATAACAAACCTGCGTGGTGTGTACTGGAGTGGCCACGCGACTTGATTGAATACAGCCCCTAATTTTTCCAAGGCCAAAATTCTGCAAATATGAAACAATAAAATTAGCACAGAGTTCCACAAATCTCTCCTCTCTTGTTCCCTTTAACCCTGACTGGGACATATGTCCTCAATCAATTCCTGCCAAGTCTTCCTATTTTTAGCTATTTCTTTCAGCTTCTTCCTAATGGGTATAATCTTGTCTCAAAATCTCCTCTTACATGTATTTCTAGGCTCCCTCTATTTTGATTTCTCTGTGGACTCCAAGAAAGAGCACTTCTTGTAATATTACTCTCAGGTTTTCTTAAGGTATGTTGTAACCAGCACCTTCTCTTCACTTCTCAGTTCACTGTCTCTTCATAAGCTCCTCATTTCTCACCCTATCATACCATCTCATGTCCTTTTCTCTGCACAGGCACCAGTTGATTAATGTTTGCAATCTCCATGTTTCTGGAGATATATGACCCATACAGCAGAAATGCACAAGTTGTGTTGCACAAATTGTGTATGTTGAGTAAAAATATTGAGACGTGCCGTTCCTATTTAACATAGTTCTGCAAATGTCACTCACCTACAAGTAGGCCAGCACATCTGATTTCTGCTACGTTTTTTATTTACTAGTGGTAGGTTCTACATCAGTCGCCTCTTACGACATGCCTTGTAGGTCGCAGTGGCACTATTTTTGCTTCCCTTGTGGACCCTGGCACCACACAGGCACAGTTTTGATGTGACATTCTTGTTCACATGCCATGTCTGAGGCATATAGCAAGACAGATTTTGCATGCGTTCTTTACTATACATATTTATGAAATAGCAGAAATAGAAAGCAAACAAACTTCCATAACAAATGACACAGCTGACAAAATTACAACAGCCTACCTCAGTGTGTTAGTAGAGATGGCTACAATTCCCTCAGGGCACTGCTCAGATGCAAAACCTGAAGCATACTCCAGGGTTTCATAAGACAGAGGTGTCAGATGAAATCTGCTCTGATAGGTGTAGCTGAGCCATGTACGACTTGACATTGCCAGAACCTATCAACCAAATAAAAAATGATAGACATAATTATAAAGAATCCACAGCTCTCTCAAGTGATAATGAACATCTGCAAATTACAACTACTTCATTTGATAAGTTTAACACAACTATCATGGGTATACTTTAATAGGCAGATGAGGTGCGGTTGGAATCTGACGTTCAGTAACGTCCATCTGACAAAATGCAAAATCTCATTTAAAAGATTTTTTTATTGTCAACATAGATCACACACAGGTAGGAATTGCCAGGATCAACAGCACAAACCCCAGGATACAACGCATGGAGTTGCTTTAGTGTTTTGGTTAGCGTTCAAACCCTCATATTCAAATAAAAGCAATGTAAATATTTTCACATTCCTGCTAACATTTATTTCACTGTGGCTTGCATTTTCGTTTTATACTTAGATTTTATATTAAATCAGCATTATTTTAAACATTATTTTATTCTCAAAGTTTACATTAATGCAATTGTAGCCAACAAATGAAGAATGTTTCCACAATAAAAGTAATTACAAATGATATAGAAACATGCAATTATTATTATCACTTAGAAGCTATGGTGCGCTACCAAGAGTAAAAGTGGCGCCTAGAAAATTGATGATTCGTTTACTGGGGTTGATTGCTACATCCTGTAAAGGATATGTCACGATTTTAATATTTTCACCGATTTCATGGATTCAGTAATCATCTACCCTTTGCATGCTAATGACATTTTGGAGACATATGTTGCTATTTACTAAAATTGTCATACTTTGTTTATCATTCAAACACAACAACCAATTTCCAAGTGAGAGATGCTATTTAAAGAGAAAACTATGAGTAAGATCATCGACTTACAGCCTCCGAGCCTTGCATTGATATTCTGAATAGTTTGACTGGCCTGGAGCCAAGGTATCTTGTACGTGTGTCTGACAAGTCCCCTGTGACTGTGTCCAAAACTGTTCTTAGTAAGACACCATTCTGATGAATACATGGGATATGTTACACAAAAATTTTAATAAAAATATTTCTTTATAATTAATTCAACACATACATGTAAATAAAACAACGCCTCGGATGCGTGCCGGACCTGCAAGGGAAGCACAGAACAGTACCACTGTGACCTACAAGACGTTGTTAGAGGTGACTGATGCAGGACCTAGGGAAGCTACCCTAGTAAATAAAAAACAACGCAGAAATCTGATGTGCTGGTACATGTAGGCGCATAACTGGCACAAACTTACAATTGCTCTTAGGCTCAAATCACATACAAGTCACACAGAGTGGTTAACAAGTGATCGATATGGAGCGTTCGAAGAATAAGAATAATATATTCCATTAACAAATTAGAGGAACTAACAAACTTATTTAATCTACAAATCATGCTGTTATATAAATCCTTGTAATTTATGTTTCTGCAAGGCAAACACATAAAGAAAAAATAAAACAAGTTACACAGTATAGATAAATGATAACAAATGATGATGAGAGTTCAAGTCACACAGTAATCAATATGAAGCATTCGAAGAAGAACAGCACATGCACTCCATTCTTCATCATGCTATCTATATCCCCTGCATCAGTGCGCACACAAGTTGAATAACATCCTGTTCCGGTTCAAGGCGACTATCTTTTGTTATTTGTCTTATTATCAATATATGACTTTCATTTCTATTTTGAAAATCAGGTTTTTATACCATGACGCTGCACGGCAAATGTGGTTACGGTAAGATAAGAAGATTAACTAACAAGGAAGGAGTAGAGATGTGAGTTGAATTATGATTGTACATTTCTTTAAAAAGTATTCATACCTGTAAACCAATATTGAGATAAATGCCCCCAGCACTGGCTGCTTCTCCTGTCTCTTCTTTAGCTTCAGTACCGCCCATCTCAATGATACACAAAGACTCCGGTGGAGCTGGCAACGCTTGCATACTTAGAGGTGACAGACAGTCCTGCAAGTTCAAATACATAAAAACTCACCGGAACACTTATGGAAGAGAGAAGTGAGACCAAAGAACAGCAGGAGTGAAGGTCACACAAATTGGTTTTTAATGGGTGGTGAAGACAGGAAAAAAAACTTTTTAAAAACTCCAAATTAGCAACTGATGGATAGTGACTTTATATATATATATATATATATGGATATATATATATGGATAGAGACACTATATTCAAAGCGGTACAAGAAAAAAGTAAAGCAATAAAAGAAATTCCAATATTAATATTATACCTTAAAAAAATGTCAACAGTGAACAATATGATAATGTTGAATATATTGACAATATTTCATGCAAATATCACTATAAACCAGGATAGATTGTAAACCAGGGGATGTCTGCAGGCCAGATTTGGCACCATACATGTTTCTATCCAGACTACCAAAGGTGCCTAGTGTTCAACACATCAGCCAATGATTCTCTCATAAAAGCAACAGACCTCAATAATCAGACTCTGGATGGGTCACAACAGTTGTCAGTCTTAAAGACATGGAGATGAACTGCTGAGAATGATCTGGAATTATCTAAATTGGCTTGCTGAAGACATCTGGTTGGAGAAATTCGTTGATGCCTATTCTTGTATGAGGGTCGCCCTGCTAAGAGAAGGAGAACAAGGATTTAAGTATTTCTAGTTCAGGTGGCTTTTTTTAGGCAAATACCACCGTAACAGATAAAGTATCTCCTTGACATATAACATTGTTAAAATTAAGTTTCATTAAGCTTTCGGATCAGCACAATGTAAGGCATATGTAATGATGAAATGTGACTGCCACAATTAACATGGATTTTTTAAAGCATGACCCAGCTGTTTAATTTTGCATCCCACTTTTGAAACAAAGAATGCCCACCGCTGCTGTAAACTTACTATGGCAATCTCTTTACTTCTACAACATAGCTATATTCATATGTTGTTATGAAAACACATTCATAAAGTAGATAACTTTTATATATCAATCATTCTATAGAATCATCTACTAGGAAACTTACATTTGGATCCAGGGAGATAATTCTGACAGTGTTGTCTGACAGACCAACGGCAAGAAAACGTGAACGGAGTTCTCCAACCGGAACTCTTCCCAGGGCCATGCAGACTACATTGCTTGACATTTCCTTTCTTTCTGTGTACTCGTTCAACTGACCCGTCTGAAAGACACCAATTAAATCATTTACTTACTAATATATCTTTGTAACTATCTACTCACTATACATCAACAATTATCTAATGGTACACTTATTACAAAGTTAAACCAAACGTGTATTTAAGTTATTTATTTCAAAAATGGAACAAAACACAGAACTAGTGCAAGAGCATGATTGGATTTTGAAGTCCAACTTTGCTAATATTTTCAAATGCTTAGTTGAAATACATCGTAATACTAATTGGTTACTAAACTGACGTCATTGCACTCTGGGCAGACCCATAGGTGCTCAGTCTCCCCAACAGATATCGAAGAGTATGCATAATGATGGTTCCTGTGGCTCCCTGATTAAACACACCTCTCACTCTGACTCTCAGGCATCCAGTTCGACTTGAACAACGGGTAACTCCAAACTGCCTAAGTCCCTTGATCGATTCAACATCGATTTTAGTGTCCTCATCCAACAGATAGTCGCGAAGAGACTGAAGAATATCACCCTTATCCATCTTCAACTCCCCAACAATCGATGCAAGCCTGTCCGCTCTCTCATTACCGTAAACACCTGTATGCCCAGGACAGTATATCCAGGTAAACCGCTGGAGGTTAGAAACTTCTATAGACGGCATCCACTCATACCGAAACCTGCCCTTCTGGATCTTGTGAAGCATCGACTGAGAGTCAGATACAACAACTGCCAGTAAATAAAGTCCCAGAGATGAGCATTAGCCATCGTAATACAAGACTTTATTTTAGTTTGAGAAGGAATGTTAACAGACAATGGACTTACTGGATCCATTTCAAAATACACCAACTCCCCTCCAGTTAGTGCTATCACAACCTGCCTTTGATTAACAGCACACTTCACAATATTTTTCTTGCCTGGTGTTTTCCATTCATTGACACGCTTGTCAGAACGAATATGACGAATGCCCTCTGGGTAAATCTGCAATCAAGAGAAGACAATTCTATGTCATGTGCAGTAGTTAAAAATAACAAGCATTTATATTGGGCCTCTTATATTATTATAGATATATTATATCTCAAAAGATGTGGGTTAAATTCTCTTAGTGCATGCATGTAGAACATGCGTGCTGTCATATAAAACCAACTGCATCATGATCACCAGGTCATTAGTTCTCAGTATAATATTCCCACTAGTCCCCCTGTATGGCAAAACAGGATTAGACCTACCTGCACTAAAGCATCAACACCAAGTTGGGAACTAGAGATGGTAGGAGTGGTTCCCAGGAAGCCAGAGTCTGTCACTTCCTCTACAGTTTCTCCAATAGAAAGTACTAGAGTAGCATTCATGAAGGATACTATGATATATGCATCATAATCATCTGCAGGTGACAAAACAAACAATGGTCAGTCAGCAAAATTATATAGCAACAAATGTTACTCATGAAAATAATGAAATACGAACACACATTGGGAAAGAGATGGGAGAAAACACAGTACTCTAAGCACATGCCACTAAATGGCTTTCTAACAATTTCTAATATATTTTTTTGGCAGAAGCTTAAACAAACATAAAACACAGTACACCACAAAAAGCTTTCCTACCTGATTCAACAGAGAAAAACCAATATAAAGTGAATCAAATCTTGCATAAACTATATGGTGTTGACACCTCATTGCCATCACTCAAAATATTACAAAAGTTAGGGTTCAATATGTAATCTCCCAATGAAATTGTCTGTGTTATGGACAGAGGAGGTGAAGTGGCAGATCATAGTTAGATGCCACTTTATGTTTGTCGAAACAAACATTTTTTAAACATACAAAATCATGACAAAGCAGTCTGTGGCCAGTAATATGAAATGGGGAACATGCAACTACAGAAGACTACTAGAAACTAAAATAAACATTTAAAAATTGATTTTCACAAAAACAACCAATTAAATTAGTTATATAGCTTCAAGTAACTAACAAATCTCATGTAAAAATGATATTTTAAACACCAATTTGGTTACAAAATTCAGAATGTTTCACATCTTCCACCTCCGTTTGAGATATTAGAAGTTTTAATATATAGTAATGTTCTTACTTTCAAGATGTTCCAGCCACAGCTTTGTATGACCAACTTAATTCTAATAAATGTTAGAAGTGATTGACAACAGTCTCAAGTAATTTCCATACATTTCTTCCACTAATAATGCAGTATTGCAGATGGAAAGGTCAAAATGAAGACACCACACCCAAGCAAGACATATAAAAGCAACTCCTTACAGGCAGGATGGGAATCAACCATAGACTAAAGAAAGTAAACCTGACAGAAATGTTATGTAATCAGGTGACAAACTGGAACTATGACCAAAGAAACTGTGCAAGGAAAAGTCATCAACAAATGATCAAGTATATGTAGAATGAAAATGTCACTTTATTTTAACTAAAACGAGCATAAAAGAAACTGACAGCTACTACAAACAGATGCTTCCTGTATCTCAATATTACCAAATTCACATTTATCAAAAGCAATTATGAAGGTCAAATAGCTAAAATCATGAAACAGACAGTTTATGAAAGAATCCAGAATCTCGTCTGAGTGAGAAAATGAATGAGAAACACAGAAGAAAGTAATTATACAGCAAAAAATACTACCAATGCAAATAGATTTTGCACTCAAAGACAATCAAATGCCCACATGGAAAATAATGAACAACATATGGTATGGAAACCAAGCCATATTACTGGTAGGTAAACAGGCAATTTATTTCACATGTACGAATCCATCTATAGGAAGATCTATATTCTTGCCTTCCTCATATTTTGTAAGATTTGAAAGTGCAGAATCTGCAAATGCTCTTCTGATTTTGTATGTCTGTGCATCTTAAGTGTAGAAGTAACAAGTCAATATTGTTGAAATGTATCTCCTGAGTGATATATCTTCATTTCTCTCTGGGTATGAGCTCCCTCAACTTTTTCTTCAAAATACATGTCCAAATAAAAGACTAGATTGTACTCTCAACTTGATCAAGTATGGAATACTCAAACAATACCCGACGCATATAACAGAGGGGCCAACAAATATAACAAATTGCCCTCCTTTCCACCCCAAGCAAAAATTATCATACAGAGCATTACTTATGTGGTAGATAAGACACTGAGAAAGGAACAAGCTGGATTTTGTAGAGGAAGAAACAGTATAGACCAAATATTTGCGCTTAAAAAAGATCATAGAACAATGCATAGAATAGCAAAGACATTTGATAGAATACACCGTGAAAGTCTTTAGCATATTCTAAGCTGGAAAACTACTATGTTTATATATGACCATTTTCATCTTTACAGACAGTAAATTGGCAACTGTTTCACTGTGACAACTTCTGAGTTTCTCAACTGATCCCTAAGTCTCTCTTCAAAAGATTCTGCACCTTTGCGTAATTGTTTTCCGTATATTTCGATCATCAGCTAGTTTTTCCCATTTGCTGGTCAAGCTACAGTAAATTAATATGCAATATTGAAACTTCCAAGCTGAAGTTTAGTCAAAACAGATGTGAGACAAGGATGTCCAATGTCGGTCTTACTATTCAACATTGTCATAGACTGGGTGATGCGTAAAACTGAAGATAATGCAAAAGGTAGATGGACTCATATCCAAGCTGGAATACATAGATTTTGCTGATGACATCGCACATGTATACTCAAAACAACCTGATGGAGAACAATTGATTTGTAGCTGAAAGAAATCACAACTGGAACACAATACATAGAACGACCAAGAATGGTGTGAATATCGAAATAGGGGAAGACTGCAGTAAAACTTGGTAAATAGTGAAACACGTACAAACAAAGTACTATAGTTTTACAAAATACATAAACAGTGATGACACGGTTTACCACTGTCTGTCTTTTATTTATACATAAAATAACAGTACAAGCTTTCATTTTCATTATATTTACGTATGGCTACAAAAAAAATAGTTGAAAGACAAATACATTCAGTTCACTGTACAGACTTCCTCAACAGCACTGGGAATGGAGCAAGACTTACCTTAGTACAATGTTTAAGAGGCCCATCACCTGTGAAGAGAAAGTAGGCTTGGCGTTGGATTTGAGAAATCCTGCCAGCCGCTTAGATTAAATCTTTTCTGGGAACTTTTGTGATTTAATTAAAATACAATTTGTACAAATTACAAGAGAAAATATAGAAATACGGCTGCCATGGTCCATCTGTCTGGTTATGCTGAAAGAGAAGTATAGTGTTAACACAGGGACAAGCAGCTGCTGTTTGCAGTGAATGCGTCTTGAAAAAATACCAATGGCCAATGAGACTGCACAAATACCCAGTCCAAAAGGAGAATGTGTGATGACAAAACAAAGCACTCCCGCAGTCAGAATGGAATGACATATTACAATACAGATTTGAACATTATGATTCTATATTACTAATTATGTAACATAAATGTTCATAATATTGAAACTGGTATTTAACTGTGTATACTGTCATATAACATGGCTTTGTATAAATTATCTTGCAGACTAGATCAACATAACGAAATAACTATCCAAACACGCTTGCATAAACTGAAGGATCCTGTAATAAAAACAATTGCACTTGTTTTCTGCACAAAAGTCCACACGTAATCTTTTTGTTTTTCTGTAAGAACATTTACTAGAAAGATGTTTCTACTCTCACATGTGTATTACTGGCAAAACAAGAAAAAACACAAAGTACTGTAGTTTACAAATTACAAAAACAATATTCATTTTGACTAAAGGATACAACAGAAGTGAAAAAATTCAGACTTCTGTACAGCATGTGGTGTATTACTGCTAGATTTAACAATATCAGCAATTAATTTATAACTCTAAATTTACTTCAGCAACAAACAATATAGGTGTATAATCAAACTTTTATAATGAAGTTTTTAATATTTTTTCTGTTGACACAACTTTCTGTTATGTGTAGGTCCATCAAGTGTGCATGTGCTCTAGAATGTCACTATTATTTATCTGTAAGGCGTACACCAGTAGTAGATTTGAATTAATGATTTATTTTCTAACAATAATGAAATAGTTAACTCAAACAGAATAATAATATAAACAATTTCATCATCTTTGCAACCAAGTTAGTCACGCTTTGTGATCTGTGTGGTTAGCGATAAGAACGGGAATATGCTGCATCTCGGTTCTGAAAAGGCGCGTCCGAAAAATTTCAGCTCTTAAGTAAATGCTTGGGTTTGTTTGACCTAGCATTCTATCACATTTTGTTGCTCTTTTTTTGGCATTGGACATCAGGCCACTTTTCAGCAGCATGTGTGTGATCTTTGCCAAAGAGCATGTTCATGCATTACCATTTTGACCGTGAAGTCATAATAAACACTTTGAACTATATTAGTGAAGGAAAAGATATCACCGAAATGATAACATTTACAGTTATATCATAACCTTATTTTTTTAAGAGTATGTCCAAATTAGCTACAAATCGACTCAGTGTCAATTTGGACATCCAGATTTTAGGTAGCTCAAGTTGATTAAACAAACATGCAAAAGTGATAGAAGGCGTTGTAAGAAATATTTAAATTCTGAATGTCTGTTAGTGTAATCTTAAATCTGTCTGTCTGTACTGTTCCAAGTTGTCATTGAGATAATGACCAACACATCAATAGAAGGAAAGATTAAAGTGATAGAGAATTCCTTCAATCTTCCAGTAACTGATTGCATTCTGTTTTAAACATTGCATTCCCCTGTCAAATTGAACTGGATTTTTGCTAATTTCTACATAAAAGTCAAAGATAAAGGGATAGACCAAAAAGATTGGAGGTTAATCTCACCATCAGTGTGTCGCTTCACAGTCCAGACAGCATTAGGATTACCAGGAAGTTCTGATACAGCCATCTCAGATACCTGCAATATAAATATAGTGCTATAATTGAAACACTTATTTGTTCTGAGTTGTTTTTTTTATGTTGAGAAACCCAAACCCAGAGATGAGTTACCAGTTCTACAATGGACACTATGGTAAGGGCTGGATCAAAAACAGATGTGACTTGCTTTTCTTTGTAATTAACAAATATTCTTCTTCTTCTTCTTCAGCGAACTCTGGTCATGCGCTTAATTTACTGTGGACCACAAACTGGGCAGACAGTTTCAGGTCTGTCAGGTTTCCCCAAAGCTTAGTTTTCAGGTCGACTGGGTGTGGCCACATGTTGCTTCTCAGCTCACACAGAAGAGGACAGTCTTGCAGGATATGCTCTGGTGTCTGTTCTGCCTGCTGACACTGGCAGAGAGCTGTTTGACTTATTTCTAGTCTGTATAAGTGTTTGTTGAGTCTGCAGTGTCCGGTGCGTAGTCGAAATATAAATTAACAAATATGAAGCACAGAACCTCACAGGGTCCAGTCAATTACAATTATATTTAAGACAATGAAGTTTTATCGGACATTGGTTTCATAGACTGTTTTTAGACCTTTTCATTTCTAACAAATTAGAATGATTGATACGGTTTGCTGCAGTTTCCATAGTTTTAATTTTCAAACAACAGCTTACCTCCAAACCATGCCGCAGAACTCTCAAAGTGGATCTTGGCCCTCGGCCACAGAGTGTGTACAACTGAGGTGTGTCTTCATTGGCCAGATCAGCAATCTGTGTCAAGTAGATGAGTAATACAACTATAATAATGAACAATTATGTAATAAATCTAGTAGCAAACATTCCTACAAAGTTATCACAAACTACAATGAATCTACAGATAATGAATCTACAGAACAGTCTGAAACATGTATGCTGTTTAATGTTAGACAAAGATCCTGCTCAGCATTGTTAACCTATTGTTTGGCTAAGTGTACAAACTGTCCTTCGAAAGCTCCATATTGAGCACTTGCCACTTGTTAACAACTGTTTGATTTGTATGTGATCTGATCCTAAGAGCGATTGTACGGTGTGCCAGTTATGCACCTACAAGTAGGTCAGCACATCCAATTTCTGCGATGCTTTTTTATTTACTAGGGTAGATTCCCTAGGTCGTACATCAGACACCTCTTACAACATGCCTTGTAGGTTGTAGTGGTACTGTTCTTTGCTCCCCTTGATGGTCCCGGCAACACACGCGAGAGAGCAGGATAACAAAGAGAAACATCACATACTGCATCACATAAGTATAATTACCTGCATTGTAATAATTGGTGACAAGCTGTCCATTTCATCCACCATCACCAAATTTTTCAACTCTCTAGGTGAGAAATGGAATGTATCACCTTCTTCTAAGGGGTTAGCACTACTGAACATTCTCTCCCCATCATCATCACCAAGATGAGCTATCTGATACAGATGACTGGCAAAACAAATTAAATATTATATTATGAACACAGAAACTACAATAGAACCACTAAAATACAAGATAATGCAACAATTATATGGACAAGAAAATTAAAGTCACTCATGCCGAAAATGAATGTTACTAAAGATGTAAATACTGCAGTTTCATGGTAAACTATCAGCACAGCGTACTTATTCTCACTGGCCTAAACCGCAAAGTGGTTTCTTCTGGGATCATTTTTCTATGCTCAGGTCTAAATAGCGAGATGCGTTACCTCCATTAATCCAGTCGTCCCTCGTGGGTTTTTCTTTAGGTCAGTCTCACAAGGCCATGTCTTGTCATTAACCCTTTCGCTGCTACATACTTTCTGAAGGCTGAGCTAAAAATAGCTAATCTTTGTTTCTTGGTCACAAACGTGAATGTACGCCTAAAGCAGTGACAGTAGCAACGTATAACACGTCTTTAGCCCAAAGAGGAGAGATAATAACAGACGTGTTAGTGCGTCTTTAGAAGTGAATGGGAAAAATGTATATATACGTCCTAGCAGCTAAAGGGTTAAAGAGGGGACTTTCTGCATAATGTGGTTGGGAGCCAAGAGAGCTGCTTTAAAATGGTAGTTTGTCTAAATTTAGAATAAAGTCTATTTGGTAATAGCTGCCTTATTCTATTACTCCATTCACATTTGTATTTTCGCTTTGATAAAGTATTTTTGCTTTTCAAGTGAAATTCTGTAGTGCAACTTACTTTTTGCTGCCTGTTTTGGTGAGTCTGTCAACTGCATCAAATAGAGTGGTTATAAGCAGTTATTCTTGAGCAAACGCAAAAATACAATAGTATCAATAGTAGTAAATAGTAGAAAAAACAAAAACTTACTGGTTGCCAAACTCTGCAGCCACAAAGAGAAATCCTGATTTCAACACACACATACTGGCTGATACTGGTACAGTGTCAAAATATTTCAAGCGAATTTCTGTAACCTAAAAGAATGCATGTAACAATTATCCATAGAGATCTAATTGATCATTATCACAAACAATGTATTTTTAGCACAATAAACTAATATAAGTTAAATATTAACTATGTATGTAAACTAGCAAACATTTAAACAATAACTTGAGCACTGGTACATATCTTTCCTCAAACACTAGTCAATAAACTAACTTACCATATCTTCATCTGTTTCAAGTGTAATTTTGAAAATGTCACCCTGTTCTGTTTGAGCCAAGAAGAAAAACATTGACTGAAAAAGAAAAATGACATATTCATGTGACTATGACTGAATGCACATATAAGTGAGTGAGAACTGCAATAGAGTAGTTGGTTAGCACACTAGTTTCATACATTGGAGGTTTCAGCATTAAATTTCCTAATAGGAGTAGAATATTTTCTGATCATAACAGCTCTCCGGTCAACTCAGCCTCAATTGGGAAAACAGAAAAACAATGGGAAGTAGAGGTGGTCGGCATGACGATGACCACATCACCATACTGTGCTGGTATTCCCCAATAAAAATTGTATTTTACTTTGCTACATTAGTAGTTAAATTAATGATGCAAACACGTCACCATGAACACAAAAAGAGCAATGTTCAACACAATCTTTCTCCCACATTATGTTACCAGTGCCAAACCTGGACGCTGACAACAAACGATAGAAGAAAACTAGTCACAACAGAGATGAAGTGTCTACGCAGAATGCTGGGTGTAACAAGAAGAGACCGGTTGAGAAATGAAGACATCAGGAAAAAAGTGGGTACAACATCAGTACTAGACTTCATCAAGAAACAACAAATTAAATGGTTCGGTCACGTAAGCAGATTACCATCAGACAGTGCACCCCAAAGAGCAATGCTGCTCCGATACAATGGGTACAAAGCAAAAGGCGGCCACGCAAAAGATGGACCTCAGAGATAACAGAGGCGCGAAAGAGACTATCTACGAAGCGCATACTAGGGCCCGTTTTAGAAATCTCTTCCTGACCTGACGCTGTGAGGCATACAGGATTCGAGAAAGAAGAAGAAGAGTAGTTAAATGTCACTATAAATCTATTTCACTGTTTTCAGGGAGAGGTCACTGACATACAGTCTCATGTGTGTACTAGCAAAACCATATGTTTAACTCCAGATGTTATTTTTAACCATAACCCACTAGTCAGTTCACAGCCCTTTGTAACTTAAGTCCACCTAAATCAATCAGGAAACCAGAAATTCAAGAATTGGCCAACTTTTGCAAAAAAACGTTGCAATTCTATGAGTCAATAGTTACTTGATGAGAAGTGTTAATACTACTGGTATGTCCTAGTGTTAATTTTAATTTGTTACATAATATAACCTTGCTTTTGCATCTATACTTTGAGTTATTTCTTAACTTATTTTCTGTTACCTTTGTCTTGTGTGTAGCACTGCAAACAAATATCATCCCCCTTTCAGGATCATCAAGATCGCACTGAAAAAAAAAGAATATAATTTATGAGATTATACAAATGGTCATTCTGATTTAATGTTTATCAATCTAAACTGCAGACAAGAGTTACACAACTGAAGTGATGGTACTCCAAGCAGACCCATAGAGTTAAGTCCCTGCAGCAGATATAGATGGGTATACATACTGATAGGGGTATAAAATGACCTGCATGGTACCAGGTCTGACCGGAGAAAGTAAACTATATGATGCTGCTCTGACATGTGACTAATCTGAATATCTGGGATTTTCTTCATTTTTAAAAAAAAGTAAGACATCTGTTTTCAGCACTAAATCTTTGGGATATGATTTACCGTCATTCTAAGATTTCGACTTGCCTATCAAATCTGTGGTCTGCTAGAGGGTAAACCTCTTGGAGGTTGAGTAGGTCTTCATGGTTTGCTGACCCTGATATATATGTAGGCCCCCAAGATCTGGCGCAGTATGTACAGGTTAGGTATTAGCAAGGATCACAACACTGTCCTTTGGACAAGTGCTCTGATCTCATCCTCAACAACTTCACCCGCATATGACTGATCACACCCATTCTGTGTAGATTAATCAATTGTCTAGTGTCCTTAACAAAGTGCTCATATTGGGCAGCTCCCATCTCCTTCACTATCGCCAGGGAAATGAATTCACATGTATATTCAAAATCATTTGACATGTTTTTATTATGGCATCAATGATGTTTGCACTATCCACAGCCCGTCCTTCCTTGACCAAAGCTGGATCTGCCAGGTGATCTGCTAACCCATTACTGTGTACGCCTGCATGGTCTGGTGCAGAAATAAAGTATGGCAGGTATGTGAAGTCTAAACTACAAATTACATTGTAGGAAGCCTCATCAATAGATTTACATGATATAAGTGAATTTTCCTGTTGTCTGTCCTTTGTGCAATTTATGATGCAGTTCTTCATTCCCAATTAAATCAATGATACTTATCAAAACAAAAAGAAGCAAGTTATTTAACACAATTATTAAGTTGATTAACAAAGTGCATGTGTAACTAATTAACTCATATCAAGTGAATGAAGTTGTAAAAGTACAAACAAAAACAACAATGGTAGAAGAAAAACAATTATATCCAATTATACGAATAAGCTACAAAATAAAGATTTACCCGTCTTCGAGGTATAGGGCATCTAATATCGGGTTGATCACCCAAGTTCTTGTAAGTGATGTAGTTTTCTGAACATATAATGACACCACTTGGTCCATCATGACCACCAGGAACTGTTAATTGAAGCAAACATAAAAATAGATAGTACCACATAACAGACATTCTCAGTCTTGGATGTTGCAGGATAATAATTCAGACTTACTTGTGAGGATAACAAACAGTTAGCTTTACTAATAATTTGCTATAAACATATAATTGTTCAGATATCTTCAAACAATTGGGACAGATATATATCCAATTACATTCAACTTTCATATATATATATATATATATATATATATATATATATATATATATATATATATATATATATATATATATATATATATATATATATATATATATAGAGAGAGAGAGAGAACGATAAATTGAGCTGACAGCAGGCAGAGATATGATGCTGTCACAATAACGTATAAATTCTGTTACACCAGTCCTTTCTGAATCGACTTTGATCCTTAGATGCTCGATATTAACAGATACAGTAAACAACAAATTACCTGATATGAGAAAGTTGGCATGTTCCTCCAAAAGTTCTGAATACTTTCTGACAACATGATTGAGGCCAAGGTCAAGTTCATAATAAGTTAGAAGTTGCTGTGTTTTCAACGCTGCTTCTCCTGAAGGATCGCCATCTGCTTCCTGTTTGGTTAATAAAACACCAACAATATTACTTTCTTCAAAATAATTTTTTTAATGAACTTTTCTTGAATTCAACAGAATATTATTATATAGTTAGAATTTACAGAGGGCATGAGTAGACCCTGAAGGCTTCTCATGAGATCTGATACTATGCAACAATATATATATATATATAAAACTCAGCAGATGTGGTACTTGTTTTCCTCCTCTTCTAGCCAGGGATGTGAGTTTTTATTTTTGAGCGAATGGAGTCAATCTGGCATATATGTATGAAAATGAGAAGGTTCAGTTATGACGTAGTATAGGTCAAGGTTATGTGACGGTATGTAATTGTAGTGCGGAAGGGGCGATGAACAAATGTGACGTAAACGAGCTAGTCAGAACCGGTTTAAATAGTACATAAACATAACGCGATAGATTATCTGGCAACTTTCGATTTGTCAATGGGGCTGCTTTAATCTTGAACACCCTGTAGAATCTGCATGTTTTCTGCAGTTGGGGGAGGCAGAATAATGTAACGGGTAATACTTTAATACTATAACGGGCATTATAATCTGATGGGTGTTGGGAGGAGTTTTTGTCTAGCTTTCTGAAGTTCAGGTCATGCTGTACCATCTTGCATGAATAACTGTAAATGTGGTACAATAAAGTGGGATTCTTATGTATGGTTCTAACATATCATTAACCAATCTGCTTTGATAAATGACAGCAAAATCAAAGAATAACGGGACTCTGGATCATCAAGAGGGATGAACTTGAGTAGGTAGGCAAACCAGAATTTTTTAAAGTATGCAGAGACTATGTGCTGGCCTACATGCATGTAAGCGTCTAGCTGTCACAATGAATCTGCTGCTCGGAAAAAAATCTAAAAATTACTGCTTCTATTAAAGACATACCAACCTCATAATCTATTTCCAGACATGCAAATGTTGGGTTTTCAAACCCCACATCAACACCGATCATGTGATAGACCAGTGTGTTTGATTTATGGGCTTCTAACGGAGAAGAAATGGTCAGTCTTGCTTGGGCATCACGATTCAAGATATATACAAGTTTCTGCTTCTCTACAGCACCTGTGGGATACAAAAAATAGAATATATCTTGGTGTTCTTTGGCTGCTCTAGATTGTAATATAGATCAAAATGGGAGTATGCTATAGTAATGAATTAAAGTATTAAAAAATTAATTGACTATATTTGTTTGTATCAGTTTTTCCCAACATATTCCTATCTAGAGTAATTCTGTGTGACTAACCAATATCAGTTCTACATTATTATCTGTATCAAAATCATATTCATCTTTCCCTTCCATAACAACAATACTGTATATCCACATCAAGGCATAATTTGCCTGCTATGTATTTGTTCAGGATACTATCATCATCATCATCAGGTGCCGTGTCGGCTGGTGTAGGCGATCATGGATCTCCACAAATCTCTGTCGGTGTTTGCTATCAACTCAGATGTTGACGCTCTACCGTGCCATGAAGTCAGGCCATCCAACATTTCTCTCTGTCTTCCCTGTCTCATCTACCCTCGATTTTACCGGTTGTCACAATGTGTTCTAAACCTCCCTCCTCATCACATGCCCGAAAAATGATGACCGCCTCTTTCTTATATTGATGATGAACTTTCTCTGTGTCTTGATCTCATTCAGCACCTCAACATTAGTCATTTTAGCAGCCCACGGGATTCTCGTCATTCGTCTATAAAACCACATTTCTGTGGCCCTCAGGCATTTTTCGATCTGTGTGTTCATTGTCCATGACTCGCATCCGTATGTCAGTATTGGTTCTATGTAGCACTGAATAACTCGCATTCTGATCGGGATTGACAAGGACTTGTTGCAGATAATGCTTCTCATTTTCTGGAATGATGTTTTCGCTTGTCCTATTCTGCTCTTTATTTCTGATCGGCATCTGATGTTACCAGGACTCTGAGGTATTTAAATTGCTGCACTTGTCTTAGATCAGTCACATTTACTGTGATGGTGCATTTTGGTTCAGGATACTAAAGAATTAAAATTGATATTTTTAGATCTCTAAACATGATTCTTAAGATCACATAATGTATCTTAGAAATATGAATCATCAAGTTTGTGATTTGCCTACTGACAGATGGGGTTACATTGTCCAACCAGGCATATTCACAGGTGACAGTGGGATCACATTCAGACATGGTGTATCAGCTATGACCCAATCCTGTTCCATGCTTGACTAATATGCATGTCATTTCTTGCTTGCGCAAGGTAATGGGTTAAGTGAATTCACAATTAAACATCCCATATGTTCAATAACAATGGCAAGCAACAGCTATCTCAATAGCTACAGATAAGAATTTCTTGTTAGACTAATCGGCTGTCGGAAAATGGAATAGCTACAAAAGACAACACACAACAGTCTGACGTAGATGGAGAGTGTCAGCTGTGGTGTGGAAAGAGTAATAAAATGAGGCACGGCAAATACAGGGATATGGACAATCTAATATATAAACATGGCATCTGTTACCACATTTATCAGCTATAACTGGACAGAAGCAAAGACAGCCTTTGCAATACTCATCGGGACATGGAGAATACTGCAGGACCACACCCTCGTGGCAAGTTTATTACCTAGCATGACATGAGCGCAAAAAATGTGAATTGCTTAGTCAAAATATAGTGGTCTAGTAACCCATTGCTGAAAAACCCATCAATACACACTAAGCTTGGGGAATAACCTAATCTGGATTTAGGACATGTAGTGAAGTCAAAAGACAAATCAATGTCACTACCAGAAATCAAGACATATATCAAGAGAAAACACAAAGAGTTGTGGGACCAAACAGAAAACAGCACAAAAAATCTTTCGCCTAAGAACAGGACACTGCAGGCTCAACCATCAATGCACAGAATAAAGCCAGCACAGTGCGTATGTCAGACTGAAACACAGATCCTGAAAGTCATGTCTATAATACATACACGAACAAAACGAAACATGGCCTCATGAACGAAGCTTACAGAGCAAGCTATATGGAAGTCTCAAGGAACTCCAACAGACATGCAGCTTCATAGGAGCAGCCCATCTCATGGATTAAATGGGCATAAAAATGGGATGCTAAAAAGAGACAGATTTGTAGATGGTCTTTAGACTTCTTAAAGGAGTTCACAACCAGAACATGTAATTTTTTACCCTTTAAATTTGAAAAGATGGCGTGAATAAGCTCTGACTACCTTCTCTATAATCACTTAAAGCTGACAACACATTGAAGTATAACTCATAGATGAAGTATAACATAGATGTGGTATTATAAAGTGGGGTTTATATTCACAACATTCTCAGTAACCCATCTATTAAAGTTTGTTTTTTAATGGACATTTTGCAGGTTATAAGGGTGTTGGGTTATGTCTTCCAACCCAAATCTATAAAATCGGTTTTGCAGAAAAACCTGACAGTGTTATGAGAACCTAATATAGTGTTGTAAACAATTTAAGCACTATTAAGAATGCTGAATTTAAAAATTAATAAGTGATAAACTGCAGCTCTATATTCCATTGGTAATGCAATAGTATATTAGACAATGTCTACAGTATTAACATAATTAGTATATAATTGACATAAACATATATTACCTATCATAACAGCTCTGCCTTTGGGATCTACTGCAAGGTACTGCCCAGGCACAATTCTGCGACATCCACTCTTGCCAAAAGTCTCTTGATGGACCTGACAAGACAAACATAAGCATTTAATCAATGTTATCAGTTTTTCAACAACACTGGAAATTAAAAGAAGTGAATGTACATGAATATATCTTAGGCAATCAAATTATGCTATAAAGGCCATAAACAGGGTGGTGCGTTTGAGGTCTTCGCTGAACCCAAGTTTGTTCTGAAAAGTTGTTCCTGGTGGTCAGATTTTCATTCTCACATTGTCCAAAACAGGCAGTCATGCAGGATGTGCTCTAGTGACTGCTTTGATGTTCCACAGATGCAGGCAGCAGACTACATGAGACACATTCGATGCAGGGTTAAAAAGGATTTAAAAGCTGAAGGATTGACTGCATTGCACCGGGTTTTACCCCATATAGTTTGGTCCCCCTGCAGAAATGGCACGCCACCTGCCGAGAGTATTGCACAAAGCACGAACTCCGTAGCTCTGACAAGCCTAGGGGTCTCTGGAAAAAACTGCACTCGTGAACAGAAGGCTGCGGTCCAGATTCGAACCCACGACATTCAACTCGCAAGGCAAAGAGACAAGTATGCATTGGGACCAGTGTCATCAATCAAACTCTGAGAATTGTGGTATGCTTGTTTATTAATGCTGTCATGCTCTGGTTGTACATATCCTTCATATGTTTTCTCCACTTCATTTTCTTGACTTTTAGGAAGCGTTCGCCGAGTGGTTACCGGGCCTAAATTTGGGGTGTAAAGAATAGAACCACTGTTACCTGCCACGCATGTCGTAAGAGGCGCTAAGGAGATTTGGCTGAAATCGGATGCATGTATCCTAAACGTGTATAAGTCTTATGCGTTTAGGGGCCTACCAAACCAATGTGCAACGTATACACGTTCTGACAAAGATCAAACATATCACAAAGAGTGATTAAAATTGGTGTAAAGAACGAACCAAAGAAGATGACTGTTAATTGGCGCCTGCTGAAAAGTTATTGGATATCCCAAAGGTGCTTAAAGAAGATCCTAGTTGCAGGGTTATTGGTACCCAAATTTGGGGTGTAAAGAATAGAACCACTGTTACCTGCCATGCATGTTGTAAGAGGTGACTAAGGAGGTTTGGATGAAATCGGATGCACATGTCCTAAACGTGTAAAAGTCTGAGTTTAGGAGCCTACCAAACCAATGTGCAACGTATACACGTTCTTGGCAAAGATCAACATATCACAAAGAGTGATTAAAATTGGTCGTAAAGAACAAACGCACAAGAAGAAGATCCCTAAGTTAGTTTTTTGTGTATTCTACAAAAGCTAGCCTACAGGTTGCACAACAAACTCACGCTCAAAGGTGCAAATGTTGGTCTAGAGCGAACAAAGAATAAACACATCTCATCACCATTTGCAAATAGAAAATTGTGCATATGCTGGCTGGGATTTCACAAACTTAGAACATAAATTACAAATGGTTTAGCAATTATTTATTTTGAAATACAATTTTACCCTCTCAAAGGCATTTTTGGAAGCAGTATACTCCAAAATTACAATCCTGCCAGAGTCAGAACCAACCACAACATAATCTGAAACACATAAATAATCAATGAAATACAACATTACTGCTACCACTTACAAATGAAAAATTAATTTATCGTCCAAATTCATAAAATAAAACTGAGTTTAAACAAGAATACACAAAAGAACTAGTGACAAAATGTTTACACAACTACTCAATGAGCTCTTGCTTGGAGCTCTTTATTTCCAGTCATGTATATAGGTGTATTGTTGGGCAAATATTCCTGTCTACACTGTCTGTACAGAGCGCCAGTCATGCAATTTGTTTCATGATTTATAAATATATGTGAGATCATTATCTTTCTGCTCACATTCTTCAAGCGCTTCATTTCCTGGTACTTCTAATCAGAGCTGCGAGTTTTCACTCTTGGGCAGCAAATGTCAATTTGTAGAATCTGCATGTGTTCTGTAATTGTGAAAGACTAGTCCATTTCCTGGTACAACATAGTGTGATGGTACTAATTTGAATGTAATCCCATCATTTTAGCAGTCACCATCATTTCTCAGATGTGTGGAAGTTTACCACTCTTGAGAGCTAGCAATATATGTGATGCAGTTATGCACATACTAGCACATCCAATCTCTGTGATGCCTTTTATTTACTAGGGTAACTTTCCTAGTAAAACTCTACCAATGCCGGTTCCAAGCCCGGATGAAAAAGGAGGACTGAGCCTGAGGCCAACTACCTCATCACAAGAAATTGAAAGAGCTACAGAAACTTATGTCTGGTCAACCACTAGTGACAACTGTTATAAGAAAAAGATGGAGATATGTTGGACACACCATGAGGAGAAATAATCAACAAATATCAAAGCAGACATTGAAGTGGGATGCAAAGGGTTCAAGAAAGAGAGGTCGACCTAAGGAGACCCTGAAACAAACTTTGCTGAGAGAGGCAGGAAATATCAGTTCCATGGAGGAGATTGAGCGAGTTGCCCAGGATAGAGCGGTATGGAGAAATTACTTGCAGGCCCTATGTAATGTATAACGGTGTGAGAGAAATTATTATTATTAATTATTATAACTTCCCTAGGTCCTACATCAGTTGCCTCTTACAACATGCCTTGTAAGTCGCAGTGGTATCTTCCCTTGCAGGCCCCGACACGATATGGGCGTAGTAAGAGTTGATGCTATTAATCATGTTTGTAGTCTACTATAATGCTAAAGTCTTAACTGTGTAGATGGAACATAATATACTGGTAGGAATTAACTTTTCATTGTGGTGACTGTCTAGATATTAAATAAAAATATTGCATAGCTCTGTGACCAATCAGATCTAACACCATGCAAAGTTCTGCTCAGGACAAGCTATTTAATGAACAGTAACACATGCACAACAAATCTCAGTTTCATATTTGTCAGTGCATGTCTCTAATATTGAAACATACTACAGATACAACTTATAAAACAAATTCTGTAGCAGAACTACAAAAATAGCATATACTAACAAGCATTATTAAATCAACTAGTACATTAAATTTGCACATTTCAAATATACTGACATCAGTTATACCTTTTGTTCCTCCTGTTAATCTAAATGGCATTAAAGATCGAACAACTCCAAAAACTTCTGTTGACAGGACTGGGAAAATTTTTCCAGTGTTTGGGTCATGTCTAAATAATTCCAACACCTTTCCTCTGGAAACGACAATTTCCTGAAGCTTGGAGCCTGAGAAATTCCCATGAATTGCAGTAACAATTCCCTGTGACCTCTGGAGTGTGAGATTGTACAGGTACATACTGACAGCTTGATTCTGATTAACTCATCTTTGGAAAGAAGAAAACAATCTAGGTATTCAAACATTTGAGTGCTTAATTAAAAATAAACACATTTTGTCATGAAAATATTATCGTGGTTGAAAAATTTGAATGCACAGATTATTCTTAGTTCCACATGGAAACATAAGGCATAACAAATTTCATCCAACCAGATCTGTCTTGAGCATGTCAATTTAGTTTATTCTAGACTCCTCTTTCTCTGTGAACAGTTTGTCTCCACGTTCTCTCTCTGTGAACAGTTTGTCTCCATGTTATCTAAGTCTTTCTCTACCTCTCTTGTCTCCCAGATTACATTTCAGAGCAATATGGGTGTGTGGTATGCATCTCAACATTTCCATCTCCTCTTTTATATTTCTCATTGATATTGATGCCTGTGTGTTGGGTGGTCTCAGTATTAGGTATTGTTTGATCCCAACCTATTCAAAGAATTCTTCTGAGAAAGACTTTCTTCAAATCCTCTTGATCTATCCAAAATAAACTTAAATTCAAATAAAACTGACAGATGCTGCAAAAATCTAATATTTTTTGGGTGTATAAAGACCCAAAGGGTTGTAGAAAACCATGATGGAAGGAAGCATGCCGGCATTGAGATGAGGAAGACCATGAAGAAGATGAATACAGGATGCAACATGATTTGAGCATCACATCTGCAGTTATGAGATTCTGAAGGACTGTAAGGGTTGCAAAGTTCTGCTCAGGACATGCTATTTGATAATGATTCAGCAGTACTGCTTCAAGAAACTGTTTTTTCTGAACAGATTTGAAGAGAAATGAGCATACAAGATGGCTGACGCCACATCAATTGAGGAAGGAAAAAGCACGGAGCATCATAAATACCCTCTGTTCCAAACAATGTGGAACAGCAGAACAAAGGACATTGAACCACCAGATAGGAATGAGTTAAATGTGGACACAACTTCTGGCACTGTCTACAGAGAGATGTACTAATCAATACCTCCGCCCGAGTGGTTACCAGGGCCCAAGTTTTGGGTGTAAAGAATAGAACCACTGTTACCTGCCACGCATGTTGTAAGAGGCGACTAGGAGGTTTGGCTGAAATCGGATGCACATGTCCTAAACTGTAGAAATATATGCGTTTAGGGGCCTACAAACCAATGTGCAACGTATACACGTTCTTGGCAAAGATCAAACATATCACTAAGTGTGATTAAAATTGGTCGTAAAGAACGAACGCAAGAAGAAGAATCAATACCTCATGGTCACAGTGAGTTGAGCGATCAGTGAACACTGCGATTGCTGCATTCAAGAATGGATCACAATGGCTTGCTCAAGGCTAATCATCATGTAATCATTTGTGAGGATGTCCATCAGAGCACTCAACAGAAGATCTGGTTTCCAAGCATGAAGGTCATGGGGCAGATAATATGAGATGTAGCCGCCAATAACATAAGGCTACTGGGCTGAGGTAAAAATTCTCGGAAATCAGACCAGAATCGTCGCATGACTTTGAATTCCAGTATTGTTAGATAAAGAGGAATTCATTTTGAAAACACAACATGCTAAATCAAGGTTACATTATGTTACAAATGAAGTTTAACGGTAAGGAATATCAGTATTATTAACATTTTTCATCAATAAATAACCATGGACTCGTAGAATTGTGTAAAATTGAAGAAAACCTTACAGTGTCTTGCAAACACTTATAAAAACCTGATATTAAAGTGATATCAGATTAGCAAAAGTCGCTCCTTTACTGTTCACACAAACAGGTTACACTGAAATCGCTTGTGCTGGGCCTAAAGGTGCAAATTTCAACCGTGGCACAACAAAGTACTTACATTCTCGAGCTTAAATCGCACTCTACACTGATCAGAATGGTTATGGAATGAGTAACAACTTAAGTGGTTGCTTCGAGCAGCAAAATCATTGAATTAAGAAGTTGCATGTTAAATTAAATATGGATTAGGATATTGAACCTAAGTAGGAAGTACTCATATTGATTGGAAACAACTAAACTTAAACTATTCACATGATATACAATACACACATGTGACTTGCGGCTTCTAGGCTATTAGTATAGTAAAGTATTTATTAGCGTCCGTGTTGTGTCGGGGCCCGCAAGGGAAGTAAATAGTACCCCTGCAACCTACAAGGCATGTCATGTAGAAGAGGCGACTGATGTAGGACCTCGAGAATCTACCCTAGTAAATCTTCTTCTTTGCGTTCGTTCTTACGACCAATTTCAATCACTCTTTGTGATATGTTTGATCTTTGCCAAGAACGTGTATACATTGGTTTGGTAGGCCCCTAAACACATAATAAGACTTCTACACGTTTAGGACATATGCATCCGATTTCAGCCAAACCTCCTTAGTCGCCTCTTACGACATGCGTGGCAGGTAGCAGTGGTTCTATTCTTTACACCCCAAATTTTAATTTGGGCCCGTAACCACTCGGCGACCCTAGTAAATAAAAAGCATCACAGAAATCGGATGTGCTGGCCTACTTTTAGGTACATAACTGAGGCATAACTATCACAGCGTACAATCGCTCTTGGGCTCAGATCATAGTCACACAGAGTGGTCAATGTGGATCTTCGAAGAAGAGGTATTTATTAGTTTTAATTACAAATTTATAGTTGTACTCGTACAGTATTAGTACTATTAGTTTAACTATAACTTATACTAGTACTAGTAGTATTGAAATAGGTGACTAAGATAAGATGGTTAGGGCATGTATGTGGTAAGAAGTTCAAGAACTGCTTAAAGTTTAAGAATGGAAAATTCAATAGCCGAATACCACAACAAGTTGAACAAGTGTTTTTCTGTGAACTTTCTGAAGGGCGATGGCAGACAACTGCTCAGATATAAGGCAGCCTCTGAGCCTGCAAGGCCTCAATGAAGATCATCAAGATGTATCATTGTATGTGTCTTATCGGTTCCAACAAATAGGAAAGTAGGTGATGACAGTTTTTGTGGGAAAACATCACTATCACATTTACAGCAAAATTGCAGAATCTTTTGGGGAAAACCTAGGGATGAGCTGAAGCAAGAGAGAGAAACGCAAACTGAGAAGTTGTAACTGTAAAATACTTGCCAATTGACCGTCTCGACGATTGTAAAGACGAAAAATGTCATTTACTTATATAGACTATTTGAAATTGAAGCACCGGCTAATTTAAATATGAATACAAAACGGATGAAAATAAAGAGAGCAGATGATCACCACAACAGACGGCCTGTGCCAAATTCGTTGCTCTTAATAAGATTTTCCATAAGTGTGAATCATCGTTGGCAAGTGACAGTTGTTTCAGCCATAATCATAATGAATTCCGATAAAAACTGAGAGGTATAACTTCTATAACAAAGATGGGTTCTGCAGACTCACTCGACTGATGAATCTGATAACTTTTAAGCGATTATATAGTTTCATTTAATTAGTCATTTATGTTTTCATATGCATTAATATAAATTACACATTCTTATTGAATCATATTAATATTACACACCAATGTCTGATTACGTTAGATTGATTTAACCAACCGTAACATGAATTTCACGAGAAAGTGACGCCATTAACTTCCTGTGTACAAGGGACATGGGCTAACTTCAAGTCCCACAAACCTTTGCGTTTTCTATATCCTGTATGTAAAAAGTTCTCAATTCGTGCGCATCGTATCCAGATTGCGATTGTCCGTGTACAGTAAATTGATATATGCACGTCCCATCTTCTCTTGTTTCCAATATCATGAGAATAAATTTCATTAACAGATAATAGTCTTGTAGAAAAACTAATCTACCAAAACGAAAGGAATAGCATAGTGAACGTCAAATACAATACATATGATATTCTTCACAGACCATACTTCATTTGTCATCCCACACTATCGATGTTGCAATGGATGCCAAAACAAACGGCCAGCCACGCAAAGATGAAGCCCCAGAGATAACAGAGGTGACGAAAGGCACTATTAATGAAGCGAACACAAGGGCTCGTTCTAGAAATCACTTCTTATCCTGACTCTGTGAGGCAAAACAGGATTGGAGAATAGAAAAGAAGACTATTAAATGGCTCGTACTGTACTGTTAGGCAATGGGAGTCGTAAGAAACAGGGTATGTGGTTCGAATCCTATGCTTAGTAATTTGTTGTTGTCCGGAAGCCCCTAATACGTTTATATTGTCTATTTATTTATCATATTCATTGCTTCTCCTGGGGTTCCTAAAAAACAAAACAAAACATTTTCTGTTTTTGTCTTGATCTGCTCTAGTTATTTTTGCTTTTTGACAGGATTCTGCTATGCCATCTATTCACCATCTGTTATGTGGTCTTCCTCTCACATTCTTTCATGGTGCTCTGTTGTAGAAGACTGTATACAGTAGAGTTTGGTTGCATTCTTATTAAGTGGCTGAACCACTTCATTCTTTGTTTCTCAATGTAATTCAAGCCAGGTTATGTCCCAAATTCTTTCTTATGCCGATGTTAGTGACTCTATCGTTTCTGCTGTTGTTGGTAACTTTCGTAGGCATCGCATTTCCCGTGTAGTTATTTTTTGCGACTGTCCTTTGCTCATTGTCCATGTTTGGCTCTGGTAACACAGAATGGCCATCTAATAGAGCAGTGGAAAAATATATATGTGCTCTTGAATATAAGTGTTACAGAAGAGTCCTTCGTATATCTTGGACAGAGAAGAGAACAAATAGGTATATCCAGAAAGAACTCAAAATCAAAGGAAACTGGCTGATGCTACAAATAAGAAAGAAAAAATTGAGATATTTTGGATACATAAAAAGACATGAGGGGCTGGAGAAGACCATCATGAAAGGAGGCATGCTTACCTACCCAGCATATTCGTGGGGGGGTTGGACGACGGTGTGACAAGCCCACTGTGAGTGCGGGTTCAATTCCGCGGGCAGGCAGAAAAAGATACAGATTCTCTGGATTTTACTGTGTTCGTGGCACTGAACCGAAGGGTAACGATGTCCATGACATCGAGCAGAAGAACTGAAAGCTCAAGTGTTTCTGGATCGGTAAAAAGAAAAAAAAAGAGGCATACCAGCAAAGAGAAGAAGAGGAAGACCACGGAGAAAATAAATTCAGGATGTAACTGATGGTTTGAACATGACGGCTGTAGAGGCAGGACATCTGGCCTATGAGAGAGAGAAATTCCGGAGGACTGTTGGGGTGGCAAAGTTCTGCTCAGGATAAGCTATTTGATGATGATGAACACAGAGTAGGCATGAAAATGCTGTTTATCATCTGTTGTTTATCTATCAGTGATATGTTTTGGTGCCTTAACAATGGGGCTAGCTGGTAGGTTACAGCATTTGCTTTTTTACACTCTAACCACTATCTCTTTGTCTAGTATTCCATCTTCTGTGAATATGGATCCTAAGTATTTGAACTTTTGCACTTGATTGATTGTAGTGCCATTGGCATGGCTGTTTAGTTTATTATGTTTTCTCCCATTAAAGTGAGCCTCACCCCTGCGTTGTCCTTATTGACAATGTCAAAATGATGTGAAACCTGTTTTTCAATACACAATATGTAAAAGCGATACCGAAATCACATTACATATATTGCGATAGAAATAAAGCCGCCGAGTGGTTACCGGGACCCAAATTTGGGGTGTAAAGAATAGAACCACTGTTACCTGCCATGCATGTCGTAAGAGGCGACTGAGGTAGGGGCCTACGGAAGTTATCCTAGTAAATAAAAAGCGCGCAGAAATCGGATGTGCTGGTCTACTTGTAGGCGCATAACTGGCGCAGTGTACAATCGCTCTTAGTCTCAGATCACATACAAGTCATAAAGAGTAGTTTACCAGTGGTCAATAAGGAGAGTTCGAAGAAGATTTCAACGCTGTGAAGCAAAGGATTAGTTATTGGAGGCTTTCATAACAGAAGTTAAAGGAGACAAGTCACAGCATAAATGTTGGCGGATTCATCGTAAATAAATAGGAGGACTACCAGCCAATCTTTTCATAATTTGAATCACTCGTCACCTGAAGGAATGAGACCAGGAACTGCCAGATATGAACACTTTGCTAGTGGTACTTCTTCTTCTGCGTTCTCACTAGATTGGGATTTCGGATTCTCTAATAAAGGCAGCCGTCTGCCTCAGATTATCAGCCACGACATACAGTTTGTCTTGGAGGCTAGTGTAAGTCGGCCACTTCTTTCTTCTCAAGTCTGCATACTGGGGCAGTTCTGTAGGATATAATTCCTATGATTTCTGCTTCCCCATTTGTGCCGACCTCTTCCTGCAGTAAGTTTTAGCCACCCTCGTGATGGTAGGTCTGACATTCTTACTGCATGGCTAAATTTCAGAGGCAGATTGGCGACCGTAGAATCCGTTATCCCATTCCTCATTGTGAGGGTCGTTGCACCATGTTATGCGCCTTACGACCTGGTGCATCCGTTTTCTGCAAGCATTTGTTTCGGGTTAGCATTCCATAACGGTCACGTGCGCCCGTCTGCCCAGCGTGTTCGTAGCGCGTTAGACTACGGGTGACTATCCCTCTGTGTGCGGGTTCAATTCCGCGGGATGGCAGAAAAAGCCACAGATTCCCAGATTTACGGTGTTCGTGGCACCGAACCGAAGGGTTACGATGTCCATGGCACCGAGCCGAAGAGCTGAAAAGCTCAAGTGCTTCTGGATCGGAAAAAAAACCGGTCAGTGCATCCGATTTCAGTCAAACTTCCTGGTCACTCTTACGACATGCGTGGCAGGTAACAGTGGTCTATTCTTTACACCCAAATTTGGGCCCCGGTAACCACTCGGGCGGCTAGTGGTACAGGACATGTGATTAATCAACACAGAATGCGAGTTATCAGCCACCGTACTCTTATGAAAATGTTGAGGAGATTTAAGCGCCTATAGGCCGGTCCGGAGTGCAATGATTATCCTCACTAATTACTAAAGGGAGCACACTCCGGATAAATAAAAAAGAAATAATGCAAAATGGCTTCTGAGGAAAGACTCCCTTTGTTAAATGACGACGAATCAATTGATTATCCGCGGTATACGCCTAAAAGTTTAGTACCCCAGTCTCTAGGACCATACCTAGATGGACAACAGGAAAGACTGACCCTAAGTGCTGGTAGCAGTGTGCTGACTCTTTTGGAACATGATTCAATAGTGGCGCTTTTTGTTGTAGCATTTGATACGCGTTCAGGTTAGTCTAAAAAAATCTTCGTGTAATTCACTAATTATAATCCAGGCGGTACATTGGCATATGTATATCTTGTGATGTTACACAAATACACAATTCAGTTCTGTCCAACAGCAAAGAAAGCATGTCATTTCCAGACTGCAGAACGTAACTCCTCACCAAGTAATAATAATTTAAATATCATCAGTTTCAAAACACTATCACTAGTCTTCTAGTAGTTCACAATCACTCAAACTCACTGTGGATCACAGCAGGCAGGTGCCAGTACTAGTAGTAGTAGTAGTATGAAACGCAAAATTGTGGAAATAAGACATCATCGCAGTTGGAATTTGAAGAAAGAAAGTAAAGATTGATTGTATAGATCATCGAAAAATAATCTTAACATTGTAACTAGATCTGAACTGTGCCCACATGGAAAGAAGAGAGTGGGATGAGCAAGTAGTAGAAGAAATTATTACGGTACTAGTACTGTCATGCAGTTAGTCATGGAGAATAGAGTGGAGATGCACAGTTATGGACCAGATTTGGTACTCCCTTGGAAGGATGATCACATACAGAGAAAAGGTGTATAGATGTAACAAACATGTCAAACAACTAACTGCTTCAGACCAAAGACACAGTAAATCTTCTTCTTGTCGATCGTTCTCTTTTGGCCATTTTGATCATTCTTATTGTGATATATAAACAGCCTACACCAAGAACGGTTGTGATATGTCACATCTTCAGCACCATTTGGAGCTCTGGTGCTTATCATTCGCGATGTGTTTGATTTCAGCCAGCGTTTACTGGTTCGCTCTCCATCAGCCTTTGGCTGTCCCCAGCCGACCTGCAAGGCAGCAGGTTACTATTTTCTTTTAGGGTAGCTACCTTTAGACAACCTTCCCTCCCGAGTTGTTGAGCGTCATGTCTTTTTTTGTGTGACTACTTGGTTTGCCTACTGTCCAATTTTGTGTACAGTTTGCTTCGCTAGCCTTTGATTGTCCCCAATCTAACTACAAGGCAGTAGTAACACAGTAAATAAGATGTCAATTCACTGTTTTGAGTCAGTTATCTGGCATTGACCAAGATTCTACACCACCTTGTGGTGAGAATGGAAATAAACTGCAACATTTTACCTTGGTAGAGTGAATGTGAGTGTCTGTAGCTTAAGCGATAGTGAGCTCAATCACAACCCAAGTGTACCTGGTTCAAACTCTGCGGTGGCCAAGTTTGAAAACAAATTAGTTCCCTTGGATTTTGATGAACGGTAAAAGTAAACCTCACGGTTCAGAAAGCAATGATAAACTACTGAACGTATAAGTGGTGCCTAGAAAATTGGCGACTCATTTACTGTGGTTGATGGCTACGTCCTGTAAAAAATATGTCACAATTTTCAGAGTGAATAGGGATCAATTAAGAAAGCTCTACATCAGATGTGGTAGTAGTGTAACTGCAGTTGTACACAGTTTGAGAAAATCATCTTTGAGAGACATATTCAAACAGCTGAGAGAAAAGCAGGCTGATTTAAGAAAGGATAAATCCTGCACAGACCAGATTGCTTTGCTGCACAATGCCTGTGTTTTGCCAGAGCTCTAAGGGAGCAAAGAATAGTAACACTGGGACCTACAAGGCATGTTGTAAGAGGCGACTAAGGTAGGGGCCTAGGGAAGCTAATCTAGTAAATTAAAAAGTGTTGCAGATATCAGATGTGCTGGCCTACTTGTAGGTGCATAACCGACATAACGTAAAATCGCTCTTAGGCTCAGATCATATATGTCACAACGAGTGGTTTAACAAGGGATCTTTAGGAGCGTTCAAGAAGAATAAGAAGAAACATTATATTAAAATGTGATATAGAAACTAATTTTGTCTTTTTGTTGTTGAATACAGGCAATATTATTGAGTGGTGCTTACCAGAAGATACAGATCTTGATGGTGTAGAATTCAAAGCAATGACTAGTGGTTCTCACACACTTAACAGTGACTTTGTGTAAGTATACATTTAGATAATATAATGTGATAGACAAAATTGTTGAAAATGAGAAAATCCGACACATCCTAACACTAGATGTATTTTGTTTATATTTCCAGTGTTGGAGTCACTGAGATTCTTAACTGCAGGCAATGTCTCTGTCCACTTTGCACTTGTTTGTTACAACTGAAATAGCATTTTAATTCTGTATATCATAAAGTTATCATCATGACTATTATTCATACTTGAAATGGCCACCTGTCGATTGTAATGTGCAAAGCTCAAGCTCCATAGCACCACCAACAATTCTATGGGATCTTTGAGAGAAAAATGTACTCACAAACAGAACCACACATTCCTGGATTAAAACCAGCTGCTTTAGATCTCTTAACACAGTATCATTATACCTCTGAAGTTGGAGAAGGCACGTCAGTATGGCTCGGGGACACTGATATTAACTCTTTGTGTCCTAGAGAATTTTGGGGTGTGGTCACACTCTGCCAGATCACATTTCTAGCAAAATTTTTCAAAATGAAGTGATCTTGGAAATATGCCTATAACATTAGTTCTATGTAAGCTAGATTTATACTGTTGGCATCAAAATATGCAGAATTAAATTCTGAACAAACTGATAATAAATAGTTATATTTGTAAATTAGTATCTTCTTCTTTCTTTTGTCGTCACACTGCTACCGGGTTGTTGCCCAGTGTCGTGGTTTTCTGTTTTTGTCTTGCGCTGTTCTGGTGGCTTGTGTGATTGTTATCTTTACTCTTTCACAGGATTCTGTTACGCCATCTAACCATCTTTTCCGTGGTCTTCCTCTTGCCTTCTTATTAATTAGTATATATTTAGTAAATTATTGTTGTATTTCATGTTATTGAAAAAAATCTAATAAAAATGCCATCATTGTCGGTGAAATCATTAACATGAAACACTGTGTGTGTTTAATTGAACTTTGGGACAAATCCATGGCTTGTTCGGCACTTTAACGACCTGGAGGACGAAACAACATCTTGTAACTAAACTTTTCACACGGATATTCACTTTTTTCAAAACAGGAAAAATATATTTGGGAATAAAGCTATTTCTAAATAATCGAAAATAAATTCTGCCATGCCGTATAGTATATGAATGAAATGGGAGTTATGTGCCTGTTGAATTATGTAAACAAAAACAGTGTCGGACGTATAGTAGCTGAACAGTGAAACAAAACGTGCATGAACCCAAATTAGACGTTGGCAGCGTGTTTTGGCATAATGAGAGAACTGTTTTCACGTTGGGAGCGCGACTGGACGCAATGAGTTAAGGAAAGCATGCCTTCACGCAAAAATCAGTCATAAGCACCACACATGGCGCCTGACTATGCCTGAATTCATAGTGAATGAACACAGAAGAAAAAGATTTCTTAATTCGTAATATGGGGTCAAGAAACTATTTTTGGTGTTTCAATATTAATGTCCCTTAAAACCATAGTAGTATTCATGATAAAATCTGGTTCATCGGTCTAGGCGGGGAGAGAGAGAGAGAGAGATATTAATGTAAAATTTAGATAACCATTTTGAAAGATTATGACTTAGAAGAGTAGAAAAAGGTTAGTTTACAAAAAAATGTCAAAGCGGTGTCATGGAAACAATACAAAATGGTCACCAAACACAAATCTCTAAGGCTCTTAATCTAATGAATGTAAATTAATTCTGTTTTCACTCTAAGGTGAGCAATTAAAATATCTAAAATATTACACATGCTTTTAGGATATATTAAATATAACATTTTTAAAATAAATTTTTGGGTAAAAATACCTCAAAATTAGGTCATAAACAGCTTTTTGTGGCGGGAGGGGGTGGTGTTTGCCCAAAATTCATTAAAAATGTAATATTTAATATATCCTAAAAAGCATGGGTAATATTTTAGATATTGTAATTGCTCACCTTATAGTGAAAACAGAATTCTTTTATATTCATTGGATTCATAGTCTTTGGGATTTGAAATTGTGTGTTTGGTGACCATTTTGTATTGTTTCTATGGCGACGTGTTGACATTTTTTTGTAAACTAACCTTTTCTACTTTTAAGTCATAATCTCTCAAAATTGTTATACAAATTCTATATTAATATGAAAACGGTAAAAAATTCCAGACCAGAGTCTCCTTTGCCACAGAGACACTTCCCCCACGCCCCTCCTCCCTCCTCCACAAATTGTTATTCACTGAAGTGCAATTATGATGATTTGAATATCAATCCTACCCATTATAGCCAGGAAAGACAACAGACTGACCTCTTGTCTACTTGAAATATACACAACCACCACAACACACATGCTCGCATGCACATGCCCTCATGCACATGCCCTCGCACACCATTCCATCCTGCAGCTGTTGAGGCATAAGCTATGTAACCAAGCTTGGCCGTAGAAAATATGAGAACTTTGCTTTATTGATAGGCCTGTCGATCTAGCTTGATGACAACAGATCTTAACACAGAGGAAGAAATCAGAATATATCTTGTTACAGTGCAATGAAAAGATGCATTGTATTAACCTTTTTTACAAACATTTACTCTTTTTGTGTCCTCAGATATTTCCGTAAGGACAACCTGTTTGGTCTGGCCTGCTTTGAAAATATGCGGGTAGAAAGTGAGTTAGAAAGAGGTGCTCGGATGAAGTCAGTTGGTATTCTGTCTCTTTCATATACTACCCTTTATCGTCACATGCAGTTTCTGGAGAGCCAAGTGAGGTAAAACTATTGCTTGTCATTATTGTCTTTTGTTGCCTTTATTGTCTGCTGAACTACTGCTATGGCTACTGATAAGTCTACTGTTGGCTCTTGTGACCACCTCCCGTATGACCAATTGGATCTAGCACCCACCCATGTGTTGTCGAGTCCCGCAAAGGAAGCAAAGAATAGTAACACTGCAAAATAGACAGTATGTCATAAGAGGCAGCAGAGGTAGGGGTCTAGGGAAGCTACCCTAGTAAATAAAAAACGTTGCAGAAATTGGATGTGCTTGCCTACTTGTAGGCGCATAACTGGCACAGTGAACAATCACTCTTAGCTCAGATCACATACAGATCACAAAGAGTGGTTTAACAAGTGGTCGATATGAAGCATTTGAAGAAGAAGATGAAAGGTCTAAAGCCAAAGGATTGACTTCATTGCACCGGGTTTTACCCCTAATGGCTCGGTCTGTCTAGCAGAAATGGCACTCCGCCTGCCAAGAGTATTGTACAAAGCACAAATTCCATAGTTCCTGCAACAATCCTAGGGGTCTCTGGAAAAATTTACTCACAGACAGAGCGGCACGGTATGGATTCGTTGTCTTTATTGTCTTCTAAACTATTGATAAGTCTACTGTTGGCATCAGTCAGCTCTTATCTCTCGCGATCACCGCCAGACCGATGTACCAGACCTCCCCATAAATTCTATTCATGTGGAAATCTGATTCATGCAGCCTTAGTATTGGTGTGTTTTATGTCACATCTTCAGCACCATTTGGAGCTCTGGTGCTTATCCTTCGGCGATGTGTCTGGTTTCAGTCAGCGTTTACTTGGTTCGCTCTTTGTTCTGTAGTCATCTAGTGTTTTTACAGGGTGGGGTAGCTAGCCCCACCCCAACCTCCTTAGTCGCCTCTTACGACATGAGTGGCAGGTAACAGAGGTTCTATTCTTTACACCCCAATTTGGGAGCGGTAACAACTCGGGCGAGTCAGCTTTTATGACCTCCCCTATGACCAATTGGATCTAGCACCCTAAAAAAATCACCAAAGAACTCATTTTTATACCATGAGGTTGGCATAAACGAGGATCTCAGAAATTATAGAGACAGTGAAAATCAGTATTTCTGAAGCACACACACACAAGCTTGTTCTAGAAATCTCTTCTTATCCTGACGCTTTGAGGCAAAACAGGATTAGAGAAAACGAGGGGGACTGCCTAGAGTAGTTGATAGAAAGCTCGGCCTGATAGCTGTGAGACTCCTCATAGCTCGGGTTCGAACCTACTGTCCGGCATTTGTTCTAGTCCCCTGGTCTTACTCAGGACGATAACGTGAGTACCTCTGAAGTCGGAGAAAATCTGCCTGTATAGCGTGGGAATACTAATTATGAGTACATTGAGCACATGGCTGCCAGTGTAAAGTAATTTACAATGTGCACGCAGCTGCCATTGTAAGAAATTGGAAAAACGGATTTTCACGCAAAATCAGTTTCAGAGATGAAACTTTGTCTGAGTTGAAAGCGGACGAAAGAAAAAAAAAAAGAAAGAAAAAACGAAATTATGCTGGCATGAGTCAGCTCTGATGGCCTCCCTATGACTACTCAGATCTGATACCATATTACAGTATAACTCCAGAAGTGATACTTTAAGGTGGGATCTTTTTGTTTGTAAAATCTTAGTTACCTGTCACCAAATACAGAAATTTGGCTGAACAGATCGGCTATGGGAGACACTGGAAGAGAGGTTTACAGATACATGGTCTAACCAAACCCAAATGACAACATCAACCACCTTACAAGGAGAGATCAGAGCACCATTTTAGACTCTGAACTCAATACATATCACTTAATCACAGGAACAGAATCCTGAGACCATAGTGGTAGAGTACAGAACAGCTCTCAGTGATAAAGGACAGGGTTTAAGACTAGGTTTAGCCCGAGTGGTTACCGGGCCCAAATTTGGGGTGTAAAGAATAGAACCACTGTTACCTAAAACGCATGTCGTAAGAGGCGACTAAGGAGGTTTGGCTGAAATCGGATGCATGTGTCCTAAATGTGTAGAAGTCTATGCGTTTAGGGGCCTACTAAGCCAATGTGCAACGTATACACGTTCTTGGCAAAGATCAAACATATCACAAGAGTGATTAAAGTTGGTCGTAAAGAACGAACGCAAAGAAGAAGAAGAAGAAGACTAGGTTTGAGGTAGAGAGAAAGGCACAAGATAGAATTGAGTGAAAATTTTGTGTCTGTCTTATGTAACCTTGGGCTTGACAAGTACTGATGATGATGAATGTTTCTAATTCTATTTTCTTTCAAATATTGTAGACATCAGTTGGAAACTCCAGGGAACTATTCTCAACTGCTGGCATTTTACAATGACCGAAAGGGGATACTGCCCTCTGATGGAACTTCTGAAACATTGAAGGCACCATCACCAAGATCTACACCATCTACACCTAGTCATGATGCTCTTCCAGAGATGAAGGTAAGTTACATCAGATGATGGTATACCAGCAAAGAGATAATTACCACTATCCAGATAGAGCATGGCAGGTGATATTGTTTAGACTCAGAACTGAACACAAAAGAGACTGAACAGACACCTACATAGACTAAAACTAGTTCCATCACCCACATGTGCATGTGGACAGACAACTGAACACATCCTGCAAAATTGTCACCTGATGAATCAACTGTGGAAAGAACACTGGCCAACAGAGACTAAACATTCATGCAAAACTGTTTAGTATCCTTGATGAGCTAACAAACACAACAGTATATATCCAGAGAACCCGACTGATTGTGTAGACATTTAAAAACAGTGAACAAGTATAAGATGATAAACATCCTTTGTATAAGTTACATTACACCAACGAAACGAAACATGGCCTCATGAACAAAGCATACAGAAAAAGCTATGGGGAACTCTCGAGGAAATCCAACTGACATGCAGCTTCATAGAGGCAACCCAGCTCATGGTTTAGACGAGCATACGAAACCAAACGCAAAGAAGAAGAAGTATAAGCTGCATTTGTATAAATGTCCTTTGTGTGCTGATCTTATTTAGCACCTCCTAATTTTTCCCTCTTATTGTTCTAGACGCCCGAGTGGTTACGGGCCCAAATTTGGGGTGTAAAGAATAGAACCACTGTTACCTGCCATGCATGTCATAAGAGGCGACTAAGGAGGTTTGGCTGAAATCGGATGCACGTGTCCTAAACTTGTAGAAATCTATGCGTTTAGGGGCCTACCAAACCAATGTGCAACGTATACACGTTCTTGGCAAAGATCAAACATATCACAAAGAGTGATTAAAATTGGTCGTAAAGAACGAACGCAAAGAAGAAGAAGAATTGTTCTAGATATTCTCAACTCCTTGTGAACCAAACGTCACACTCACCCTAGTGGTTACCGGGCCCAAATTTGAGGTGTAAAGAATAGAACCACTGTTACCTGCCACGCATGTCTAAGAGGCGACTAAGGAGGTTTGGCTGAAATCGGATGTACATGTCCTAAACATGTACAAGTCTATGGTTTAGGGGCCTACCAAACCAATGTGCAACGTATACATGTTCTTGGCAAAGATAAAAATATCACAAAGAGTGATTAAAATTGGTCGTAAGAACGAATGCAAAGAAGAAGAAGAAATGCCAACTATGTGGCTTTGGGTGGAGCGCCTTTTACCAGGAGCCACACTAAAAGATATTTTTTATTCTTAAAAACAAATGGCTTGTAAAAACATGACTTTTGCCATGGTCAACTACTAGTTAACAATCTAATAAATGACTTGTACAGTTAGTGCAACAAAAAAAACAAAAAAGGAAAAGAAGAGGTAAAGCTAAATATAAATACAAGAAATGTTACTCAACTCCTTGTGGACCAAATGCCAGACTATGTGGCTTTGGGTTGACCCTTTTACCAGGAGCCACACTAATGGGCATTTTTATTCTAAAATAAATGGTTTGTAAAAACATGGCTTTTGCCCTGGTCCACTAAGAGTTAAGTGAAAATATGTGATAATAGGTTTAGTAAGAAGTCTGGTTGTTTATTATTCCAGATTACACATCCTGCTGGCTGCTTCAGTCAGTTCATCAAATTCTTTGGAGAGCAGACTTTTGTGTTGTGGAAGTTTGCATTGCTGCAGAGAAGGATCATATTTTTCTCTCCTCCTCCAATTGGAGTGGTATGCTACCGAGGTAAATAGCTTTCTTGTAAATATACAACATTAATTTTGTTGCAGTTCCAAAGCTGTTTTGTTGGGATTTTTAAAAAAGTCTGACCTTTTGTAAGTTAGCTTCCAGAAAAATGATGTGGAGAAAAACAAATGAAGGATAGCGAACGAAAGAAAGGAAGGAGACAGGGAGGATACAACCCAGAGCACAACAACATAAATACAATAAACAGACCACAGTCTTCAGACTTAGAACGGGACACTGTGGTCTCAGAGCACACCTCCTTAGAGTGGGTCTCGCCCAGTGGTTACCGGGCCCAAATTTGGGGTGTAAAGAATAGAACCACTGTTACCTGCCACACATGTCGTAAGAGGCGACTAAGGAGGTTTGGCTGAAATCGGATGCACATTTCCTAAACATGTAGAAATCTATGTGTTTAGGGCCTACCAAACCAATGTGCAACGTATACACGTTCTTGGCAAAGATCAAACATCTCAAAGAGTGATTAAAATTGGTCGTAAAGAACGAATGCAAAGAAGAAGAAGAAGAAGAGAGTGGGTCTCAGGGACTTAGTTGCCTGCACCTGTGGAGCACCAAAGCAGTCCCCAAAGCACATCTTGCAAGACTGCCCCAGCCTGAGCAGTGTGAGAATGGAAATCTGGCCAACAGGAACAATCCTTTAGAACAAACTATGGGGACAGGTGAAGACCTCAAGCGCACTTCTCTGTTTATGACACATACCGGAGTAGTTGCAAAGCAGAAGTTGATCGCAGAACTTGCCCATGTGATCTCGAAGCCCTCAAGGGAAGCAAAGAATAGTACCACTGCGAGCTACAAGACATGTCGTAAGAGACGACTGAGGTAGGAGCCTGGGAAGATACCCTAGTAAATAAAAAGCATCGCAGAAATCAGATGCTCTGGCCTACTTGTAGGCATGTAACTGACACAATGTACAATTGCTCTTAGGCTCGGATCACATACAAATCACAAAGAGTGGTTAATAAGTGGAGCACTCGAAGAAGAAGAAGAATGTTTAAACTATCTTCCTTCATGATCTACCTAAGGAAAACCCTTGAAATATCTTCACATAACAAAACCAGAAACCAAGAACTACTCTCTTTGAGCAAGTGAGAAGTTATACACGCTATAATAAGAAATAAATGTTGGAAATGAATCAACCATATTTTGACAAGAGTTCATGGCACCACTACCAAAACTGCTGTTATGAATCCAAGAAGAACACAATTATGACCGAGTCACAACACATGATGGCCACTTTCTGTTTTGTTAGTTGCTGACATAGAACAGAAAGAAAAATCCATAATTACATTATGTTAAAAAAATTAATCTTTTTAATTAGTAATAGTATGCATTCTTTTTTTCCAGTTTACTGCGCTTGTTGCTTGGCAAATCATTCTATACCAAGTCTGAGCAGTATAGAACTGAGACCTCACTTTTATGTGAATGTGGCAGACATTGAAGCGTTAGAAAATGAAGTTGCATTTGTTGCATGTACGTATTGAAGATAAAAACTTCAGAAAATGTCTTTGTTAAGGTTTATGATACTGACAACCATGAGTGTATTAGTGGTTTTAAAAAAATTTCTCTAAATGAGGAACTGCTAGATCTTCAGACTTGTCAAGCCTAATGTTTCCACAATTTGTTTTTAACAATTCGCACCGCTAGGAATTCATGCTTAGTCATGGCGCCTAATATGACACCTCTGACTGATTTTTGTGTGAAGGCTTGCTTTCCATCATGTCACCAGTGTCCCATGACATTGCCTTACTCAGACTTCAGAGGTAATTGTAATTAAGATCCCCAAGTAAAAGATAATGACTTCCTGTAAGTTACGCAAGTTTTGATACATACTGCTTTTAGTGTATGTGCAGATTCTACAATTTCGCATTGGCTGCTCTAGAGTGAAAACTCGCAGCCCTGACTAGAAGAAGAACTGCTTTTAGTTTCATCATGGATTTATTTTCCTTTTATTTTCATGCAATTTTTTAAATGTTCTCTATGTTTTTTATTTGATATATATTTTTAGCAGTGTTCTTTTATATTATATACTCTCATATCGCCGTGTGGTGCCGGAGCCCACAAGGGAAGCAAAGAATAGTACCACTGCGACTTACTAGACATGTCGTAAGAGGCGACTAATATAGGGGCTTAGGGTAGCTACCCTTGTAAATAAAAAGCATCACGGAAAGTGGATGTGCTGGCCTACTTGTAAACGCATAACTGGCACAATGTCCAATCGCTCTTAGGCTCAGATGACATACAAATCACACAGATTGGTTAATAAGTGGTCAATATGGAGCGTTCGAAGAAGAAATACTCCCAGATATTTTTTAAAAAAACTTATGATCGTTACCAGGGACATGATGAAACAGTTTATTTGGACATGTCTCTGCATGCTAACCACTACTTTTATTGGATGTATTATGATTGTCCTCTGCAAGTGTAAGCAGGGAAAGCAGATTATATTTGTTATTTCATTGCGTATTTACTTGTTTTATATTCATATATTTCCCATTTTCTTATAATATATATTTTTGTTTAACCATCCTATATTTATTGTGTTTTGTTTATTTGTTTTCTATTAGTTTAGTTTTCTCATCATATATTTCTTTTTATATAATTTTTTTATAATGAAATGGAAATTGGGGCATATCCTTTACAGGACTACGCAATCAATCACAGTAAATGAGTCGTTGATTTTCTAGGCACCACTTATACATTTAGTAGTTTGTCATTGTTGTCTGAATGGTGAGATTTATTTTTACAGTTTGTAAAAATCCACAGGAACAAATTTGCTTTCACACACACGTTCATGTGGTGCCGGACCCTGTAAGGAAGCAAAGAATAGTACCACTGCGACCTACAAGGCATTTCTTTAGAGGCGACTGATGTAGGACCTAGGAAAGCTACCTAGTAAATAAAAAGCATCACAGAAATAGAATGTGCTGGCCTACTTGTAGGCGCATAACTGGAACAACGTACAATCTCTCTTATTCTCAGATCACATACAAATCACACGGAGTGGTTAACAAGTGGTTGATATGGAATGTTTGAAGAAAAAGAAGAAGCTTCCACACTGCCCCTGCGCAAAGTTTAAACCAGGCACGTTTGGGTTGGTATCAAGCTCACTACCGCTTAAGCTACAGACGCCCACTATCTTATAATACTTGTTTTGAAAATAATATTTGTTTCACCCTGTCTATTGTTTTTTCATTATATTCTTTGTCATGAAAATAATTTGACATTCTATCCAATTATGTTCTCAGGTACAACAGAAAAAATCTTTGAATCTAAGACCCACCTATATGATATTTATGTGGATAATCAGAATGTGAAAGCATCATCTCCTGCAATGAAGGATTTGCTGAAGGTCACAGAAGGCGACAAGGAGAGACTTATCAAACTTAACAACCTCAGGTTTCAGTATCTATCTTTTATTGTAGAAATATTAGTAACATTGCTTATGTTATATATTTTGTATGATTCTGATCTGTAGTAAGTAGTTAGTGTTACATTTGGTATGTTTCTGTTCTGTAGTAAGTAGTTAGTGTTACATTTGGTATGTTTCTGATCTGTAGTAAACAGCTTGTGGTACATTTGGTATGTTTCTGTTCTGTAGTAAACAGCTAGTGTTACATTTGGTATGTTTCTGTCTGTAGAATAACAATGTCTAGTGTTACATTTGGTATGTTTCTGATCTGTAGTAAGTAGTTAGTGTTACATTTGGTATGTTTCTGATCTGTAGTAAGTAGTTAGTGTTACATTTTGTAAATATACATTTTGTCCAGTAAACATAGGCTTTACCAGTCACTATTGAAACATAGACTTTACCAGTCACTTGAAATATAGACTTTACCGCCGAGTGGTTACCGGGCCCAAATTTGGGGTGTAAAGAATAGAACAACTGTTATCTGCCATGCATGTCGTAAGAGGCGACTAAGGAGGTTTGGCTGAAATCGAATGCACATGTCCTAAACGTGTAGCGTCTATGTGTTTAAGGGGCCTACCAAACCAATGTGCAACGTATACACATTCTTAACAAATATCAAACATGTCACAGGGAGTGATTAAAATTGGTCGTAAAGAACGAACGCAAAGAAGAAGAAGAAGATAGACTTTACCAGTCACTATTGAAACATAGAATTTACCAGTCTCTATTGAAATATAGACTTTACCAGTCACTATTGAAACAGACTTTACCAGTCACTGTTGAAACATATACTTTACCAGTCACTTGATTTAACAGCTAAGACATGTGTATGTGTTTATGTAATTTCAGGACAGCATACAAATTCTCTACAGAAGAACTTGGACAAGATACATACACAAATGAGGAAGAAGTCATTACAAGGTAAATACAGTCCATTTTTTGACTATCCACAAACTAAAAGATAAAATCCTTCCAAATATAACTGCACATTTCTTGAAATTGTTAACAGCCACGAAGAAGGAATTGGATCTGATATTAAAATCTTCTTCTTCTTTGTGTTCGTTCTTTTCCAAAAATTTAATCACTCTTTGTGATATGTTTCTTCTTCTTCTTTGCGTTCGTTCTTTACACCAATTTTAATCACTCTTTGTGATATGTTTGATCTTTGCCAAGAACGTGATACGTTGCACATTGGTTTGGTAGACCCCTAAACGCAGACTTCTACACGTTTAGGACACATGCATCCGATTTCAGCCAAGATATTAAAATGAAATGAAACTAATATGCACAAAGTGCATTCATGGCCTTTTAAGATGGTCTGGAAATCAGACCATGTGTGTTGCCGGGGCTTGCGAATAGTAATACTGCGACCTACAAGTCATTCGTAAGAGGTGACTCAGGTAGGGGTCTAGGGAAGCTACCCTAGTAAGTAAAAAGCATTGCAGAAATCAGATGTGCTGGTCTACTTGTAGGCGCATAACTAGCACAACATACAATCGCTCTTAATCTCAAATGACATATAAATCACACAGAGGGGTTAACAAGGGTCGATATGGAGCGTTCAGAGAAGACAGAAACGAATCCCTGCTGGAATGGAACATAATACAGAGAATGGCCAAAAACAGAGAGGGGACCGGTGAAGACCTCAAGCGCACCGCACTGTTTATGACACATACCGGAGTAGTCGTATAGCAGAAGTTGATCACAGAAAAAGAAGATTGCGTGTTGTATTATTTTATTTGAAGGTAATAGTGTTAAATGACTGAACCATTTGACCTGTTGCTTGTGGATGAATTATGTTGCTCCTGTTACACTAACTTTTTTTATAATTTCTGATTTTCTCTCTCCTTGATACATGTAGTATTCTCAAGAATCTCTTATCTTTCTGAATTTTTCTTTTGTTTCAGATTCATCTAGAGAAAAAAACATGGAATCGCCTTCTCTCTCTCTCTCTCTCTTTCTCTCTCTCACTCTCTCACACATCATTCATACATGTCTTCTTCTTCTGTGTTCACCGCTGTCAATTCAGGCGGAAGTCAAAGACACCTGATATTGTGCTTCTGAGTTTTGCATTAGACCTGCATACCATTTTACTGGATTCATACATGTATACTGATCCTTTTGTTTTTTCCATCACACACATATTGTCAATATCTTGCACACATTTCTTACACAACACCTTATTTCCCTCTCTCTTTTCCTCTGTATTATGAGGTAGAAACACATAAACAAAAACATTTTCTAATATTTTGTTTTCTCTCTCCCGCTATTAATTTAGATGTAGTCAGGGGGCCTAATATGTCACCTCGGTGATTTTTGCGTGAAGACTTTTGCTTTCCATATCCTCAGTGAACCTTGCCATTCAGGCAAGCTTTACTCCAACTTCAGGGGTACTTGGTTTATAACTTAGATCCCCAAGTAGAGGATCAGGGAACAGGTTTAGCCCAACCAGGTGCTGTGTGCACACCGAAAAATGTTGGGCCTAGTTGGCCTTGAATCACTGAAGTTTTACTGTGTATGATTACTAGCGAAGCGTGTATGTGTTTACTAGCGACTGCGCTATCAGTGCTTCATTTTCTCTAATGTTAACATATATTATATGTTTCAGTTTCTTCACTGAGTTGAATGAGCGATTGTTTCAAACACTGCTGGATATTTCTCAGTCTCAGGACAGACAACTGACATCAGACCACATGAAGAGCATCGGATTGGACCCTACAGGGATCGAGTTTTCTTATGGAGTTAGTGGAGCATTATGGTATTGATGTTGTATTAATGGTGGACAACCCTTGCTGCCCTAAGTAATACAGAGTGTTTGGTTTAGTAACATTTGTGCTGGTCGTATCATAGAATGTTTATGCTTTGAGGCGAGTATTATTTAACTCCTTGTGGACCAGGAGCCACATTAAGTGGCGCTTTTACTCTACAATGGATTTCGCCCTGGTCCACTAAGAGTTAAGAAAGCTGTGATCTATCTAAGAAGGTTGATATTACCTTTAAATCGATGTGGAAACCGGTGTCAGTCATATAAGCTTTTTCTAGTCCTCAAATATTGGGTGCTTGGTTGTAACACATGTCCTTGTTGTGTGCAGCTTCCCGATTTAATTTGACTCAATGTTGAGGTTGGCAAATTTTAGCCATGGCAACATGTTTTCAGTAAGACTAGGTCAGAGGTTATTGTTTACATTATTATAATAATATTGTTATTGTCTTTCTGGATTCTAATATTGAAAGGTATTTAATTGAGTCGTAAATATTTGCTGTCATGATTTTTTTGCTTCCTAAATTTTAATATAACTGAAACAAAGTTAACAAAATTATTTAAGTTAATATTAAGTCACATTATATGTCCACAGAATGTGTTAATTTTTTACTAAACAAAAGTAAAATTACATAGAAAGAAGAAAAGTAAATTAACTCTTTTTTCTAACCCCGAAATATATTTGGTAATACTGTGTTATACTTGCATTTTTCATTCACTCGGCACACAATGGGTTATATGGTCAACGTCACACTGGCCGCTTTTACTTGCCAGTGTTTTTCCTGGTACTCAATTGGGGCTAGGTCAACCTGAGAGCCATTACCGTCTGAAAAATATCCCACTGTGGAATTGAACCCAACCACTAGCCTAAGAAGCAAGTTCACTAACAACTACACTACTGCGACTCTCAAAATTAAGCAGATGTAATAAAAGAAAGATGTACTACAAGAAATAATGAAATTCTAGCAATCACTTTTAGAGATATGGAACAACAGGAACATGACAGGATGGTGAGCCATGAAACCATAAATTTATTATAAACAGGATAGAATATTTGTGTCATCTTCACAGATGTTCAGTAACGATTATAAAGCGCTCTATATGTTAAATTGCAGATGAAATAAACAAAATAAAAAGGGGAAAAGATTACACTCATTTTATGACAAACAAGATGTAGAAGTGAAAGAAAAGTTGCATTCAAGATAATCACCTCAAAAGTGTTATGCAACTTTTAATATCCTAGTAAAGTTAACAAAAAATATAAGCCACTTATTCTTGAGTTAATTTGGCCATTTCCATCTTCCTATTGTAGCACCAGGAAATATTCTGTTTTGCCAATGTAAATGTTGTCGGCCATGGTTCTATGTATGTAGTGATGTTTTTAAAACAATTGACAGCTGAAGCTCTGGCAAGAAATTATTAAAAGCATTACCAGTTGAAAAATGTATATGAAGATGTTGGTTATAAATTAATGTGGGTTGATAGTTATGACAGATACGGTTTTGAAAGTCAGTGCAGAATATGCATTCTGTTCTTCAACAAGATCATCAATTGGTTTTGATTAAGTAGGCTGATACGTTGTGTTCTAGATGATTAAGGTCTAGTGAAGATATGACTCTAGTTTGTGTTAAAAAGTATGAATTGCAACTCTAGTTTTGATTAAGTGTCTGATGAAGCTTGCGATCGTATTGTTCTAAAGATGATTGACTCTAGTTTTGATTAAGTGTGCTGATGAAGTTGTGACTCTAGTTTTGATTAAGTGTGCTGATGAAGTTGTGACTCTAGTTTTGATTAAGTGTGCTGATGAATGTGACTCTAGTTTTGATTAATGTGCTGAGAAGTTGGATCTAGTTTTGATTAAGTATGCTGATGAAGTTGTGACTCTAGTTTTGATTAAGTGTGCTGATGAAGTTGTGACTCTAGTTTTGATTAAGTCTGATAGTTTGACTTAGTTTTGATATGTGCTGATGAAGTTGTGAGTCTAGTTTTGATTAATTGTGCTGATGAAGTTGTGACTCTAGTTTTGATTAAGTGTGCTGATGAAGTTATGACTCTAGTTTTGATTAAGTGTGCTGATGAAGTTGTGACTCTAGTTTTGATTAAGTGTGCTGATGAAGTTGTGACTCTAGTTTTGATTAATTGTGCTGATGAAGTTGTGACTCTAGTTTTGATTAAGTGTGCTGATGAAGTTGTGACTCTAGTTTTGCTTAAGTGTGCTGATGAAGTTGCAACTCTAGTTTTGATTAAGTGTGCTGATGAAGTAACTCTAGTTTTATTAAATGTGCTAATGAAGTTATGACTCTCAGTTTCTTTAAGTGTGCTGATGAGTTCAACTCTAGTTTTGATTAATGTCTGATGAAGTGACCTGAATTAAACTAAGATGGCTTGCTGAAACAGATCTTCTTACACCTTTCAACTCCCAACGGAGCCAGGTCTTCTACAAACTTTTCTAGCTCCTTCCTCTCTCTGCCATCCCTCAATTCTATCTACAGCTTCCAATTCTTTTAATACAGTCTCTAGTGAGCCTTTTCTGGTATTGTATAGACCATTCCCGACTCCTCTTTCCTCAAGGGTTCTAAACAGTGCCAAGACAGATCTAGTTGAAAATATTTTGGCTATGCCTGAAGCTTGGACTGATAATAAAGAAAGCATGCCTTTGCTCAAAAATCAGTCAGAAGCGCCATACTAGGCTATGCCTGAATTCATAGCTGCATAACGAAAGAAGAATATGTTTTAACAAATGGAAAGAAATTGATGCTACCAATTGCAGTTTAAGCATAACAAAAATAATTTTCAGTGCAATATTTCTTTTATGATTATTTGTAACCAATTATGTTGATTTTTTGTATTGATAATATTTTGGATCAAAATTTTTGTAAAGGATCATTGGTGTCATTGTTTAAATGATCTTTTGGATCCAGTTTTATTTATTCAATGCCATTTGTATCAAATGTATTTGTTGCTAACTTTAATACGGTTTCTAATGTGATTTTGTTGAATGTTGTATCAGATATGAAGTCCTTGTGTATAAAGCCATTCTGCTGGAAATTGATTACAAATTACGTACATTCCTTTTTTCAAAATTATTTTAACTCGTCTAGAATAATTATTATTTAGTTGCACATTTATTGTCATTTTCTTCCATGTTCTTCTAATCTACTTTAAAATATGTATATATATCAAATACTAAATTCCAAAACCTAAACTATATATACAATCTAAAATAGATGTTTAAGAAGAATCGTCCAAATTTATGGCCAAATATAATAACAAATGAAGTGCTTTTAAAACGAACAAACTGTGCATCATTAGGAATGATTATTAAAAGATGGAGGTGGATTGGGCATGCATGTGGTCAACCAGTAGGGGCATTGGCCAAGACATTTCTCTGATGGACAGCGGATGGGAAAATAAGGCCCTGATGTCCAAAGGAAACCTATAGGAGAATGGCGGAGCATTGAGTTAAAAGATTGTGGCATGACGTAGTAAATAATTAATACAAAGACAGCAGAACGACAGCAATGGAAATCTCTTTGGGAATCTATATGTGTCAGACGGAACACGAAGAGGATATAGATAGATACAATAGTTGTCCATTGCAAGCGATGATGACAACCACTGTACTAAGTGTACGCCTAAATGCTATAACAACAGTTGAATAACTCTAGAGTGTGTTTAAAGGTGTCTTTACTAGCAATATCGCCTGAGTGGTTACCGAACCCAAATTTGGGGTGTAAAGAATAGAACCACTGTTACCTGCCACGCATGTTGTAAGAGGCGACTAAGGAGGTTTGGCTGAAATCGGATGCACATGTCCTAAACGTATACAATTCTATGCATTTAGGTGTCTACCAAACCAATGTGCAACGTATACACGTTCTTGGCAAAGATCAAACATATCACAAGGAGTGATTAAAATTGATCGTAAAGAACGAACGCAAAGAAGAAGAAGACTAGCAATATACTATGATATGTGGGACATGTAATATCAAAGCTGACATCAGAAACATTGATCCCTCTTTTCTGGAAACATTTCTTTTCTACATCAGCAATTCTTTGACATTCCACAATATGTCGCACAGTGAGCATTCTGAGGGCCAGATTTGAAATGGAACCTGTTTCTTCTATCTGGTAATCTGAAGATACTCAAAGTATAACACATTTTGTCCAGGGAATACTTTGTTGTTACCTGGTATATAAACAGAAGAAGAATAGAGTTGATCGCATCAATACCAATTTGATTGGAAATGAAAATTCAGGAAGTGTTTTTTAATATGAAAATAACAACATTATAACACATAGAAAAATTTCATTTGACACAAGCTACACACATCCCCAAGAAAGACACTGTTTTAAAAAATATGTGATGACTGCAAATACACATCAATTCCCAGGCACATTGCATGAATTTATTATAATTAATTTGTATTGGCAGCAATCAGTAGACACTTCGTAGTTGCCAACACTGAGGATGACCTATTGATATTTTCATTTGATCTCAATGACTAGACTACATTAACTTAGTGACATGATTTTGTAAAGTAATATTGGTCTGTTACTTACACCACAGACTGTACTGCCATTTGTTTCAACATTTATTGCTAATTGAGAAGCTCAGTACCTCTGAAGTTGGAGGCCACTGATGTCGGGCGACACTGATAAAATGTTAAGCAGGTCTTCACACAAAAATCAGTCAGAAGCATCATGCCAGAGCCCTGACTACGCCTGAACTCATAGCGAACGAATGCAAGAAGGAGAAACTGAGTTTAACTTTTCTTTATCCTGAAATAGTTTTGTATGTATGAAATATAATTTATTAATGTGTAATTTGCTAACATAATCATTTATTTGAAATTTTTGTGTAATACTTAGCATGAATTTTGTTTAATACGGCCTATGACCAGCTGCACAAGTCTGAATCTAACTCTCGGAGCAAGAAAAGTTACCCATGTCTGTGCTAAATCATCAGACTTGTCGTTAGAACAAAGTTCACAGATTTGTCCAGGTTGAGACAGCAGCCTCACAGAGGCCTGACATCTCTATTAGGAAAAATGCCATGACAGTAGATCTGGCTGTTGCATGTCTGTACTTCTTTATTTACATGTTTGTCCTGACTTATCCTGCTTTTTATACCAAAGTTTACACAATCCATCTTTGGTCATTTCTGTTGTTGTCGCTATCTGGTTTATCTACATAGGATTTCTAAATCCCTAAGGTGGCTGCAAGGCAGAACATTGGTTTGTTTACTGAGGTTTCTATACCTTTGTAACAGAATGTAGTATTAGACCCTTATTCATCTTTGACCAACCACATATGATGGATGATGTGGTCAACATCACTGACCGTCTTTCCCAGTATTTCTATAGTACCCATATGGGGTTGGGTCAACTAGTACCCATATGAGGTTGGGTCAACTTGAATTCATTCCAACGGGGAAATTTGATCTTGGGACTATGCACTAACAAGGCAGGTGCGCTAAACATTATTCTGTTGTGTCTCTCATGTCTGATACATTGACATTATATGTGCATGTACAAACATGAACATTTTTCTACAAACACTTTGTTACCAGTGCCAAACTTGGTCTCTTACAGCAACACACCACAGAAAGCTCATCATGTGTGAAATGAAATGCTTGAGGAAGGCGAAGGGGGTCACCAGGACTACGAAATGAGTACATCAGAAGCAGAGTGGGCATAACTTCATGCACCGAATACATTGAAAGACAACAAATACAGTGGTTTGGACATTTAATGAGAATGGAATACGACCAACCACCAATAACAGCATTCAATAAAAAGAGGTCAGGTACTAGAGCCAAGGGAAAACCAAGAAAAAGATGGATAGACAATACCAAGACCGCACTAAATAAACACGGATATAACACAACAAAGGCGACTCATCTGGCCCTGGAATGCAAATTAAAGCTCCAACCCCTACGCTTAACAGCAAGAGGGGACAACCAATTCCATCATCCACCTGGGAAAATACAATAGTACACACTTGCATAAACATTATATTTATTTTTGTTGTATTTCCAGCCTTATCTCTTTTATGCCCCTTTATCAAATATATCTGATGTTGTTTTGTAACCTTGGGAAGATCATTAAAAGCCACTGACATGTAATTACAGAGGAATGTTAGGAATAGCATTTACTAGTACATCTGAAGTAAGAGAAGGCATGACTATGGCAGGGGACACTGATAATAAGGAAAGCAGGCCTTCACACAAAAATCAATCAGAAACGCTATACCAGGTCCTCTGACTATGCCTGAATTCATAGCGGGTAAACGCAAGAAGAAGAAGCACACTCTGGAAGCAGATCTTCTTCTTTGCGTTCGTTCTTACGACCAATTTGAATCACTCTTTGTGATATGTTTGATCTTTGCCAAGAACATGTATACGTTGCACATTGGTTTGGGACTGGAAGCAGATAAAATTAAAGCAGAGAAAGAAAAGAGAATGACAAAGAAAGTAGATGCTAGATTGCTTACCTCATTGCACTGAAGAATATAGGAAGCAGAGTGAACTAGCAGCATTGTGGAAAGTACTGAAGAAACTTTGTGGTTGTATATTCTAATATATTCCTTTGTAAGTTCCTATTCTGCAGATAGAGAATATAGAGTGTTAACCCTTTCGCTGCTACATACTTTCTGAAGACGGAGCTAACAATAGCTACTATTTGTTTCTAGGTCACAAACGTGAATGTACGCCTATACCAGTGACAGTAGAAATGTATAACGTGTTAACACGTCTTTAGCCCACAGAGGAGAGATAATAACAGACGTTTTAATGTCTTTAGCAGTGAATGGGAAAACGTATATATACGTCCTTAGCAGCTAAATGTTAATATCCCAGGGGAAGCCAATGAATATGATAATAAATAGACAGTGAATGAGGATCATCTAACCGAATGGATTAAAGTGTGACTCCCATGCGGTGTTCAATCCACGGTATAGCCAGGGCGGTCACTGACTAGCCAGGGCGGTCACTAAATTCCTCAGGCTCATGTCTTCCTGTCCTACATTGCCCTAACAAGCGATATTACAGGCAGTAACAACAGGAACAAGAAACGCTAGCTGGTTGTGTTCTTAAAATGCTCGTCTGTAGGGCTAGGCAATGGGTACCGTAAGAAATAAATGTTTGTGGTTCGAATCCTGTATTTAGTCTTTCCCGAAGCCTCATACTTGTCCACTCTCTATTTATTGATAGAGAAAGGGAACACTGCAGTAAAACTTAGTAAAGTAGCGAACATGTAAGAACAAAGTAATTTAGTTTTACAAAATCAGTGACGATACACTTCAATACTGATATAGCATTTCTGATTGATTTATTGATCACATTCTGCAATTATTTGAAATTCAAACATTGTGATATTGAGATGTGTTAAATATTCTTGTTTCATGACAAGATCTATGTGATATTTGTTATGTTAGTTTGCTTAGCTTACTTACGTGATCAAAAAGTGACACATGTGATTCTTCTATTTGATGTATTGATGGTATCATTTTGATTCAGGAATCTATATGCTTATATTATGTATTAGGAATGCTAACCCGAAACAAATGCTTGCAGAAAACGGATGCATCAGGCCATAAGGCGCATAACTTGGTGCAACGACCCCTCACAATAAGGAATGGGATAACAGATTCTACGGTCGCCAATCTGCCTTGGAGATTTAGTCAAGCAGTAAGAATGTCGGACCTACCATCACCAGCGTCCAAGACAAACTTTATGGCGTGGCTGATAATCTGAGGCAGATGGCTGCCTTTATTAGGGAATCTGAAATCCCAATCTAGTGAGAATGTAGAAGACGAAGAAGATATTGTGTATTACTAAGTACTTCATTGTCATACATGTGACCAACCTTTCTTCTTATTCTTCTTCTCCTCTGCCTATTCTTTCTTATCCTCCTCCTTCTGTGATCAGATAATTTAGTTGTGCTAGATCCTGTAAGTTAGTTGCCAGGACAGTTGACAGTATTTTTCAAGTCGAGGTGACAACCGCATAGCTTTCACCTCGTTCTGTACCCTCTAACCACATCTGGCATCGCAGGTAATTTAAAACAGTGCAGTCTTGTATATTGCGAATGAATCCAGCTATACCAGTGTAAACAGCCCTCACATGGACACCAGAATGGAGAAGAAAGAAAAGAAGCTGAAGAAAGAAACCATGGAGATGAATGATGAAAGAAGAATGTTTACAGTATCTCTTTCATGTAATACTGCACCGTAGAGTGCAAGGAACAAGAGAACATGGAAAGTCTTTACTTCTTCTTGAATACTCCATATCGCCACTTGTTAACCACTCTGTGTGATTTGTATGTGATCTGAGACTAAGAACGATTCTGCATTTTGCCAGTTATGCACCTACAAGTGGGCAGCACATCTGATTTCTGTGGACGCTTTTTATTTACTAGGTAGCTTCCTGGTTCTACATCAGTTGCCTCTTAAGACATGCCTTGTAGGTCGCAGTGGTACTATTCTTTGCTTCCCTTGCGGGCCCCGACACCACACGGACGCCGCCTTTACTGAAGCCTCAGATGTCACCAGGCATGAAGAGAATAAATAAGTTAGTCCAGTTGCATGTATTTGGATATTTGAATTCTATTCCTTCATGGACTTTGATTTAGTTAATTTTCCATCAACTGAGATCACTTCCTTGTTTAGTCATGCAAAGTTGACTCGGTTCAAAATCTCACAAAGATAAGGAGAGGAAAAGTAAGAGAGGATGAGAAATATCAATCTCACATCCAAATTCTACTTCTGTGAAGTCTCCAACACATCCCACCCTTATGGAATTCTATACCATTTGCTTACCTTTGAAGTCTGCGAAGGCCCGCCTGCATGGCGGGGACACCAGTCAAATGGTAAAAGCAGGCCTTCATGCTAAAATCAGTCAGAAGTGCCATACCAGGCGTCATGGCTAACGCCTGAATTCACAGCAGACAAACACAGAAGAAACCATTTGCTACTGGAGAACTCTCAACAAACAGCAGTGCAGAACAATCCTAGAGACCCACAAACATACTGCAGAAACTAATGATAAAAATATAGTCTTCCTGTGCTACTGCATGTCAGATCTCACACTCTTCTCTCCTTCCTTCCCCCAAAAAAAAAACCACAAACAAACTATGAGAACCTCTTAAGAACGCTATAGAACAGCTACATTAGTCTACCAAACCAATGTGCAACGATATCGTTCTGCAAAGATCAAACAAGTCACAAAGATTTATTAAAATTGGTGAGAACACAAGAAGAAGAACTACATTAGCTGTCCGCCAACAACAAAGTATCATTGCAATGGATTCCAACACACTGGTATTGTGAGAAATGTGGCAGATGACAGGGTGACAAAAGCAGACACCAAAAACTGAACAAGTCCATCACAGAATCTCATTGAGTAAATAAAAACATGAATCAATGGGATTCATTGTTCATTTGAGGATCATCTTCATTGCACCTGTCCATAATTGCTCAGATCTCCTCCCAAGCTTGTATTTCAGTGTGTTTAGACTAATAATGTTAGTTCTGTACTGGTTGATGTATCTCCTGGGGTTCTTTCATGGTTTTCATTCTTAATCAGCGAGCCACAGGAACCATCAGTATGCATACTCTTCGATATCTGTTGGGGAGACTGAGCACCTATGGGTCTGCCCCGAGTGCAATGACGTCAGTTTAGTAACCAATAACCAATTTCCCATCTTGTGCACTTATCGGTATGCATAACTTGCACAACCAAGATAGAGAATTTATCAAAGGGAAATAGAAATGGGCATGGAACTCTAGAACAGACAGCAATTACCCACAAGACCCCATCCTTATGTTAGACAGAACCCAGCAAACTACCATCTTCAGGTTTCTCACAGGACACTTTAGACTACAGGGCCATCTCCACAGAATGAAAGCTGTTTAAACTGATCAATGCATATGTCATAATAGCTCTCAGACTCTCAAACACATTCTGTAAACATGCCCCCCCCTCTTCAATGGCTTGAGGTCTCACACCTGGCCCCCATGAGGCTAATTTGAAGAAGAAATTGTGAGACAGCCTCGAGGACCACCTGCTGATGACTGAAATTATGGAGGCAACTCATTCTGCTATTTAGATCTCTGAGCATCAGAAACTGATCGCAGAAGAAGAATTGTATGATATAGGATCACCTTGATCTATTTTTCCTAGTTTAATTTCATATTCATGATCCGCATGATATTATTTCATCAAATTATCTTATTTAAAAAAAAAAATTAACATGATACAAGGACCAGACCACATGTTGTTTCTACTAATAGATAATAGCTACAGTGTGGTTAGTCATTGGTGGTTAGTCATTGGTGGTTAGTTGTTGGTGTGTTAAGTGTGCCAGTATTCACATATTTTATTTTGCTATATTTAAAAGATATATTCTTCCAATACAGAATGGGAATTATGTTCATAATCTTCTGAGTCTTTGCTCATAGTTTGACAAGTCTTGTGTTCTATTTTTGCCAAGTCTTTGCTTATAGTGTGACAACTCTTTTCTCATAGTGTGACAAATATTTGCTCATAATGTGACAAGTCATTATTTATAGTGTGACAAGACTTTGCACATATTCCTATATGCATTGATAGTTTAGAAAGATGTGTTTGCTTGTAACGTATGGTCCTTGTGCAGTATGAAGATTACCATATTGTATCCTCTGGTAAACAGTTATGCTAAATGTGTTTGTAATGACATATTACTATTCCTCTATGTGTTTTGTTTACCACAAATTTTTTCCCTGACATATTTGCTTTTGATATACTCTATTAGCTTTTTATTGTCTAGATTATATTGGAGGGAGGAGGGTGTGTGGTAAAGTGGTTAAACATTTGCCTATGTTCTGAAGGCTGTGTGTTCAAATCTGAACCTCGTCATTCGGTTCAGAGATTTTTCAGAATTTTTTCAAAGATGTCTTAGATTGTTGCTGAAACTATTGAGTTCTTACTTTGTACAGTTCTCTCGGCAGGTTGTATGCTATTTCTGCAGAGAGTAACAGCCATATGGGGAACCCTGCCCAAGGAAGTCAAGTCATTCACCTTCAAACTTCTTTTTACTTCTGAAGTCAGAGTAAGGCTCTCCTAAATGGCGAGGGACACTGATGATAAGTTTCACTCAAAAATCAGTCCAAAACGCCACCCAAGGAGCCATGGCTATGCCTGAATTATAGCAGGTAAACGCAGAAGAAGAAGAAGAACACTGATGATAAGGAAAACTAGCCTTCATACAAAAATCAGCCAGAGGTGTCATATTAGGCGTTATGACTACGCCTGAATTCATAACGGGCGAACGGGGGGGAAAAAATCATCAGAAAAATTAAAATTTTAATCTAGTTAGATCGAAGAAGAATATATTTTAATATTCTTGTCAACACATTTTATCTATTTAGTAGCTGACATTTGCATACATTTTATATACTTATTATACATCATTTTATGTACAATAATTTTGTCAATTTATTTAGTATTCATGGGTGTCTGTAACTTAAGCGGTAGTGAGCTTGATCACAACTCAGTTCTATGAAAATGGCTCTTTTACAGGAACATCAATGGAAGATACTACCAACATTCCATCGATAATCATCTACTAAATCAAGCAAAAGATTTCACATACCTGGAGCATTTTTCACTAAATGGAAGAATAACTAATGAAATTCAACACAGATGCAACAAAGCAAATCAAATGATAGGCAAATGTTCACCAACTTTTAGATGCAAACACGCACCATGAACACAAAAAGAGCAATGTTCAACCAATCTTTCTCCTCACATTATGTTACAGTGAAAACCTGACGGCTTGACAACAAACGATAGAAGAAAACTAGTCACAACAGAGATGAAGTGTCTACGCAGAATGCTGGGTGTAACAAGAAGGACCGGTTGAGAAATGAAGACATCAGGAAAAAGTGGGTACAACATCAGTACTAGACTTCATCAAGAAACAACAAATTAAATGGTTAGGTCACGTAAGCAGATTACCATCAGACAGTGCACCCCAAAGAGCAATGCTGCTCCGATACAATGGGTACAAAGCAAAAGGTCGCCACGCAAAAGATGGACCTCAGAGATAACAGAGGCGACGAAAGAGACTATCTACGAGCGCATACTAGGGCCCGTTTTAGAAATCTCTTCCTGACCTGACGCTGTGAGGCATACAGGATTCGAGAAAGAAAGAAGAGAAGATCAATGGAAGAACTGACTTCAGGAATATTGTAGAACTATGTTCTGTAAGAAACGCTGAATTGAGTAACTAATATAAATGTTAGTTTCAGTTAGGAATATCTTTATTGCACTACAGTCATGCCCATAGGTGCTTCTATCTCCTTTGTAATATCCTCAACAGCATCCAGCTACTAACCTCACCAGTTTGATATTGATTCATGTTTCTACTCATACACTTGTTATGGTGTTCTTTTCTCGCGACGCCAATCTTCAATCCAAGCTCTTGCAATCTAACAGTTGATGTTGATTGGTTTAGATGGAAGTCCTCTTTGCGGCCACATTCTATGAGGGCGTTCAGAATATCAGTGATAAGTTTCAGTCCTACGTTGCATTGGGAACAGAAATAAATAAGAAGAGAGAGAGAAGAATGGATTAGAGATTAGCCTGAAAATAATGTATACAAATTCTTCTTCTTCTTTGTGACCAATTTTAATCACTTTTTGTGATATGTTTGATCGTTGCCAAGAATGTGTATATGTTGCACATTGGTTTGGTAGGCCCCTAAACACATAGACTTCTACACGTTTAAGACATGTGCATCCGATTTCAGCCAAACCTCCTTAGTCGCCTCTTGCATGGCAGGCAACAGTGGTTCTATTCTTTACACCCCAAATTTGGGATCCGGTAACCACTCGGGCGTGTATACGATTTAAAAAACCCGTAGAAGTAGTAGATTGTATGAAGACTTAAAGATTATATTTTCTCTGTGATAATGCTTAAAATGAAACACTCATTTGTACATTAGTAGTTACATTTTTACTTGCCTGCTGCAGCAGAAATTATTCAAATGGAAACTGACTTTTGGGACACCCTGTGTTATGTATCTGCTATTTTGTGACTTGTCTAATTTTTGTTATTCCAATTTTTGTATCCAGTCAAGTAAACACAGTGCATTCCAATTAAACTAAAGTCAGTCAGAATCTGGTTAGTGTGAATTTATTTTGATGCAGACTATATGTTTTAATCATCATCATCAAATAGCTTGTCCTGAGCAGAGCTTTTCCACCCTAACAGTCCTTCAGAATTTCTCTCATAGGTCAGATGTCCTGTCTCTGCAGCTGTGATGCTCAAATCATCAGTTATATCCGGAATCCATCTCTCTGTGGTCTTCCTCTTCTTCTCTTTGCAAGAATGCCTCCTTCCATAACGGCCTTCTCCAGCCCTTCGTGTCTCTTTATATGTCCAAAATACTTCAATTTTATTATTCTTAATTGTAGCATCAGCCAGTTTTCTTCGATTTTGAGTTCTTTCTGTATAGGCCTATTTGTTCTCTTCTCTGTCCATGATATACAGAGGACTGTTCTGTAACACTTATATTCAAAAGCATGTATATGTTTTCCACTGTCTTGTTAAATGTCCATGCTTCACACCCATACATATGTTTTGATGCAGACTACAGAAAGTAGTTGCTATCATATCATGGCAACTCTGACAGAAAACTTGAGAATCAAAATTATTTCTTGAAGTGTTGAGGGGCTGTGAGGTTGAGCTACTAGACATAAGGTTGAGCTTCTGGACAGTGTATAGCAGACACGCAAGAAAATTACACCATTTCCACACAAGCTGTCTACGCAGAATACTAAAAATAAACTGGCAGGACAAAATTCCAGACAGCAAAATCCTTACAAGAGCAAAGATCCCAAGCGTCAACACCCTGTTGCAGAAGGCCCAATTGAGATGGGTCGGTCACGTTGCTCGAATGCCTGATAAACGCATCCCAAAACAGCTGATGTATGGCGAACTTGAAGGGGCAGACGTTTAGCTGGTGGACAGAAAAAACGCTTTAAAGACACTCACTCTTAAAGTGTCTTTGAAATGCTTCGATATAGACAATACGTGCTGGGAATCCCTTGCGCAAGATCGCCAAATGTGGCGCTGTAACAACAAAAGAGGAACCCGAATAGCTGAGAATTATCGTATTGTTGAGTCACAGAGAAAACGAGCAGCGCGAAAAGACAGCACACAACACGCACATGTCTAACCTTGATCATGTATGCCCCACCTGTGGTCGGGGATTCTGTTCTAGGATTGGACTCTACAGTCACCTCCGTACACACCAGAGAGGTGCAACAGCACACTTCTGAGATTGTTGTCATCATCGCTTGCGATGGACGGCTATTATACTAGACATAGAGACAACCAGTGGTAAAACACATCCAGCACAAGTCTCACCATTATCATCATCAAATAACATGTCCCTTCCGGAACTTGGCCCCCATGACAGCAGTCCTGAAAAATACTCTTTTCTGTGCAAGACAACCGGCTCAGCGGCAGTCATTCTCAGATCATCAATGACATCTTGCACCCATCGTCTTATAGGTCTTCTCTCATTCGCCTTCCAAGCACCATTCTCTCCAAAAATTATCTTCTGTAGGTACTCAAGTCGTTTGATGTATCCGAAATATTAAATTCTTGTTTTTATGTTCTTTAATAGCCAACTCTCGTTAATATCAAGCTGTTGCAGAACAGAAGCATTTGTTCTTTTCTCTGACCATGGTCTTTTCTCTGTAGCATTTGCATTCAAAGGCATGCAAACACACCATTATACCAGACTGAATACTGGGCGATTTCCAATACAGCATTATTCCTAAAAAATCAACAAAATCAACATGCACACTAAAAAGAAGCTGATGGATACCAGATGGGGTTGTTGCGTCCGTTTGATTCCGGGTTTCGCAAGGGAAGCAAAGTATAGTACCACTACAACCTACAATGCATGTCGTAAGAGGCGACTGATGTTGGTCCTAGGGATACTACCCTAGTAAATAAAAGCAGCGCAGAAATCGGATGTGCTGGCCTGCTTGTAGGCGCATAACTGGCATAACGTACAATCGCTCTTAGGCTCAGATCACATGAAAATCACAAAGAGTGGTTAACAAGTGATCAATATGGAGCGTTTGAAGAAGAAGAATATGGGGTTGTTGATAACACGCTGTGCTAATGACCACATGCCTTGGAAATTCTGGATTTCTAGGCCAACTTGGAAAACATTCCGTGTGCACATGGTATACGGTTTTGACTACAGACCGTGTTCCTTTACTTTGGGAATCTAAATTACAAGAAATAAAGTTTTGTGGTTCGAATCCTGTGTTTGGTAATTTTTTACTTTTCGGAAGCCCCTAATACTTGTTCACTGTCTGCTTATTGAAACAATGATTCAGTCCTCTTGCTTTTATGAAATTCACGCAGGATACCACAACGGGCCTGATGCCAGTGACCTTTATTAAAAACACTGGCACACAGGTTTTCTTAATGAACAATGCAACAAAAGAATGAGAAGACATCAAGATGACTAGAGTTCAAATTTAACAATTGGAATTTAATTTGGCCAACAGGGCTGAATTTTGGCCGATCTTAGTTGATTCTACATCTGTGTTACTCCACAAAGTTTGCGAGTTCAAATACATTAAATGTAATATTCATTGTTTTGAAAATGTATTCGCCTACAACGGTGTCCTTGTGTGGTTGAAGCACTAACATGACCTCCGTGATGTTGAAGAATCTGTCTATACACCTAATAAAGATATTTAACGCCACTGTGTTTGCCATACCGGTTGACTCGTCAGGCAATGGAGAATACTACACAGATCAACACACGCTCTTTCAAGTTTATTTTTACATCTTCTGCAATATCATATATGCATCTTCCTACAGTTCTGCGTGGTAGACTTACTTGCTGAAACAGCTTGCTTTTATCAGGACAAATCAATTTAATAGCTTCACCGAAACACACATTCTCCACCGACAAATGTTTTAAAATTCTAGGCAATTTATCTCACTAATGATATATCTCACACGAATAGAGAATTCACTCCTGGTGACCTCTAGCTACGTTATAAATATACAAGTGGATATTTGAAAACGTTGGGAAAAGAATTGCTCTTTATTTTATTTTACTAAAAATGTCATAATTAACTACTTTGTCTGAAATATCATAACAACCGCTGTATGTTCTCGCAACAGTAATCTTTATTTCTGTATACCCTAACTTCCAACTCTGAGGAAGATATGCAGACCTACATGGACAGGTTTTTCATGGCCCGTGATATGTTTGGCCTTACCATTATCACCAAGAAAACTGGGGATATATTTCAGCCCGCCCTTAGAGAGCAGTACTACGATCCAGTCATCAACATTAAACACCAGCGTCTCCTGCCAGCGGACAACTTTGCCTATCTTGGCAGCATCCTATCCAGATCGGCAAACGTAGACTCTGAGGTCAGCAATCGGATATCCAAAAACCAGTGCTGCATTTGGAAGGCTGTGTGGGAGTAGTGGGAGCGGAAGGGAATAAGCATAGCCACAAAACTAAAATATACGCGGCCGTATTGCTTTCAATACTGCTGTATGCCAGCGAGACAGGGACAGTGTATAGCAGACGCTAGAGAACAAAATCAGTTCCACACAAGTTGTCTACGCAGATTTCTAAAAATAAAATGGCAGGACAACATTCCAGAAATCGAAGTTCTCATAAGAACCAAGATCCCAAGTGTCAACACGACAAATACACTAAACAGAAAAGCACAAACCACAATTTTCAGACTTAAAACGGGACACTGTAGTCTCAGGGCCCACCTACATAGAATGGGTCTCAGGGACTCGGCTGCCTGCACATGTAGAGCACCAAAGCAGTCCACAGAGCACATTCTGCATGCAAGGCTGCCCCAGCCTGAGCAGTGTGAGAATGGAAATCTGGCCAACAGAAACAACACTACAAAACAAACTATGGAGGACCGGTGAAGACCTCAACTACACCGCCGTGTTTGCAGAATAGCCGCATAGCAGAAGTTGATCGCAGAAGAAGAAGCAGAAGGCAAAAGTGAGATAGGCCGGTCACGTTGCTCGGATGCCTGGTAAATGCATTTCAAAGCAGTTGATGTATGGCGAGCATGAAGGGGCAGACGATAAATTGGTGGACAGAAAAAACTGCCTTAAAGACACTCTTAAAGCAAAACTAACTTATGGGCCTTCGGACTCTAGTTATCTAAAGTTGGCTATGCTTAAAACATCTCTAAAAATAGCTTCGATATAGACACAACGTGCTCGGAATCCTTTGTGCGAGATCGCCAAATGTGGTGATATAACAACACAAGATGAACTCGCATAGCTGAGAATCATCGTGCCATTAAGGTGCAGGGAAAGCGAGGAGCGCGAAACGACAAAACACTCCACTGTCTAACCTCGATCATGTATGTCACCTGTGACAGGGGATTGTGTTCAAGGATTGGACTTTACTTTTACAGTCACCTCCACTCACACCAGAGAGATGCAACAGCACACGTCTGAGACTGTTGTCATCATCGCTTGCGATGGGCGACTATTATTATTATTATATGTTTAATTAGAGGTGCTTCTTGGGGTTAGACATCAGACTTTTAAAGGGGTCAAAGGGACAACGCCGCGCCAGGATTAGTGAGCTGGCACTAATCAAGATCCTACCCCACCTCCACGTAGTGACCCTGGAAACAGACAATGGTTCATGTCTGGCTAAGCGGATAGAGATCGAAGGAGAGCTATTCTGGTGTAAGTAGTAATGCAGACGTAGTCACGGTGGATGAGATCCGTTCGAAACACAGACGAGTGGAATCCCAGAGTGACTATTAATGCACATCTCTCCCGACCGATGGGAACAGCATAAAGGGATGAGGGGTGCATCCAGAGAAGAGATGTAAGCCCGCTTGGAGCGAAACTCGGGCCCGGAGGTGGGGCCCGAGCTGAGTTGCAGTGTTCCCACATAAGGCGAAACTTGGAGCCCTGAGATGGGGGCCCGAATTGAGTTCCGATGGGTACATCGAGGGAAAAGACGTGGGCCCACGTGGAGAAAAACTTGGGTCCGGAGGTGGGGGTTCGAGATGAGTTGCACGTGAGCGCACATAGGACGAAACTCGGGCCCTGAGGTGGGGCCAGAGTTGAGCTCCGTTTCCGGACAGTCTAGAGGCATGATGAATGTGTGCACGACGAGAACTAATAGACACGGTGGGCAGGCACCGGGGCAGAGAGAACACGTATGCGAACGATGCACGGATGGGCCCACCGGTGGGACAGACGTGCACGGCGTTGATGGTGGAGAGACGAAAGGGCGTGGCAAGCGTAGGGGTGAGCGGACCACCCAAATGTGCAGAAAAACTGAAAAGCCAAGGAGAGGCCTGAATCAAGTGCGCGTTTCCTCTCGCAGGGAACTACTACTGCCTTGTAGTCAGCGCCGGATTAGCCTAGTAGCAGAAGTAGCAAATGCTACGGGCCCCGCGCTTCTAGGGGCCCCGCGCCTATGTGACAGATGAAAATGGAAAAAATAACCAGATGTTATATCAAAAACACGCAAGCTGTCTGAATTTTTAGATGTTTGTGATGTTGCTGAATCCAACGAAATCGAAGCAGAAAATACAGAAGACGTGTCCCACTGTGAAGTAGATGAAAGCAGTGCTATAGAATAATCATCATTACCAATACTACCATTAAGATCAGTAACTCTTCACAATTTAGCCACATTTTTCACAAGACAAACTGAAATCGAATGTACAGCAAGTCCTTCCAATTTAGCCATATCATCTTCAAGCCAAAGAGAGGCAGAAAGCACAGCACATGCTTCTAATGTAGCAACATCATCTACAAGCCAAAAACACAACGAAAGTAAAATGTACTCCAACGATATTGGTGAATGGCCAAACAACTTCAAACAATCCACGATTTTGTCGAAAGTCGTTTTTCTTATACACACATACACCAACAAACAAAACTCACGTGAGAGATTGGTTGTGTTATACAGAAACTAAAGGACAACTGTTCTGTTTTGTTTGCAAAGTTATTGATTTAGGCTGTACCATAGAGTGACTGGTGTATTTGGAATACTCCGGCAGTTAAAATCTATTACAGAGGAAGAGATCTTGAAAAGAACTCCAAATATTGTCAGCTCTTACCAAGAGGATTTGGAAGAAAGCCTAGGCGACGAACTTATGCAGTTCATTGAACTTCTTAAAACTAATGTATATGGCCTTTTCATCTTTACAAACGGTCAATTGGCAAGTGTTTTACTGTGACAACTTCTGAGTTTTCGCTTTTCTCTCTTGTCGTTCAGCTCGTATATAAGTCTCTTCTCAAAAGACTCTGCGCCCTTTCGTAATTTGGCTTTCCACACAACTCTGTCATCAGCTAGTCCCTCCCATGTGCTGGGATCTATAGAAAAGTTTTCATTGAGGCTTTGCAGACATCTTTATATCTGAGCAGTGGTCTGCCCTGGTGCCTCTTCCTCCGAAAGTTCACAGAACAACATTTGTTTTGGTATGCGGCAAGTTTCCATTCTTCTCACATGTCCCAACCATCTTAGTCGTCTACTGCTGTAAAACTAATGTAGCTGCTGCTATTAGCAACGAAAAGCAGGAGGCTCTTGGACTGCAATTTAATAAACTTGTAAAGGAAAATTCATAAGAGTCGTGTTTCCCAAATGTAGAAATAGTCTTACGAATTTACTTGTCTTTAATGATTACTAACTGCAGCGGAGAACGTTCTTTTTCGACATTAAAGAGTATAAAAAGTGAGTTAAGAAACACGATGGGACAAGATCGTCTAAATAACCCCACCTTAATGAACATTGAATGTAATTTACTTAGAGAAATTGATTTGTCTAGTGCTATCTCTAAATTTGCTCACATTAAATCGAGACAAGTTTGTTTATAAAAGTTGTGTTTTATTTTAGCTAAACACGTAAACACAAAGTACTACAGTTTTACAAAATACATCAACAGTGACGATAAACAGCAACGTTTCGACCAAAGGCCTTTATCAAGCAAACATTACAACAAGAATGACGAATTTCGAGGAACACTACAAATGGACGATTACATGTGGAAACATAAACCTATCTAATGAAAATCTGGGAATAAAACGAACAACGAAATGAGTGCAACACAAAAACCGAAAGTGGAAAAGAAGAGAAACAATAAACAATATAGTGGATAAATGACACATATATGGAGCAAACACACATATAGATAACAGGCACGAGATAAGACAGTACTAAGAAGCATAGGAATGTAATGCGTTGAGTCCAAGAGGTCGCAAAGTGCCATAGAATGAAATAAAACGGTTCTCCAGGGCGAATCGACTGCGATCATCGGAGGAACATGATCGGATGGCTGTGACCTGGACATCGTCAACTCCTGAATGGCCAGTATCGTTGAAATGAGTGGCCACAGGAGTCACAGAGCGTTGGCGAATATCGCGTAAGTGTTGGGCGAATCGGTCACTGAGTCTCTTACCGGTTTCGCCAATATAGGACTTGTTGCATCGTTTGCAGGTGATGGCATAGATGATATTGCGGGACTCACACGTGAAACTGTCTTGAATGGCATACGTAGCTTTTGGAAAAGAGACAGTGGGGTCTGTATTACATATGCACATGTATTACAGCGCCGACGTCCGCACTGGATGGTGCCAAAGTGACTCTGGATATTAGGCTTGAGGCGACTGTGTACCAACAAATCCTTGAGGCTTCTGTCCCGTCTGTAAGCCACCAAAGGATAGTGTTGGAAGACTGAACGTGTCTCAGGATCAGACTGAAGAATAGGGAGATGATGGAATAAGACCTTTTTCACCAGGGAACTATGAGGGTGGAAAGTTAAGATAAGTTTAACCCTGTCAGACTTGGCACCATCCAGTGCGGACGTCGGCGCTGTAATACATGTGCATATGTAATACAGACCCCACTGTCTCTTTTCCAAAAGCTACGTATGCCATTCAAGACAGTTTCACGTGTGAGTCCCGCAATATCATCTATGCCATCACCTGCAAACGATGCAACAAGTCCTATATTGGCGAAACCGGTAAGAGACTCAGTGACCGATTCGCCCAACACTTACGCGATATTCGCCAACGCTCTGTGACTCCTGTGGCCACTCATTTCAACGATACTGGCCATTCAGGAGTTGACGATGTCCAGGTCACAGCCATCCGATCATGTTCCTCCGATGATCGCAGTCGATTCGCCCTGGAGAACCGTTTTATTTCATTCTATGGCACTTTGCGACCTCTTGGACTCAACGCATTACATTCCTATGCTTCTTAGTACTGTCTTATCTCGTGCCTTGTTATCTATATGTGTGTTTGCTCCATATATGTGTCATTTATCCACTATATTGTTTATTGTTTCTCTTCTTTTCCACTTTCGGTTTTTTGTGTTGCACTCATTTCGTTGTTCGTTTTATTCCCAGATTTTCATTAGATAGGTTTATGTTTCCACATGTAATCGTCCATTTGTAGTGTTCCTCGAAATTCGTCATTCTTGTTGTAATGTTTGCTTGATAAAGGCCTTTTGGTCGAAACGTTGCTGTTTATCGTCACTGTTGATGTATTTTGTAAAACTGTAGTACTTTGTGTTTACGTGTTTAGCTATTTTTCAAAGTTTTACTGCAGCCTCCACCTTTTTCGATAATCGTGTTTTATTTTATTATCATACAAAACCTAGGGCCCCGCGCTAAAATTTGCTACGGGCCCCGCGCTAGCCTAATCCGGCACTGCTTGTAGTTAGATTGAGGACAATTAAAGGCTAGCGGAGGCAAACCTTACACAAAACTGGATGGTAAGCAAACCAAGTAGTCCAAAAAAGACAGGTAATCTGGGCAGATGACGTTCAACAAAAAGGAGGGAAGGTTGTCTAAGGGTTGCTACCCTAAAAGAAAATAGCAACCTGCTGCATTGCAGGTAGGCTATGGACAGCCAAAGGCTGACGGAGAGCGAACCCAGTAAACGCTGGCTGAAACAGGACACGTCGCGGAAGGATAAGCACCAGAGCTCCAAATGGCGCTGAATGATGTGACGTAAAAAACGTTCTTGGCAAAGGCTGTTTATATATCACAATAAGAATGATGAAAATGGCCAAAAGGAACGATAGCGCGAGAGAGAGAATTTTAAAAATGGACGTGTCTAGTCTAAGCGACTAACAAGACATGACCTTAATTGAAACAAAAATGCTCATTTTAAACTCAAACTGCAATCAGATGCCTATTATCTATTTTTTATAAACTAAATGTAGTTTTAGTGTACCCATTATGTAAGCTCACATCAAGAAATACTTTTAATTATTACAATTTCCATTAAATAAAGTCAAAATATCATCCGAAATGTTAAACCACTTTACACATGGCAAGATTGATTCTGTAAGTTCTAATTTTCTCGTTGGGGATGCCAGTAATGAAATTATACTAAAGCTCTTCTACAACGTATTGGTAATAGAAAAATGTTAGCAGTCTAAGTTATTGTTCGTTTGCTTGATAAAGGCCTTGTTGGTCGAAACGTTGCTGTATATTGTCATTGTTTTTGTAAGTATGTACTTTGTGATTACGTGTTTCCCCTAGAAAAATGTTCAAATGTATTTGGCTTTGTTCTGGATTAATTTTTCCCTAGTGTTGTCTGCACAAGTCACACGTCTGTGATGTCGATAGTGTTATTATCTGTAAGTATAGTACCACAGCTATAATTATAGTAATATTACTTAGTAACCGTGGCCTCCGATAAGATATTTGTTGCCGGAAGCCATGTTAGTAAATACTAATCATATTATAATTATAGAGAGAGTAGAGACACACTGTTAAACTTCCAGATATGCAACACGCGTAGAAGATAAACCTACACATTTGATTGTGTGGAAAAATGTAGCTGTAGGTGGATGAATTAATTTCTTGTATAGCGCAACATTGTTTAATAGCGGTTGAACAAATAAGAAATCACACTGTTGAGTGAAAAACCCTTTCAAAAGTGTTGTGCTTGTTGTGACGACGAAGGTCAAGGTAATAGTTCAAATGTCACTTACTAGTCAACTGATCAGCAGAAGAAATGTAATCAACGTTCTATTATTTTGTTCGTAGCTGACTTATATAAGAGTTACATGCATAAGTAGTAAGTAGTGAAATCATTTCTATAACAAATTACAATATCATTTGCTTTTTTAATCATCACATAATAATCGGACAATGTCATCATGAATGATCAAGCATGTATTGTATCTATGACTATTCTAAGTTTACTTCACGACCACAGCGTCTGCCGTCAGGTTTATTTTGATTTTGTTGATATAATTATTATAATCATGCATAAATAATTGTTAGGCTTATCACAATTTCACACATTAAGCAAAATAAGCCTGTCAAAAAAGGAGGCAAATAGAAATCAAGTATGGATGACTGAAGAAATAATATAAAAATGACAGAAAGAAAACACAAAAGAACACATCACAAGTGGTCCATACATGAGATAACAGAACACATTGCACAGTGTCAACAAGAGAATATGAGTACCATCATTCAGAAGAGAGATGGAGATGGATTGAAAATGAAATACCCATTTAGACTAACTGTCACAAAAACTGTACTGAGATGGACACCTGAGAGCACATGGAAACGGGGAAAACTCAAAATGACCTGGAGGAAAACAGTAGAACAAGAACTGAATGAATCATAGCTGAAACACAATACGGAGGATGGTCAAGAATATAGAAGAATGTGGAGTTGTTGCTGCCCTACGCGTCAGGTGCGTCACATGCTAGAGAGAGAGAGAGAGATTGTTAGTGTAAGTTACTTGTTCAATAGTGTCTGAAAGATTATTTGTGTTGCCCACCAGAAACCATTAGAACATCATTTACTGATTTTAAGTCAGTAGTTTTTTTTAGGAATTAATAACTTGGCAGTTCTGTATTTATTTGGTACATATTAGAACAAATCACTTAACATATTATGTGAATTTGTATTCATTATATATATTCTGTGAATTTGTCTCATTTTAGGTTCATTATGATCTTATGTAATTTCAATATTTTTTTCATGTGCTTGTTAATATTGTATAAATTTTATTGTACATTCTGTCAAACATCTTCACAAAACTAAAGCTCCTTTACTTATGGATAAAAAAGGGTCTAAAGGCGAAGGATCAACTTCATTGCACCAGGTATCAACATACGGCTCCATCATTGTCGGCAGAAAGGGCACGCCATCTGCAGAGAGTGTTGCGCACAGCATAGCTTCTATAGCTTCAGCAACAATCCTAGGGATCTCAGGAAAAAATTGCAGATGTGAATCATCCGGATTCTAGCCCACAAACTTCAGAATGACTGATCCACTTTGCCATAGAGACCCCTTATAAACTACAAGTACTTCTGTAGTCGGATTAAAGTTTGCCAGAACGGTGAGGGACACTGGTGATAAGGAAAGCAAGCCATCATGCACAAATCTTTCAGAGGAGCCATGAATGTGCGTGAATTCTTAGCTGCAGAGTGTAACTAAATCACTTTAATTTATGATGTATATCATTTTTGTGTGCTTTTGTTTCTTCTCTCTACAGGTAGATGAAGTTATTGTAAATTATGAACAGAATGCAACCAGAGATTACAAGGAATGTCTTTTTACCATGAAAGGCTTGAGCACTGGACAACAAAAGAAATGCAGTTAAATGTGTTACATGAAGAAATGTAGGTAGTGATATTTTCTTCATTTAGTTGAGTACTTTTTAACCCTTTGTAAGTAGTTGTGACAACCGGTAAAATTGAGGGTAGACGAGACAGGAAGACAGAGAGAGAAAATTTGGGATAGCCTGGCTTCATGGCGCAGTAGAGCGTCAACATCTGAGTTGATAGCAAACACCCACGACAGAGATTTGTGGAGATCCATGATCGCCTACGCCAGCCGGCACGGCACCTGATAATGATAAAGTAGTTGTCCCTTTCTGCTTCAATCACTTAATGTGCAATGTTGTGTTCTCAAGATGTTTCTCTGCTTAGAAAACTCTAAGAATTAGGTTTCTCTTGTGCTGCTACTTGATTTATAATCGTTGTACAGACAAATCATGAACTTGAAATTACTACTTTTTAGAATTCCTTACATGTTAATGATTGGGATGGGTTAGTGGTTTAACCGTTTGGACACAACAGAAGCAATTAATATTTGTGTTCTTGATATTTCCCAGAATTAACAAACGTGAGGCTTTCCTTGGAACAACAAGAAGTATTTTACATAACAAGACGCGAGAGGAGTCTCAACTTAGCAACCAAGATGCAGCTGCTAGAAATGACAAGCTAATTAAAGTAAAATTGTTATTAGTATTTTCATCATCATTAGTATTATCCAGTAGCTTATCCTGTGAAGAGCTAGGAGACATTGGATGGAGTTGCTGGGGAGGTCTAAGCTGACAAAGAACAGTTTTATTTTTGTGCCAGGGCATGCAGGTGTAAGGGGAATGAACGTGCGGATAGGCTTGCAGGTATGGCTGCTGTACAAAGCAGGCAACCAATGGACCATGCTGATATTATAAATTCCCTAAGGGAGAGAGGACGTGCACATGATTCATGTAATAGTGGTAAATCTACAACACTAACCAGACTGCAAGAACTCCAAGTCAAGTGTGGTGTAGCTGGACAAGAACGCTATGCTAGTAGCCACAGAAGAATAGTAAACCAACAAAGAACCGGTGTCGTTAGTGCCACACGTGAGGGAAATACTGAGGGGGAGATCGGAGCACTTATGGACTAATTGGTTCGACTCGCAGTGATGATGATCCGACGACTAAACTAAAACCAAACTCATACTGTGCAGAACTTTGTCACTGTAACAGTCCTTTGAAGTTTCTCTCTATCATTGGCCAGATGCCCTGCCTCTGTTGTTGTCATGTTCAAGTCATCTATCACATTCTGTACCCATCATTACCCTAATTGTTCTTTTCTCTGCTTTTCCAGAATGCCTCCCTCCAATAATTTCTTTGCCTTGTCCATACATTCATGTGTACAAAATCACCATTGTGTTGCCAGGGCCCCCAAGGGGAACAAAGAATAGTAACACTGTGACCTACAAGGTATGTCATAAGAGCGACTGAGCAGATAAAAGCGTCGCAGAAATCATATGCGCGGGCCTTCTTGTAGGTGCATAACTGGCACAATGTACAATCGCTTTTAGGCTCAGATCACATACAAATCACAAAGAGTGGCTTAACAAGTGGTCGATAAGGAGCATTCGAAGAAGAAGCTATCAATCTTTTTAGTCGCCAGTGGTTACCGGGGCCCAAATTTGGGGTGTGAAGAATAGAACCACTGTTACCTGCCATGCATGTCGTAAGAGGCGACTAAGGAGGTTTGGCTGAAATCGGATGCACATGTCCTAAACGTGTAGAAGTCTATGCGTTTAGGGGCCTGCCAAACCAATGTGCAACGTATTTCACGTTCTTGGCAAAGATCAAACATATCACAGAGTGATTAAAATGGTCGTAAAGAACGAACGTGAAGAAGAAGAAGAATGTTTTTAGTATGTTCTCCATTTTATGCTGTTGATTTGGTCAGTTATTTCATCAATCATGTTTGCTTTAAATTATACTGTAATTTTAAACATAATTTTCAATTAGGAAAAATATTTTATGTTTGGTTATTGACATTGTTTATGTCTAGTGTAAATCATATTATTAAAACTCTGTTGATAACTGATGATCCATGCATTACAGATTTAATTAAGAAGTATCATAGTATTTCATTGGGTTTTTTGTGGCTAAGTGGTTACGACATTTGCACTGTGTTCTGAAGGTTGTGGGTTCGAATCTGGACCGCCATTATGTTCACGTGTGAATTTTGTTTTTGAGATACCTAGGATTGTTGTAGGTGCTATGAGGCTCATGCTTTGTACAATACTGAGAGACATTTTTACACCCAAAATCAATTGATCAAGATCAGAAGATAAACAAAGAGGATGGGACTCTTAAACAAAAATTTCACTAAAACATCACAAAGTATACGCCACATGATGGATACTGAATTATCCTTGGAAGCTATGAAGAAAATGACAAGAGACCAGACAAAATGGAGGACAACTGTTGAGGCCCTATTCTCCATGAGGAGTGAATAGGAATAAGAAGAAAAAGAAGTTCAGTATACAAGAATTGATACTACCTGTCATCCTTCAATATTTTTGGTACCAATATACATTTATTAATAATAACTGTCATTTAGACATTTGTAATGTTAAAATTCATGAAAATTTGAATTACTTTACTGTTTTGATTTAGGACATTCATTACTTGGAGGATTATCTGACAGATAGACAACAAGAGCCAATTACTCACAGAATTTCAAATCTTCATGTAAGTTTCAGATATATAATTGTATTATTTATTGAAATTTGAGATAAAAGCTTGATTATAGTTATAAATGGATATCGTTGCTCTCAGTATTACTGTTATAAGTACTCAATGATACCTCTATAAGTACCCAGTGGTACATCTATAAATAGTCAGGTATACTTCTATAAGTGGTCAGGGATATCTTTATAATCAGTCAGAGATACCGTTATAAGTAAGGAATATTTCTATAAGTATGTGGTTAAGCCTTTGCCTTGCATTTCGAATGTCGGGGGTTAGAATCCGGATCGTGCCGTTCTGTTTATGAGTGCATTTTTTCCAGAGACCCCTAGGATTGTTGGGGTAGCCATATTTAGTTAGATATTCAGCCAAAGGCTGACAGAGAGCGAACCTAGTAAACTCTGGCTAAAACCGGACACATCGTCGAAGAATAAGCACCAGAGCTCCAAATGGTGCTGAAGATGTGATGAAACCTACCCATGCTAAGGCCACATGAATCAGATTTTCACATGAATGAGGTTTATGGGAAAATCTGGTACATCATTCTAAGGGTGATTGAGAGAGAGAGAGAGAGTTAGATAGGCTACGGAATTAACCTCACAGAGAATTGAAACATCTATTTGTGATTGAAGTTAACACATTTAACTAAGCTGATTCATCAGTTTGAAGTGACTTGGTGTTAAAGAGAGCTGGTATAGTCAGGTGGTTGGAGAACTAGTGCAGTCAAGTTTTTAGACTGGTTGTTAGTGTGGTGGTTAGAGAGGTGGTCTAATCAAGTGGTTTGAGATCTGTTGTAGTCGGGCCATTATGCTGATATAGTCAAGTGGGTAGAGAGAGGGTGTAATCAAGTGATTAAAGAACTGCTTTGATCAAAGAGTAGAAACTGGTGTAGTCTGCAAGCTACAACTGGGTCAAAGCGAATTTGGCTGACAACTAACATGATGGTTTAACTTCACTGTTGACCTGAAAGAAGAAAAAAAAAGTTCTGAGGGACAAAGCACCTACAGGAGTGCGCTGAGTGTAATGACTTCTAACTAGTTTTCCTTATAGTTTCCAGATGCTAGATTTATTATAAGCCAACTTTTATTATATTGTAGGCCAACTACAAGTCAATGGTAGAGAACATGTTTCCAATCTGGCAGAAATCAATGGAGGAGCTTCAATCTAGGCCAGGTGTTACAAGAGGCGACAAATAAAACATTATTTATTGTGATTGACAAATGTTCAGCAAGATCCCAGTCATGTAACACAGCAACTTTTTTTTGTAGCCATTCTTCTGTCATTCATCAAATCACAGCATGAATAGCTTCAATAAAATCTTGTTTTCACTTGTTCTTCATTACTCTTATGTCAAGTCATCAGATCTCAGCACCATTAGTTTTAATAAAATCTATAATCATCAATTGTATTTTGGTTAATGACCGGATGTACTTTCTTACACAGGTAAATCTCAGCAATAGTACACAAACTTTATATCACTGGTAAGGATTCCTGCTGTAATTTTTAGGGTAGTGAATATTTGTAGAAATTTGTAATATACTTTTATAGATTTTCAACTGCCACGAGTTTTATTATGTATTCAACTTGAGCACAGTGTCTACAGCTATTTTTCTTCTCCAATAGGACTATGTTTTTGATCTCACATACCTAAATAGTTAAACACAAAGTAAGATAGTTTTTCAAAGTAAACCAACAGACTAAATGAAATGAACATTTCCACGAAAAGGTGTGTGGGACACAGAAAATAAGTTAACTAATACATGAAGTCAATTCCAAGGAAACTCACACAAAATGAAAAGTCTATTGGGGGATATAGAGAACCACCAGAGCACACAGCAGTTAGTGCATTTGACAGTTGCTGAAGTTGGAGATACTAGTCCAAAAGACTAGTTGTGGTGCAACAGAAACCATAGTATCATGCTTATATATGATGATAATACCGCCCCATAAATCTTATACTGTTGATCAACCTACCAAGCCTGGCGTAGTTAAGTCACTGTATTCAAAACTACACTGCATCAGAGATGAGCTCCAGACAACAGTTGACTTCATCAAGGAAACTCATCTGATTGTATAATCATCAAAGTAGCAATCACAAGATGAAGAAGAATTGTATGTCTTTGTAAACATGTGATTTTAGGTTTAAAATTGCTACTTTAACCGACTGTAGTGACTCTCAAGTCAACCCAGTCTCAATTTGAGATTTGCTGGAAAGTAAAGGTGACTGGTATGATGTTGACCACATAACCCATCATGTTCCATGGGTCAAAAATAATATGGGTTTAATACAGTATTACCAAATATAGCACTTGGTATGAACAGTTTTTTTTGTGAGTGTAGGTGGCACAAAGGTACAGAAATGAAAAGTGACATGAAGAAATGAAACTTACAATTCCATTTGGAAACAATGATGAAGCAAAATAAATCAAGGATGTTGTCTAATATAAAACATGCCAATAGAAATCAAGTTAATTTTTAAAAAAAATCTCACTTGTTGTCTCTGATGACTATCTGTATGTGATCATAATTATTGTTTATTTTATACATTTTGTTTTTAATTTGATATTTGTTTACTTTGTAACAAAATAAACTTATGACTTCTGCATGTTGTTTGTTGTTTGTTTCTTCTGTTACTCTTATCGATTCCAAACTTTTTGTTGTTTTCATTGATTCATCTTACTTATCCCCACTTATTTTTCATTACTTTTTTCTATTTCCTTGTGTACTCTTAGCTATCCAAACTTACTTTTTATTTTTCTTGTTTCTCTATCTACACTTTTTTCTGTTTCTATTATCTGTCCGGATTTTGTTGCATACGTTTCTTTAAAATATAGAATATTACATAGTTTTCAAAATCCTGGACAGAAAGCTGAATTTCTATTCTAGGGAAATAGGTTTCTACTTCTTTGAACGATCCATATCGACCACTTGTCAAACCACTCTGTGTGATTTGTATGTGAGCTGAGCTTAAGAGCGATTGTACGTTGTTCCGATTTCTGCAACGCTTTTTATTTATTAGGGTAGCTTCTCCAGGTCCTACATCAGTCGCCTCTTACGATATGCTTTGTAGATCGCAGTGGTACTATTCTTTGCTTCCCTTGTGGGCCCCGGCACCAGGGACAAGGCTTCTAAATACATACTTCAGGACTGTCCATCTTGCAATGACACACGCAAACGTCGGATTTTTTCAGAGCTGAGACATATGCTATAGGGTAAACTCATCGACGCTGGAAAAAATAATGAATTCTGGGGACGGAAATGAAGATTTAGCATGCCAACATACCTAAAATCTGAAGAACTTCCAGTGGAAAAAACCACAATTACCTATGACACTGCGTACATATCTACATATGAACTTATCCAACACACTGATTGATTGAATAATAGGATCATCATCATTGCTTTCATCATCATCATTACATGATTTCTTTCTTGCACATGAGGATCTCTGCGGCAGTGCACGAATGCAGCAGCAACGATGAGGGTTCCGATGTAATTTGGAATATGATAAATTTTAGTTTTTAATCTTTCTAATGCATTTTGCGCAGGCAGCGGTTATCCAGCTTACTCTTCTCGATTTTAAATTGCCAAAGGTTCTTTTGCGTGCTCAAATTGAACAGCGGACTTGCGTTTTATCGTCCATCTCCGAGAGGACTAGGAACTCGATCTTACCTACACTGAGATCAGGGATCTCTGGAAAAATATCCTGATCGCTCCACGCGGGAGTGAACCGAGTACCTTTAGAACACGAGGCGAGCACTTAACCCTACACCAAGGACACACTCTGTGCAAGAATCATGACTGGTTCGATGAGAAAGGAGAAGAAATCTAGTCTATTTTTCTTTTTTTTTTTTAAATGAGACATGCAGTCCACCAAAATGACCCATCATCAGCACCCAAATAAGCAATCTTCACATATATATATATATGCAGAATGGCTCAGAAACGTAAGACTTAGCTAAGCTTAAAAGCAGTTGCTATTTCGATATATGCAGACATACATTACTCTAAATGAGTTTATACTGGCCGCTTCTTCATCGATCATCTGAAACAAGACCTGCGCCATGAGACCCATTATGGCTTCAGAGTGGGCTGTGGAACAGCAGACATAATAGTTGCAGCTCCCCAACTGCAGGAGATATGTCTGGAGCAGCAGTGCAATCTATATATGATCTTTGTCGATCTGACGAAGCCTTTCTTCGTCTTCTTCTTCTTTGCGTTTGTTCTTTACGACCAATTTTAATCACTCTTTTGATATGTTTGATCTTTGCCAAGAACGTGTATACGTTGCACATTGGTTTGGTAGACCCCTAAACGCATAGACTTCTACAAGTTTAGGACATGTGCATCCAGTTTCAGCCAAATCTCCTTAGTCGTCTCTTACGACATGCGTGGCAGATAACAGTGGTTCTATTCTTTACACCCCAAATTTAGACCTCGGTAACCACTCGGGCGACGAAGCCTTTCGACCCAGTCAACATAGATGGCCTGTTGTAGATCATGTGAAAATTTGGCTATCTAGTCAACTTCACACAAGATCGTCCATCATTTTCATGAGGACGGGTATACTTGATGATGGGAAGCTATCAGATGTCTTCTATGTCCCCAACACTCTTCAGTCCGATGCTTTCTGCCATGCTCAAGCATTTTTTGGGCTAACGTGATGAAAATTAAGTAAAGATTAGATACAGAACAAATGGTAGGTAATCTGTTCATTTTCATGAGGTTAAACTTACCCACCAAGGTAAAGGAATCAACCATTTCAAACCTTTTGTTTACTGATGACTATGTCCTCGCCACCAGTTCTGTGAAAGAAATGGTGACCTATATGGGGAGATTTTCTAGGGTCTGTGAAAATGTTGGCCTTAGAATGAACACTTTTATTACATGTAAAGAAATAAGCTTATATGTTTCAGCTCGCTCATAGAAGCAGTACCATGACCTAGTCATCAGTATTAAACACCAACGTCCGCTGTTAGCGGACAAATTTGCCTATCTTGTCCATTGTGGACAAACAACCCATATGAGGTCAGCAATAGAATATGCAAAGCAAGTGTTGCATTTTGAAGACTGCGCGGCAATGTGTGTGTGGGGGTAGGGGGGGAAATAAGCGTGCATTCCTTGGTACAAAAATAAAGGATAAACGTGTCATTCGGGATGGGTTCAATGTGACAAGTCATTCCTACCATTTACTGCCAGTCCGAATTTTCTTAAACATATCCATTATACAGCTCAGTACCCTGAAGCTGTGAGGCAAATCAGGACTGCAGAAAAGAAAGAAAGACAAAGTGCATAGGTAGGCTCGCTCCAGGTGATTCATAGGGTAAATTGTGCCAATTTAAAAATGCAAACACGTCACAGCGAACACTAACAGAGCATTGTACAACACACACATACTTGGTTGCACACTGGACACTTCATGTGCGGCAATGCGCTATGTCCTTGGATTGCCAACGATGGCCATCAGACACAAAGTCAAACAGGTAAAAGCTTATCTGAGCGTTTCTGCTGACAAAAAAATCATCCTCTGCACACATCCATAAATGAAAACAAGGGCAGGCGATTGAAGAGAGACCGATCCAGAGGATGTTATTAAACAGGTCTGTACTCTAGATGAGCTGAGACATGGTGAAGAATGGATGCCTATATCAGAGGATATGACTGCTTACACCATGGTTGTCAGTACACTTGGGAGACGCTGTAGAGAATGGGTCCCGGGCGTCGTCAATGCGGAGATTCTTGCACTCGTGGATGAGCACTCCCATTCAGATGATATCATTATCTACACCGATGGCTCTGTCAGACGCGGAACCAGATCATCGTGGGCTTATTCAGCACAGCGAAATGGTCGCACACTTCATGAGGACTGCGGCGCTTTCGAGACAACGACATCGAGCATGACTATAGAGATCACTGCTGCCTCCAGGGCTCTGTCATGGGTGGCTGAGCAACAGGTTACCCATACGATCATCATATCAGACTCGATGAATATGCTTCAACTGATTGAATCTGGAAGTATGCGGTGGAATGGGTGGACAGCATTCGGAGATCACATCTAAGAAAATGACTTGGCTGTACACACCTGGACATGCTGGAGTGCAGGGTAACGAGCGTGCAGACTTTCTTGCAAACAATACCCCGACTCAAACGGGCAGAATTATGGACAAAGCCGATATCATCAATGCGGTACGCTCTCAATTATGTGACATGGGCACGTCTCAGACACTGAAACGAGTTCGAGAATTAGGCGTTAAGTGTGGACATGCCAGACAGTGTCGTCTTCGTGGTAGAGGGAGAAGATATAGTAATCAACTTCTCATGGGTACGGTGAGCAAATGGACTTTAGGATGGCTGCTGCAGCGGAGGACAGAGCATGCATGGGAATGCCCAATGTGCCGTGACGTCGATCGCATAACATAACATAACATAACATTGTACAACACAATATTTATCCCAACATTATGCTATGATACTTTATATCGGATTTGTTGATTATGAGAAGGCTTTTGACAGTATTGATAAGGAAACCCTTTGGAAATTAATGAGGCATTATGGAATCCCACAGAAAATTATTAACCTAATAAAAGCAACATATACAGATATGAAATGTAGAGTTCTTCATGAAGGTAAACTAACAGATACTTTCGGAATAGAAACAGGAGTGCGTCAGGGATGTCTTCTATCACCTTTGTTGTTCTTACTGACAATAGACTGGATTATGAGACCACAGTAACTAACACCAGAAATGGAATCCAATGGACTCTGACAGAGCAACTAGATGATCTGGACTTCGCTGATGATATAGCCCTTCTGTCACATACACGAAATCAGATGCAGGATAAGCTAACACATTGAATCAAAGGTACCAGCAACTAGGGCTGAACATTCTAAGGAAAGACAAAGATATTGAGAGTTGACCAAGCAAACGACAACTCGATCTCCTGGGAAGATCCCACCTCAAGAGGTAGAGTCATACACATATTTGGGCGGCGGCGTGGACAGGAGGGTGGAACAGATAGAGATGTTGAGATGGGAATACAGAGGGCAAGAGGAGCTTTCATTGCACTGGGAAACATTTGGAAGTCCAGGGAGATCAGGTCGAGAACAAAGGTTCGGATATTTAGCTCTAATGTTAAAGCAGTTCTACTGTGTGGGTCGGAGACATGGAGAACAGCTAAAGCAGTGGCGCATAAATTGCAAACATTCATCAACTGGTGTCTGCGCAGAATAGAGGGAATGGGATGGTGTGATGGGGTCACAGATGAGGAGCTTGTGGAAGAGCAGGACAGATTCCAGTGAACGAACGGGTTGAAAAAAGACGCTGGCGCTGGGTGGGACACGCTTTGCGAAAGCCGGAGGGAATATGGCAAGAGGGTCCTTGCCTGGGGCCCGCAGGGACGGCGAGGAGGAGGCCGAGAAATGCATGGAGACAGGATTTGGAGGCGGAGATCAACAATATAAGGAAGAGCTGGAGGGAGCTGCAGGAGATAGCTAGAGATAGGAGGACTTGGCATGAGTTGGTTGAGGGCCTATGCCCCAACCCGGGAGTAAAGCAAAGAGAGAGAGAGAGATGCTATGAGTGACAAACCTGGGCGCTGACATCAAACGATTGAAGAAAACTAGCCACGACAGAGATGGGTAGAGATGAATTGTCTACGTAGAATGATGGGAGTATCAAGAAGAGACCGGCTTAGAAATGAAGACATCAGGGGGGGAAAAAGTGGATACAACATCAGTACTGAACTTTATCAAGAAACAACAAATTAAATGGTTCGGCCACATAATAAATAGATTACCAACAGACAGTGCACCCCAAAGAGCAATGTTGCTCCGATGCGATGGATACAAAGCAAAAGGCCAGCCACGCAAAAGGTAGACATCAGAGATAACAGAGGCGACGAAAAACACTATTCATGAAGCGCACACAAGGGCTCGTTATAGAAATCTTTTCTTATCTGGACGCTGTGAGGCACAACAGGATTGGAGAAAAAGAAAGAAAAATACTTTATTTTTTTCTGCGCAAGTTATCAGATGTCAGTTCGAATATTATTCATGAAAGAAACCGTCGTATATGTTCAACTTATATAATATATATATATATATATATATATATATATATATATATATATAATTGGCAAGGGAATAGACACACCCGTTTCACATTTTTCTATACTCTATATCAATATATAGGAATAGTTTTCTGGCAATCAATAGGAGGTATCAAAGCCAATGAGAGAGCGAAAACGCATTCTGTCCATCATTACGATGTTTAAACATGGCTGCTTACAGTAGTTACTTGATTATCTTGTTGTGCGGTAAGATGAAAGACATGTTTTTTATTTTCATCGCAGTTGTACAAAAGACGTCAATGTGAAATGCTAATATTATAATTTATTATTATTTTTTGTTCTCAGGACTTTTTACTGTTTGCAGGTCGCAGTTTGAGCTGGACGAAAGGTGAGTACTTTTCAATTCAATACCGGTGTACTCACACTATAGTATAACTTAACTCAGTGTATCATACGAAGGTGAGTTATTTCAGTTATCAAACGGTACTAATAACTTTATTCCTAGTAAAATGCAGCCTGCAAACAAGGTTTTAATGATCGATGGTATACGCCCAGACACTTAGCTTAGCTGGTCTAACATTATTTATGTTGTTTCATCCGCTTGAAAGTTGAAAGTTAATTTTTCCAATCAATCAAAAAATGTTGCCCGTTTACAAAATACAAATTTATATGACATTTTGAGAACGAATTAAATATTTATCAGTTATTACAATAATCTCTGCAGATGTTCTACTATGTGTATTGCAATTAGATATATGTTCATAATGTTGTGCTACGGTAAAGTTGAAGCGCAGTTTTAAAAATAACTGGGTGAAGGTGACAGAATATCCTAAAGTTCTTTCATTTATTTCAGACCAATGTCATGAATGTCTATAATGTTTCAATTTTCTTTCTCTGTGTTTTCTTTGTATTGTTTATGTAATCTGTGAGAGCTGCAGTTGTATAGTTGTTAGTGAACTCGCTTCTTAGGCGCGTAGTCCGGGTTCAATTCCATAGTGGGCATGGAATACTTTTCTACCTGAAACGGCTCTCAGTTCGCCCCAGTCTCCATTGGGTAGCAGGAAAAGAACTGAGAAGTAAGGGTGGCCGGCATGATGTTGACCACATCACCCATCTTGTGCCGATGGTTAGTGAAAAATACAGGCCTAACACCGTATTAGCCAATGTATCCAAGGTATGAATAAAGGGATTTTTTACTTTTGTAAATAAAATGTCATGGACACTAAAAAAGATGTGACACGTACTAAATTAATGAAAACCGTAGTCGAAGAAGAGTTTGAAGGCATTCAACCAATAAGAAGGAAATGCTGTAAGTAGGAGAAGAGCAATATAAAGAAATAGACAAATAATAATCTGCCATCATGGCAATAAACATAAAATATTGGAAATTGATTATAACCCGCCCATGTGTTGTCAGGGTCGAAGGGGAAACAAAGAATAGTACCACTGCGACCTACAAGACACATTGTAAGAGACGACTGAGGTAGGGCCTAGGAAACTACCTAGTTAATAAAAACCATAGCAAAAATAGATTGTGCTGGCTTATTTGTATAGTCGCATAACTGGCACGACATACAATCGCTCTAAGGCTCGGATCACATACACATCACAAAAAGTGGTTTAACAAGTGGTCAATATGAAGCGTTTAAAGAAGAAGATTATAACTAACTTCAGATTTGGACATGAGTCAGGTTTGACAGTCTCTCCTGTGACCAATCAGTTCTGATAACATCTCTCCTCTCCATCTTATTCATTTATATTGTCAGTAAAACATATTTTACAACTTGTCTTTAACATTTATATTATTTTACTTGTTCATTAACATTTTCAATTCAATGTTTCTGCTCTTAGTTGTATGGAACATAGTGCTGAAATTGTTCCTAACACTTTGTCAAGTTTTCATTACAGTGTCTGTAACAAAACCATTTTAAAAATAGATTTTGATTGTTAGCCCAAACCCAACCTCAATAACTTGGGGAATATTATTCGCAATAAAAAACGCAATTTTAACAAATATGTCACTGATCAAATTTTAGGAACATGAAACCCAAGTGTATAGTTCCACATCTACTGTTCTAATTTTTCGGAGGTCTCAATGGTGAAGTCATTTGCCTGTCGTACTGAAGGTTGTGGGTTCGAATCCGGACCGAGACACATGGGTAATTTTTTTATGAGATCCCTAGGATTGTTGCAGGAGCTATGGAATTTGTGCTTTGTAGAATCTTCTGCCGACAGGGAATGGAGCCAGATAGGAAAACCTGGTTTCTATAAAGTCAATCCTTTGCCTTTAGACCCTTTAGACATCTACTGTGTTATACTGTAGCATAGTTTTTATTTGTCATAGGGGAGACTGTCGGAGCTGACTCATGCTCAGATCATACAGTATAAACAATTTAAAAAAATACCATTATATATGACTGAAAGTCTGGTTTATTGCAGTTTCCCTGATTTCCATGTACATTTTCTCATCTCAAGACCTATTTAGAACGGTTATCTATATGAGTACGCTATCTTATCTGCTTCCTTTAGCTTGTCATCTCAGTCTACATGATGATTCTAATTTAAAAAGTCAAACTTTGACTGATTTCAATCACATGACCTACACTTGTGAGAGACAGATTAGTGTAACACATAAGAGTTTGCCTATCTCTCGGACAGAAGAGGTTCTCTCTCTCGATCGTCTTTTTGGCCATGTTTATCATTCTCATTGTCGCCCGAGTGGTTACGGGCCCAAATTTGGGGTGTAAAGAATAGAACCACTGTTACCTGCCATGCATGTCATAAGAGGCGACTAAGGAGGTTTGGCTGAAATCGGATGCATGTGTCCTAAGCGTGTAGAAGTCTATGTGTTTAGAGGCCTACCAAACCAATGTGCAACGTATACATGTTCTTGGCAAAGATCAAACATATCACAAAGAGTGATTAAAATTGGTCGTAAAGAATGAACGCAAAGAAGAAGATTCTCATTGTGATATATGCACAGCCTTTGCCAAGAACACAATTTTACGTCACATCATTCAGTACCTTTTGGAGCTCTAGTGCTTGTCCTTCGGTGAAGTGTCCGATTTCAACCAGCGTTTACTGGGTTCGCTCTCCGCCAGCCTTTGACTGTCCCGAGCCAAAACCTGCAAGGCAGCAGTTGCTACTTTCTTTTAGGGTAGCGACCTTTAGACAACCTGCTCTCCGGGTGTTGAGCATCATCTGCCCAGAAAACATGTCTTTTTCTGGACTACTTGGTTTTCTTGCCGTCCTGTTTTGTGTACGGTTTACTCCACTAGCCTTTGATTGTCCCCAATCAAACTACAAGGCAGCAGTAGTTCTCTGCAGCGGAAACACCACTGGTTTCAGCTTCTGCTGGACTTTCCAGTTTTTCTGCACATTTGGATGATCCACTCACACTTGTGCCTGCCACGCCCTCTCTTCGCCACACCATCAACGCCGTGCATGTCTGCCCACCGATGGACCCACCCGTGCATCGTCCGCATGCGTGCTCGCTCTGCCCTGGTGCCTGCCTCACCATCTCCATCAGTTCTCACCATGCTCACATTTACCTCTGGGCTGTCCGAACCGGGCTTAACTCGGCCCCCACCTCAGGGCTCCGAGTTTGCCTATGTGGGCCCACGTGCAACTCATCTCGGGCCCAAATTTTGCTCCACACGGGTCCACGTCTCTTCTCTGGATGCACCCTCATCCCTCTATGGTTTTCCGTTCAGCTTTTCTTCCATGACTGGGAAGGCGTGCATTAATAGTCACTCTCGGATTCCGCTCGTCTTGTTGCAGCGGATCCCATCCAACATTACTACGTCTGCATCTCTACCACCACCAGGGTAGCTCTCCCTCGATCCTTACCCGCTTAGCCAGACAGGAACCAATGTCTGTTACCAGGGTCACTACGTGGAGGTGGGGTAGGATCTTGATTAGTGCCAGCTCACTAATCCTGACGCGGCGTTGTCCCCATGCGCCTTTGACCCCACAAGAGGGTTGTGGATTCAATCCCACACTTGATGTTCCACATGTGGGGTAAGGAATTGGCCCTCCTACCTCCTGCATACTAGGGACTAGAAATGTGAAGTGACAGGTACTGCATACTCTAAGGTCTCGCAGTGTGGTGCCAGGCCCGCAATGGAAGCAAAGAATAGTACTACTGCGACCTACAAGACATGTCGTAAGGCGACTGATGTAGGACCTAGTAAATAAAAAATAAACAAAAATTGCCGAAATCGAATGTGCTAGCCTACTTGTAGGCGCATAACTGGCACTAATTAACATATTGACATAACGTACAATTGCTCTTAGGATTGGATCACATACAAATCACACAGAATGGTTAAAAAGTGGTAGATATGGAGAGTTTGTAGAAGGAGAACACTAAGGTCTGAATAGGCTACGGGAATTTAAGAGACCTACACATCGGTAAGCAGACACCATATCTATTGTGCCATTCATTTCAGTGGAAAAAACCCCCCCTGATATACAGATATAAAGATCAGAATTGATTTATTTCAGTATTTAATCTTGTAATTTCTGCATTGTTTTTTAGGTTCTTAGAGTATAGGAAACATGGCATGTGGCTGGTCGAGGTAAGATTTAATTCTTCTTCTTCTTCTTCTTTGGTTCTTCTTTCTGACCAATTTAATCACTCTTTGTGATATGTTTGATCTTTGCCAGAACGTGTATACGTTGCACATTGGTTTGGCAGGCCCCTAAATGCATATACTTCTCACGTTTAGGACATGTGCATCCGATTTCAGCCAAACCTCCTTAGTCGCCTCTTACGACATGCGTGGCAGGTAACAGTGGTTCTATTCTTTACACCCCCAAATTTGGGCCCGTAACCACTCAGGCGAAGATTTAATTCATTGTAATAAACATTTTCTTGTCTGTTATCAACTTCATTATCTCCTGAACCCAGCAGCCTGATTAACATGTATATTATGGCTCGCTCTCTAGAGTGACTTTCTAGAAGTACCATATATCCGACTCTCACCCTAAAGGAGCGCATTAATAACATATTTTCTGTCTCGAAATTTAGTCAACAAATGACAATATTGTTTAAGATTTAATATTTCAGAGTAATCTGTGTTAATTGATTTATTTATACTTGCTTGAGGCGACTTCAGTGTGTTGATAATTTGTTTATATTTCTAACTAACTCGTATTTCTATCCTCTTTGTGTCTTGTTTGAACATAAGTCTTCCACAGATATCCATTGTTGCCATTCTACTGCCTTACTGCCATTTGTTTCCCATGTCAGACAATAATCTTTCAACTCACTTTCTACAGTTCTTCTCCAAGTTTCCTTTGGATGTCTGTGCCTATGTTTCCCATCTGCTGCCTTTAGAGAGCTGTCTTAGCCAATGCATCTACTGGCATATGACGTACCTGCCCAATCCATCTCTGTTTTCATTTTTTAATTATGGTCTCCAATGATGCACAGTTTGTTCATTTTAAAAGCTTTTTATTTGATATCGTATTTGACCAGAAAATTTGCAGTATTCTTCTTGAACATTCATTTTTATGTCTCAACTTGTGTATGAACTTGTTGAAAATTTGTTGTTTATATTTAATAACGTATTGAACAGCTGAATTTGATAAACAAACCAATTCCTGGATAAATAATAGCTTGAAGCTCTAACATTCGTAAGCAAAGAGCATTGACTGCACAAGCCATGCAGTTTATTCATATATGAATTGATGATAATCAAAAGGAGTTATCTATCAACGGTTACGCTCAATTTAGAATACTCTTTAGTATTCTAGGAATTCTAAGCATCGCTCATATTTAATAATTATATGTTTTGTGATCTATAAATTTATGACATGGGGATACATTTTGGACCATCAACAAATTCGACAAATGATGCAGAGAGAGAGAGAGAGAAATCATATGGTGGTGAACACATGTAAGACCATCATTAATGAAAACTATTGTGATCTACATGGATGGATTGGTAGTTCACCACCAAAATCTGCTTTGCCTTCTCTGCAAATTTGTGTGATAGAAAGTTCAAGGAAGCCAAGTAGTGCATTTAATATGACTAAGTAGTATGGCAATGGAAGTACTGGTGGTCACTAAGACACTCTGGCTTAACTTACAAAACTACACTCATGTGTGCATTCTAAGTGATTCATTGAGTATGATCTCCAAGGTGGAGGCCAGTTCAGTACGCAGACATTGGACTGAATCACTACACAGCCGAGTGGTTATCGGGGCCCAAATTTGGGGTCTAAAGAATAGAATCACTGTTACCTGCCATGCATGTCGTAAGAGGCGACTAAGGAGATTTGGTTGATATTGGATGCACATGTCCTCTAGGGAATGCTAACCCAAACAAATGCTTGTAGAAACGGAGGTACCAGGCCGTAGGGCGCATAACATGGTGCAACGACCCCTCACAATGAGGAATGGGAGAACGGATTCTACGGTCGCCAATCTGCCTCTGAGATTTAGCTACGAGTAAGAATACCAGACCTACCATCACGACGGTGGCCAAAACTTACTGCAGGAAGAGGTCGGCACAAACGTGGAAGCAGAAATCATAGGAATTATATCCTACAGAACTGCCCCAGTGTGCAGACTTGAGAAGAAAGAGGTGGCCCACTTACACCAGCGTCCAAGAAAAACTGTATGGCGTGGTTGATAATCTGAAGCAGACAGCTACCTTTATTAGAGAATCCGAAATCCTAATCTAGTGAGAAGCAGAAGAAGAAGAAGAGGAATCACTACATGAGTCAACAGTTCACAGAATTACATTAAGCTTCGTTCCTGGTCACCTAGGTGTCAATGGCACTGAGAGAGCAGACATGCTGGCTCGCTCTGCCACCATATCGGAGGGGGTTAACCAATTTGTACAGCTGACATTCAGAGCGCCCTCATAGAGTGTGGTCGCAAAGAAGGCTTTCATCTAAACCAATTCACACCAACAGCTAGATTGCAATATCTTGGTTTGAAGATTGTAGTGGTCAGAAAAGAGCAACACAGCAGGCACATGAGTAGGCAACATCAAACTGGTACAGTAAGTCGTTCGACACGGATAGAGATATTGCGAAGGAGATCTGAGCAACTATGGACGTGTCCGTGCTATTGTGATGAAGATATTTTAAACTGAAACTGAAATATATGGCAAGAACATTTCAAAATGATATACACAATTTGTTATGACTGGAAACTATTGGCATTTTTTCTTCAAATTTGTATATGAATGAATGTTAAAAGAAAACCAGTTATTGGAGTTTCAGAATTGTGTGGAACTTTAAATATTATGCTAGGTATGAACAAATCTTTTATTTTTTGCTTCCATCTATTCAGAATGTGGTTATGTCTTATTATTTATGTAGTGACATTACTTTTGTAATTAGTTTCTTAACTTTGTAGAATTGATCTTTAAGTTTTGCATCTCAAGTAGTAAAATGTCCATTGCGGAACATCGCTTTCATCAAAGCCCGCCTGAAAAACTCTCAGTCTCTAGCAAATTCTCCCACCTCTTCCAGTTTAAGGTTTCCTTGATGTCCTGCTGCCACCTTCATCTTGGTCATCCCCTGCCTTGTACTCCATGAAGCATACCTTCCATTACTGTTCTCTCTAAACCACTATGATGTTTAATGTGGCCAAAATATTTAATCTTCCGGGACATGATGTTATTCATAAGCCAATGCTCCTCGATATGCGCATCATGTAGGATGTCTTTTTTCTTTCTCTTCTTTATCCAGAATGTTCTGCATATTTTGATATATTATTAACAACATTAAAGTTAAAAATTACAAAAATATGACATTTTAAAATGCAAACCTAAAAAGGTTTTCTCGAAAAGAAGTTAGTAAAACCGTGGTTTTTGACCTAGTATTCTAAGAATTAATAATGACTCTTAAAAGATAAAGTTTGCTTTTATCCAATCAAGTACGTTGTTAACTTCCTCTTATGACGAGAAGTCAAGCTGTTATCTTTTCTCTCAAAGACTACTTATTGTGGATCTGCTTGATAAGCTTCCTTTGTTTGTCAACTTTCTTCAATATTTTTCTGAAACTGCAAGCAACATTCGTAATATTCTTCTGTAAAATTGCATCACTGTGGCCTCCAGAATATTGTTTGTTTGTTTACTTATTGTCCAAGATAGCAGCTGCAATCATCATCATTAAGTGCCATGCCAGCATGCATAGGTTGTTATGTTCTTCCACAACTCGTTCTCTTTCTAAGTTTAGAACTATTAGCTCTGATACTGTTTTCACGCTGTGCCATGATTTTAAGCTGTCTAGAATCATTTATCACTGTTGGCCTATATTTTTCTTCCCCATAATCTTGCTTGTTGTCACAATGTATTACCAGGTGGCCCTGGTAATATGCTGCTTCCCTGTGGTCTGGCTAAATGAGTAGGGACTTAACCCTTTCGCCCTGTATTATTTTGACCTCTGGACGCATTTATTTTGAGATTCAAAGTTAACATTCAATGTCAATTAGTTTAATCCTTTATAACTCTTGTACTGTTTCTCTAAAGTATGACATATAATATATTAAATTGTTGCTAATTGGATGTGGAATACATTAATATAATAATATTTTACATCAGGTGATATACATTTGAGAAAATTAGATTATTGTAGCATGACTATTTTGAAAAACAAAAAATCATAAACAATATTTTTACTCTCCGGTTTGTATTACATCTTAATATTCATAGATGTTTCCAGAAGTAGCAGTTAAATGAAGATAATCCATGTGGGAACATATTCTATAAGTTTCATCTAACTAGGTGCAGTAGTTTTTATAATAATCACTTTTTAGTGCGGACACGTCAATAAATGGAATGTGGAACGCCCATTCTTTAGATGCAATTATTACATTAGACTTACAACTATCGATACTGCATTTCATAAACAATCAAATGTCATTATTACCATCAATTAAATCTTCTTCATTACTATCACAAGTTATAATTTGATCTAACAGTACTCAAGATTACACTGTAAACATCGTCGGAAACATTAACGTTTAAAAAAAAGTCTCGATTTAAACACAATAATACACTACTTTCCCTCTTTCAAATCTTTGTTAAATGGAGATAGTAATGTACCTACATATGTGTACTTTCCGTTTCTGTCATTTTTTTAACTTCAGTAAAGTGGTTCTGAAGATACATTCGTTTCCGTAAACAGACATCCAAAGCCGATATATCGGTTCTGCGACATCATGAACATTACTCTGAACCGATATATCGCTTTGCAGTCCCGTTGGGTTAAAATGAAAGCAAAATGCGTCTAAAAATACAGTGCTGATAAGAAGTAGATATTGCAGTTTTACTCTGACTGTGTGGTGCTGGGGCCTGCAAGAGACGCAAAGAGTAGTACAGCGGTGAACTACAAGGCATGTCGTAAGAGGCGATTGATGTAGGACCTAGGAAGCTACCTAGTAAATAAAAGCATATCAGAAATTGGATGTGCTGGCCTACTTGTAGGCGCCTAACTGGCACAACGTACAATCACTCTTGGGCTCAGATCACATACAAATCACACAGAGTGGTTAACATTTGGTCAGTATGGAGCGTTCGAAGAAGAAGAAGCAGTTTTACTGTAAACCAAGACCACATAACAAACATTGTTTTGATGGAAAATGGGTCGCCCGAGTGGTTACCGGGACCCAAATTTGGGGTGTAAAGAATAGAACCACTGTTATCTGCCACGCATGTTGTAAGAGGCGACTAAGGAGGTTTGACTGAAATCGGATGCACATGTCCTAAACATGTAGAAGTCTTATGTGTTTAGGGGCCTACCAAACCAATGTGCAATGTATACAGTTCTTGGCAAAGATCAAACATATCACAAAGAGTGATTAAAATTGGTCGTAAAGAACGAACGCAAAGAAGAAGATGGAAAATGAAGACGATGAAAGGAAAGTAGTGACAAAGTATTTCTAGATGTTTAATCAGATAACTAGTGACAACTTTACATTTGTCATTGCATATTTTGACATGATAGTGTTGAGACAGTAGTCTATTCTCTATCTATTCTCTAATTCTGATTTACCTTTCAGCCTCAGGTCGAAAAAAGAGACACCTGGAGCTAACCTCACTATGCACCTTGTCTTTCTCTTCTCCAGTCCTTCTTCTTCTGCGAACGCCCGCTGTCAATTCAGGCGGTAGTCATGACGCCTGATATTGCGCTTCTGTCTGAGTTTTGCGCGAGGCCTGCTCTCCAGTCCTGATTTGCTTCACAGCTTCAGGGTAAGAAGAGATTTCTAGAACGGACTTTTGTGTGCGCTTCATAAACCGTGTCTCTCGTCGCATCTGTTATCTCTGAGGTCCACCTTTTTGTGTGGCCTGCCAGTGTAGGGATTATCATCCTCATGTCTAAACCCATCTTATTCACCTTTAACAACTGTGAGATTAGACAGCATTCTATCCTTTTCGTCCCTGGACCTGAACCACACAATGGCATAAGTACATTAGGGGCAAATATTTCATTTGCTCACTTTTAGACTTCAACTTGAATATAGTTAAAGAAATCCGTGGTTTGTCTTAGCTTAACAAGATCTCCAAAGAACCTGCAGTTTATGTTTTTCCACTGTCTTGTTAAATGTCCATGCTTCACACCTATAGGTTGCCACTGGAAATATGCATGTTTTTAGTTCCTATCAGTTCCATTCCATTCTGGTTTTAGTTTGTTAAATTTTTTATAAATCCATGTTTGTTCTTCTCTTAATTTCCTTTACCCCATTTTTGTCTCTTGTTAGCAGTGAACCGAGATATTCACTACTAGTCGATGTCGTCGTAAAACGAATTGCGCTGCACATTGTGCACCCGTCTTCTGCGGCGTTTCTGTCAGGCTGCCCACCTTTAGCCTTAATTTATTAACCTACAAGGCAGCAGGTTGGACTCGCACTTAGCCCATCGCCACGCGGTGCGCTACCTATCGATAATAGGTTACGCTATTCTCCGATACGGCGCCGGCACGCTCAGGGCCACAATGTACTGTCAGGCGTTTGCTCTGACCATACATACACAAACACGGACACTAATCAACACGTTTTATCCGCTTTTAGTAGCCAGAAACCGCGTAAATCACACCGCAATCACAATAAATCGCGCACAGTTTATCCGTTAGGAATTTTCACACCCGACATGTTGGCGACCGGCCCGAGATATTCAAAACTGTTCACATTTTTCTATTTTCCCTTCATTGATAAAAATATCCTATTGTCATGCTTGTTTTATCCGTTGTCATTATTTTTGTTTTTGTCACATTGAGATATACATTTATTTTGCTTTTCTTTTGCACTTCCATTATTAATTTCTCAATCCATTTTTGCTATGTTGACAGTAACACTGTATCATCAGCATATATTAGTTCAGATATTTCTCTTCCTTTGACTATAAAAGGATTGTATTGTTCTTTTCCGCTATCTTCTGTAACATTCCTCATGATATTTTCATCATATATGTTGAGTTGACACATTGCAACCTTGTTCTGACTCCCTGTCTGATGTCAAACCAATCTGATGTATCATCACATATTCTTACAGCCGCCATTTTATCACTATAAAGTTTCCTTATGATCTGTATTAAATATAATGGAAATCCCATTTCCTCCATTATTTTAAACAATTCCTGATGTTACACAATCAAATGCCTTTGTATAGTCAATAAAGCATGAGTGTAGATCTACATTATACTCTCTAGATTTTTCTATGATTGTTCTCATGTTAAATATATCTTCGCGTGTACCTCTGTCACTTCTAAATCCAGCTTGTTATATTGATGTTTTCTTCCATTTTCCTACAGTTTTCCCAAAATTATTTGTAGTAAAATTTTACTTGCATGGGTAATCAATGCCACTGTTCTATAGTTGGTACATAATTTAGTGTCTCCCTTTTTTAGATATTGGGATAAATATTGATCTTTTCCATCCTTTATATCTTCTTGAACGCTCCATATCAATCACTTGTTAAACCACTCTTTGTGATTTGTATGTGATTTGAGCCTAAGAGCGATTGTACATTGTACCAGTTATGCGCCTATAAGTAGGCCAGCACATCTGAATGCTGCGACGCTTTTTATTTACTAGGGTAGCTTCCCTAGGCCCCACCTCAGTCGCCTCTGATTACATTCCTTGTAAGTCACAGTGTTACTATTGTTTGCTCCCCATGCGAGCTTCGGGAACACACAGGCAGTGTTATTATTATATAAATGTTATACTTTGATTATCCATTGTACTACAACAATTGCAAATGTATATTTAGTCATTTTGATTATGAAATACAATTTGATTGAATCTTGAGAGATACCTTCCACAGTTTTATGCACCTTGGTGTGGACACTGCAAAAATTTGGAACCAATATTTAAAGATGTGGCCAAGGAGTTACAGCAGATGGACAGTCCGATTAAAGTTGCTAAAATGGACTGCACAAGATACTCTCACATAGCGTCTGAGTTTTCAGTCAAGGGATTTCCCACAATTATGTTGTAAGTAGAAATCGTTTTTTTTAAAGTAAAGAACTTGTTGACATTAGTCATCTCTTACAGCCTCTCTATGACCAATCAGATCTAATACCATGCTACAGTATCACTTCAGCTGTGGTACTTAAAATGAGATTTTTCTATTTGTAAAATTTTACAGTTACCTGTCTGTACAAATGTGTGTCATGATGGATAATATGCATTTGCTTTGGTGAAATTCGAATGTGCCTGCTATACATGCCGCAAGTGCCTAATAAGGGCGCAACGTACTCTTGTTCTCAGCGCAAACCACATAGATCACAAAGGTGGATTATCTTGATTGATAAGAACGAACAGTAACAAACAATCATGTCCAAAATATGTTATTTTTCTCATTTTGTCATCAATAATTTCTCATCAATTTTAAGTCACTGCAAAAAGGACATATTTGTTCCTTTTTTTCTGTCCATGGTATTCTGAGTCTCTTATTTGCATTCAAAGGCGTTAATAGATTTAAAACTATTTATCAATACTCCATTCCTCAGCCATACGTTGCTATAGGAAAAATATGTTATCTTGAAAATTTAAGTTTTGTCTTTATATCAGTTCCCTCCCATAAGTTTTGTTGTTCTTCTAACTTCTGTAGAGCCATGTTCATTCTTCATTTTATCTCCTTTTTAGCATTTCTGTCACTTGATAACAAAGATGAGATGTTGGTTACAGACCAATTTTCTAGTTTTCATTTGATAGAGAAGAAAGAGAGAGAAAGAGAGAGAGAAAGAGATGCATACTGAATGAAAAAAGTTGTGTTTGATAGAAAGGAAAGAGAGAGAGAGAGAGTGCGTGAACAAATTCATGTTTGATAGAGAGGAGAAAGAAAGAGAGAGATAGAGATGCACACTGTATAAGAAAAGTTGAGTTTGATATAAAGGAAATAGAAAGAGAGAGAGAGAGAGAGATAGTGTATGAAAAATTCATGTTTAATAGAGAGGAGAAAGAAAAGAGAGAAAAAAGAGAGATGCACACTGAATAAGAAAAGTTGTGTTTGATAGAAAGGAAATAGAGAGGGATCGCAAGAGAGAGAGAGAGAGAAAGGAACTAGAGAGAGGGAGAGAGAGAGAGAGAGTGCATGAACATATTCATGTTTGATAGAGAGGAGAAAGAGAGACATTTATACAGAATGAATAAACCCTTGTTTGATACTGATTTAGTGTACAAGGGAGCGAATGTTTACTCACAGAGGAGACAGAACAAAGGACAACATCCTTGAGTTTGCTTTGCGAGCACAAGGGTAAGATTCTTGTACACAGTGTTCTTGTGTAATAGGTTCCTGTGGTCTTACATATATCTCACAGTTTCATCTTATATTATTTAACTGTATGTTTTGTCAAATAATGTCTCTGGTTTTGTTAAGTTTGTCTTCTAATATGTTAGATACATGGTGTGACTCCAATGACATGTTTAATGTTCTCATTTCTCAATCTATCATGTCTTGTAACATTGACAGCTTTTCTTAAATAGTTCATTTCACATTTTGTAATATTTCTTTCTTGGAATTTAGCTATGGACTATGTTTGACATTGATAGCAAGGAGTTGGTAGAAATATGACTACCCATTACGTAGTCGATGAAAAAAACTACTCTTCACATTTTAGGTCACTTTGTCTTAACAATGGGTGTCAGTCACCAGAAAGCTGCATATGTTGATTCTCTGTCTCTCTGGTATCATTCTGATTTCTTACCAACCATAGAGGATGATTCCTGTACTGACCTACGGTTGTGAAAGTTGGAAGTCAACAAAGAAAATTGATAAGAAACTGGACAGCTTTGAGAATAAATGTCTCGAAAATTATTAAAAGTCAAATAGAGTGATTTCGTTTCTAACAACACAGTGAGAGATAGAACACGCCAACAACACGTATCAAATATTATAAGAAACGAAGGTGGAAATATTTAGGTCATGTTCTTAGATCAGACGAAAAGAGACTAAATCGACAAGTCCTTATGTGGTCACCAGTTGGGAAAAGAAAACGTGGAAGACCAAAGACCACTCTTGAAGAACCATCCAACAAGAAAGTAAACTGTTTGGGATGTAAAACCATACAAGATCTCCAACTGCTAGCAACGAACCGCATCACATGGAGATCTAAAACCTCTGCCCTATGTGTCGCCTTTGGCACGAAAGGAACAAACTAACTAACTAACATAGAGGATGTATATAGTGCTAGTTCATTAGGTTATTGTTTACCTCTGAAGTAGAAGGCACGCCTGCATGGCGGGGACACTGATAATATGGAAACCAGGCCTTCCTGCAAGTGCGATACCAGGCACCCGAACTACGTCTTAATTCATAGTGGTCAAACGCAAGAAGAAGAAGGAGAAGGTTATTGTTTGTTTTCACTGTAGAATAACCATTTGTTCACCATTCTTTGTGAATTGTTTGTGATGTGAGACAAAGAGTGTGAGTACATTGTGACATAGTTTACATCAGATTTGATTATATATTGAGAACTGCTCTTCTAGATCCATTGCGCCCGTATGTTGCCGGGGCTCTCAACGGTAGCAGAGAATAGTAACACTGCGACCTACAAGGCATGTCATAAGAGGTGGCTGAGGTTAGGGGCCTAGGGAAGCTACCCTAGTAAATAAAAAGCATCGCAGAAATCGGATGTGCTGGTCTACTTATAGCAAAACACGTACAAAGTACTATAGTTTTACAAAATACAGAAACAGTGACGATAAACAGCAACGTTTCGACCAAAAGGCCTTTATCAAGCAAACGACACAACAGGAGTGACGAATTATAGAGAACACTTACAGATGGACGATAACGGAAACATGCAAATGTATCTAATGAACTGGGAATAAAAACGAATAACGAAATGAGTGCAACACAAAACTAGAAGTGGAAAAGAATAGAAACAATATACAATCAAGTGTCTTTTTGCTATTTACCAAGTTTTACTGCAGTCTTCCCCCTTTTTCAATAGTGGTCTACTTATAGACACATAACTGACACAACGTACAATCGCTCTTAAGCTCGGATCACATACAATCATAAAGAGTGGTTAACAAGTGGTCGATATGGAGTGTTCGAAGAAGAAGAAGATCCATTGTTGTGTTTGGTATCAGAGTTTACATCCTCAGAATTTGCACTGTGGATTACCTTGTTCAAGGTGCAACACTTTGCCATGCATATTGGTCTTCAAATATGAGAGATTGTTCTAGACCAAGAGACTTGAACCATATTTCTATCTTCTTTAATTTCCTTCTTGTTTGCTGTTGTTAAATATCTACACAAGGAGTCCGTTTCTCTAGATGTATGTTATCTAAAAGAAAAGTATAAAGGCGAAGGATTGACTTCATTGCATCGAGCTTCCCCATATGGCTCCGCCCTTGTCGGCATAAATGGCACGCCACCTGCCGAAACTGTTGCACAAAGCACAAACTCCGTAACTCCAGCAACAATTCTAGGGATCTCATAAAAAATTGCACATGTGACTCGGTCTGGAATCGAACACACAACCTTCAGAATGACAGGCAAACATCTTAACCACTTCACCATTGAGATCCTGTGAGATGTATGTTGTTATGTTTGATAAAAACGTAACAGCAGATGTATGTTGTTATATTTGTTAGTTCATTGAGACTTCCAAACAACTTTGCATGGATGTTCATCTCTGTAGGCCAGTATTCTTTTGACAATTGTTTATCAGGTGACAATCTTACAGGATGTTGTTGGCTGTCTTTTCTGTCTGTCCTTTTTGTCTGTCCACATACACATGTGGGTGATGGAACTAGCCTTGGTCTGTATAAATGACTGTTTAGTCTATTGTATCCAGTTTAGCCGAAACAATATCACCTGTCTTGCTTTATCCATGTAGAGATAATTCTCTCTTTGTTGGTCTTCTTTTATAACGGCCTTGATAAGGGGTTTATTTATTTGGTCTCATATCGTGAGAGATCATTAGGTCTAGAGTGAAACAAGGGGAAGAACTCATGCTAGATGAACCTACTTCCACAGTACCATCAAATCACATTTACTGCTTAATGGCTTGGTCATACATATAAGTATGTAAATTCTCTCTGACTCATGCCTTTTAACCGATTGGGGCAGAGGCCCTCAAACAACTCATGCCAAGTCTTCCTATCTTTAGCTATCTCCTGCAGCTCACTCCAGCTCTTTTATATGTTGTTAATCTCTGCTTTCATATCTCTTCTCCATGTATTTATAACCCTTCCTCTCTTTCTCTTTCTCTGTGGTTTCAAGAAAAAGGGCCCTTCTTGTTATATTCCCTCAGAGTTTCTCAAGGTGTGTCCTATCCAGCGCCTGCGTCTTTTTTAAACTTCTTTGCTCACTGGAATCTGTCTTGTTCTCTTCATATGCTCCTCATTTGTGACACTATCATACCATCTTTCTTCTTCATCTTCGAACGCTCCATATTAACCATTTGTTAACCACTCTGTGTGATTTGTATGTGATCTGAGCCTAAGAGCGATTGTATGTTGTGCCAGTTATACGCCTACAAGTAGGCCAGCACATCCGATTTCTGTGATATTTTATTTACTAGGGTAGCTTCCTAGGTCCTACATCAGTCACCTCTTACAACATGCATTGTAGGTTGCAGTGGTACTATTCTTTGCTTCCTTGCGGGCCCCGGCACAAAGGCAATCATACCATCTCAGTCCTTCTATTCTGTCAACTATTTACATTAATTATTGTTCATTTTCAGTTTTTTATGGTATTTGTTTTGTCTTTATTGTTTTCAGACCTACAGTCCGCAAGCTGGCCAGCATTGGCAAGTTTAATGAAGCCCTCAGCCAGCACAGTGATTCTGTATTCTTTCTGTACCTAGGCAATGATGATGAACATGAAGATCTATTTGTAAGTTCTTGTGCTGTTTGCCACTATTTCTTATTTAACTGATTGCCTCCTATAAGCGCTCGAGTGCCATTATTTATTTGTTTTAGAGCGATCTTAAATAAAATTTATTTACTTATAAAATGGTATATTACTTATAAAAATCTGTTAATAATTAAGAAAACTGTGGCTGAATTTGTACATACACCTGCAATGGCATTAAATTACACCTAAATTTAATTCAGCAATAATCCATTGTTCAATTCAATAGCTAATCAGTTAAGTATAGTCTGTTTTCTTCTTTATCATTCACTTTAAAATGTCCACCAGCATCTTGACATCCATATTTACTATAGTAGAAACTTGTTCTGTACAACTTTCTCTCAAGTGTGAGGTGGAGTGTAAAGCTGAATAGGTTAGAGCGTGGGCTCCCATGTGGGAGACCAGGTTCAATCCTATGTAAGGCCAATAAGTTTTTTCTGTCGGAGGAATAAAGAAAAAAGGGAATAGTGCGACTGCACTAGCCATGCGACCATTAAATTTCACAGGCTTGTGTCCCCCCCGTCCTTCATTGCCCTAAAAAACGGTATTACAGGCAGTAACGACAGTTTTTAATGACCATGATGGGGATTGAAATGGTAATGTTGATATCCACAGTCATTGGTACCCATTCGCTGCTAATATTAATATCTGTAGGTCTATACCTCCTAGTATATGCTAATTTCTTCAGAAGGCAAGACGAGCTTTCATCACACTAGCACATTTTGAAACTCAAATCTAGAACCAAAATGAGAATATTTAACTCCAGTGTTAAAGATGCTCTGTTGTATGGGTCAGAGGCATGGAGAACTACTCAAACAATAACTAATAAATTGCAAATATTCATCAACTGGTGTCTGCACAGAATAGAGCGACTGTGGTGGTATGATCACAAATAAGGAGATTATGGAGGGAGCAAGACAGGTCCCAGTGAACCGAGAGGGGAAGAAAAGACGCTGATACTAGGACATGAGAAAATCTGAGGGAAATATAACAAGGGCCTTTACTTGGAACCCACAAGGAATAAAATAAAAGGAATGGAATGCTAGAAATACATGAAGTCAGAAATTAATGATATATAGGAGAGATGGAAGGAGCTGTAAGAGATAGTTACCGATGAGAAGATTTGACATGTTGGTTGAAGGTCTGTGCCCCAGTCAAGGTTGGGGATAAAAAAGCACAAGAGAGAAGAGAGATTGTAATTTATAAGCCACAATGTTATTTCTATGTAAGAATGATGTTTTTGAACAGGGATTAAGGCCAGTGTGTTGCTGGGACCCACAAGGGAAGCAAAGAATAGTAACACTGCTACCTACAAGGCATGTCATAAGAGGCAACTGTGGTATGGGCCTAGGGAAACTATCCTAGTAAATAAAAAGCGTTGCAGAAATCGAATGTGCTGGCCTACTTGTAGGCGCATTACTGGAACAATGTACAATCGCTCTTAGACTCAGATCACATACAAATCACAAGGAGTGGTTTAACAAGTGATCGATATGGAGTGCTCGAAGATTGAGAAGAACAGAATAACAAAATGCTGTATATGAAAACACACAATATTAATTTTGGTTTTTTCTTTCTTAGAGAAAGTATGCATCATCTGCAGAAACTCATGTCATTCATTCGTACTTCTACAGTGGAAAGGCACATATTGTTGAGGTGAGAGTCTTGAAGTTTATCATTGTCTTGTCATGACATATTATATTCTGACGCAGATGAGAGTATGAGAGTCGCAGTAGTGTAGTTAGATCAACAATATAAAGAAGAGCTGGAGGGAGCTGCAGGAGATATCTAGAGATAAGAAGACTTGGCATGAGTTGGTTGAGGGCCTATGCCCCAATCTGGGGTAAAAAGGCAGAGAGAGAGTGAGAGAGTAATGTAGTTGTTAGTTAACTTGCTTCTTAGACTTGTGATCCCATTACCGCCCATATGTTGCCAGGGCTTGCAAGGGGAGCAAAGATTAGTAACACTATGACTTACAAGGCGTACTATAAGAGGTGACTGAGGTAGGGGTCTAGGGAAGCTACCTTAGTAAATAGAAAGCATCACAGAAATCAAATTTTCTGGCCTACTTATAGATGCACTACGTACAATCGCTCTTAGGCTCAGATCACATAAAAATGACAAAGAGTGGTTAACAAGTGGTCAATATGGCGCGCTCAAAGAAGAAGACTTGTGGTCCGGATTAAATTTTGTCATTTCTGCAGACAGTGGCGGAGCAGCGGGCAAAAGCTAATGCAATGAAGTCAATCCTTTGCCTTTAGACACATAATGTGCAGTTGGTCATAGAAAAATACAGCCCAACATCATAGTCTCTATCTAATATACATTTTTTGCTCTTTTATCTCCATGTGATGAAAACTGCTTGAAGACATCAAATTTCATTTAATATTTCATATATTTCCTTCAGGACAGACATATGCAAAGACGCCCAACTGTTCTTGTCTTCAAAGACAAAAAATATTATGAGTTTGAACGTAAGTATTCACTGCCAAATTAAAAATCTTGCTTTGGTCACATGAATTTTTGTTCACTTTTCCACCCTGCAAGTATATGTAAGAGGCAGCAAATTAAATGGTTCGGCCACATAAGTAGATTAGCAACAGACAGCGCACATAAAAAAACAATGCTACTCTGATACAGTGGATACAAACAAAAGGTCATCCACGCAAAAGGTGGACCTAAGAAATAACAGAAGCAGTGAAAAACGCTATTTATGAAGCGCACACAAAAGCCTGTTTGAGAATTCTATTCTTATCCTGACGCTGTGAGTCAAAACAGAATTAGAGACAAGAAGAAAGTAGTGTATGTATTAATGAAAATGTAGTTTCTGTAATATGTTACAGATTTTGATGATGGATATGTCAGTTTGAAGATAAATGAATGGATTTTGATGACATACAGACTCACCTTGGACCATCAAAAAATATAAATGATTAAATTGTTCACATTTATGACATAATGATTGTATATAGGACACATTTTGTGAGCAGAATAAAAAAATCAAGACTGTAGGACGGGAGAACAAATTCATATGCAGGGTGTTCAACTTAAAAGCAGGCCGTGAATGGAGCTAATCTGGCATATATGTATGGAAATGAGAAGGTTCAGTTATGACGTAGTATAGGTCAAGGTTGTGTGACGGTGTGTAATTGTAGTGCGGGAAAGGGCGATGAACAAATGTGACGTAGGACGAGCTAGTCAGAACCCGTTTAAATAGTAAATAAACACAACTCAATTTTTACCTGGCAACTTTCAATTGTCAATGGGGCTCAATTATCTTGAACACCCTGTATAAGAAAAAGGAGGGATTTGTGGATGGAAAAGAAGCAGAATAAGAGAGAGTAAAATGGAAAACAGATTAAGAGAGAGAGAAAGAGAGTAAGAATGGAAAACAGAATAAGAGAGAGAGAAGTAAAATGGAAAACAGAATGAGAGAGAGAGTAAGAATGGAAAACAGAATGAGAGAGTAAGAATGGAAAACAGAATAAAGAGAGAAGAGTAAGAAGGAAAACAGAATAAGAAAGAAGTAAGAACGGAAAACAGAATAAGAAGAGAGTAAGAATGAAAACAGATTAAGAGAGAGAAGAAGTAAGAATGGAAAACAGATTAAAGAGAGAGAAGAGAGTAAGAATGGAAAACAGATTATAGAGAGAGAGAAGTAAGAATGGAAAACAGATTAAGAGAGAAGAAGAGAGTAAGAATGGAAAACAGATTAAGAGAGAGAGAGAAAGAGAGTAAGAATGGAAAACAGATTAAGAGAGAGAGAGTAAGAATGGAAAACAGATTAAGAGAGAGAGTAAGAATGGAAAACAGATTAAGAGAGAGAGAGAAAGAGAGTAAGAATGGAAAACAGATTAAGAGAGAAAGAGAGTAAGAATGGAAAACAGATTAAGAGAGAGAGAGAGTAAGAATGGAAAACAGATTAAGAGAGAGAGAGAGTAAGAATGGAAAACAGATTAAGAGAGAGAGAGAGAGAGAGTAAGAATGGAAAACAGATTAAGAGAGAGAGAGAGTAAGAATGGAAAACAGATTAAGAGAGAGAGAGAGAGAGAAAGTAAGAATGGAAAACAGATTAAGAGAGAGAGAGAGAGTAAGAATGGAAAACAGATTGAGAGAGAAAGAGAGTAAGAATGGAAAACAGATTAAGAGAGAGAGAGTAAGAATGGAAAACAGATTAAGAGAGAGAGAGAGTAAGAATGGAAAACAGATTAAGAGAGAGAGAGAAAGATAGTAAGAATGGAAAGCAGAATAAGAGAGAGAGAGTAAGAATGGAAAACAGATTAAGAGAGAAAGAAAGATAGTAAGAATGGAAAGCAGATTAAGAAAGATAGTAAGAATGGAAAACAGAATAAGAGAGAGAGAGTAAGAATGGAAAACAGATTAAGAGAGAGAGAAAGATAGTAAGAATGGAAAGCAGAATAAGAGAGAGAGAGTAAGAATGGAAAACAGATTAAGAGAGAGAGAGAAAGATAGTAAGAATGGAAAGCAGAATAAGAAAGATAGTAAGAATGGAAAACAGAATAAGAGAGAGAGAGAGAGTAAGAATGGAAAACAGATTAAGAGAGAGAGTAAGAATGGAAAACAGATTAAGAGAGAGAGAGAGAGAGTAAGAATGGAAAACAGATTAAGAGAGAGAGTAAGAATGGAAAACAGATTAAGAGAGAGAGAGTAAGAATGGAAAACAGATTAAGAGAGAGAGAGAGTAAGAATGGAAAACAGATTAAGAGAGAGAGTAAGAATGGAAAACAGATTAAGAGAGAGAGAAAGATAGTAAGAATGGAAAACAGATTAAGAGAGAGAGAGAAAGAGAGTAAGAATGGAAAACAGATTAAGAGAGAGAGAGAAAGAGAGTAAGAATGGAAAACAGATTAAGAGAGAGAGAGAGAGTAAGAATGGAAAACAGATTAAGAGAGAGAGAGAAAGATAGTAAGAATGGAAAGCAGAATAAGAAAGATAGTAAGAATGGAAAACAGAATAAGAGAGAGAAAGGAGTAAGAATGGAAAGCAGAATAAGAGAGAGAGAGAGTAAGAATGGAAAACAGATTAAGAGAGAGAGAGTAAGAATGGAAAACAGATTAAGAGAGAGAGAGAAAGATAGTAAGAATGGAAAGCAGAATAAGAAAGATAGTAAGAATGGAAAACAGAAAAGAAAGAAAGATAGTAAGAATGGAAAACAGATTAAGAGAGAGAGAGAGAGAGAAAGTAAGAATGGAAAACAGATTAAGAGAGAGAGAGAGAGTAAGAATGGAAAACAGATTAAGAGAGAGAGTAAGAATGGAAAACAGATTAAGAGAGAGAGAGAGAGTAAGAATGGAAAACAGATTAAGAGAGAGAGAGAGAGTAAGAATGGAAAACAGATTAAGAGAGAGAGTAAGAATGGAAAACAATAAGAGATGTGGTAAGAAATGTTTTTGTAGATGTTATGGAAGTTGTGCTTTTTGCAATACTTTCGGCTCGTGGTGGTCCATATGGGAAACCTAGTACAATTAAGTAAATCCTTCGTCTTTAGGCCCATTTAGATCAACCGTCTATGAACTTTCTAACCTGATGTTTTGTAACAGGGTACAATAACGAGACTTTATCAGTTAGCTTTATCACTAGTCATTGAACTGTCTAACCTAATGAAGAATCTAAGCTGTCACATAAAAAAATAATGAAAACTCATTTCTTTTTCAGCTGCAGATGGTTTGGTCACAGCATCCGCATTGGATCAGTTTATCAACAGAGAGAGATATGCTACTTTTCCCAAAATGACTGGACCAGGTCTCAACGAGATGGCAAGTGTGGCTAAATTCCTGGTCATATTGGCAGTGGATTCCCAGGAACTTAATAATGCAGGTTCTGATAGTTCAAGGTAAGTTTTTTCTATGTCTTTAATTACATTGAACAAGAGAAACTTCATCTTCTTCTGCGATCAACTTCTGCTACGTGGCTACTCCGGTATGTGTCATAAACATGGCAGTGCACTTGAGGTCTTTACGGTCCCCCCCCATAGTTTGTTTCTCAGGGTGGACAACAGGAACCATACTTCAGTTATTTTTCTGAAATAATACGGGATCTGTCCACCTTTGTTCATACTGTTGACAGGGTCTTTTGGATTTGACATGCTCATCGCCTTATAATTGTCTTGAAATGTTTTGTATGTAGTGACTATGTCTGGCTGTTTTAATTTGGATACTTTCTTTGTATGTATATCTGCCGTGTCATTTCTTAGTGTGCTGGAGTGACTGGGTATCAACTGCATCACAAATCTCAGTCAATATTAATATAAAACTTTATCTCAAACGGGTAAGGTAGGTTGGTTGGATTGTTTACATCATCAGTCTTCTTTTTTCTTCTTCTTAGAATGCTCCATATCTTTGGCCACTTGTTAAGCCACTCTTTGTGATTTTATGTGATCTGAGCCTAAGAGCGATTGCACGTTGTGCCAGTTACGTACCTGCAAGTAGGCCAGTACATCCAATTTCTGTGACGCTTTTTATTTACTAGGATAGCTTCCCCTACCTTAGTCACCTCTTACGACATGCCTTATAGGTAGCAGTGTTGCTATTCTTTGCTCCCCTTGTGAGCCCTGGCGGCAACACACAGGCGACATCACCGGCCAAAAGTACAGGGAATGCTGCCCGGTAATGACATGCTTCATTTAACTCTGCTCTGAAATGTCTATCTGCTTCCCTGAGTTTGGGAAGACAATTTAATGAGAACGATAACTATCTACCTCACCTCAAACTGTTCATACATATATAAGATACAGCTGCCGCTTCCTGAATTTTATTATTGTGTTCAGCTCCTCCCAGCTGGTGTTTACCAGATGTTTACCAGATGCTTCTAGTGATTATTCTAGAAGAAATTCAGATGTGCAGTTTCTGACTTTCCTCTAGAATAATCACTTATAAACCATTCTTTCTTAGATTGATTGATTGATTGATAGGACCATCATCATTGCACTTGGTGAGTAACCATGTGTGCTCGATCGCTTTTTACACAGAAAGAACAGTGCACCAGCGATGGTCCCCGTTGTAATTTTGAAGATAGTGAAGGTACTTATATACAAATTTTCTTTTACTTTTCTAATTTTGAGCTGCCAAGGGTTCTTTTATGTGCTCAAATTGAACATAGAACTGGACAACCTATTAGAATAACAAGGTTAAAAAGTAGTAGAAGTAAAACTAGAAAGACTTGTTAAGGAAACAATTCAAATGACGCAGTGTACTGCCAATTTCGTTCAACGGGAATACGCTATGGCGCAGTGTGCGGTGATTGGCGTGGAAAGATTTAAGACAACCATACCTTTTTTGTAAAAATCATGTTTTTCATGTTTATCTCCCCTTTCTTGCTCCCTCTTTCCTTTCTGTTCTCAGTGAAACAATGGCTGCTAGAACTTATCACAAACATTTGTTTTAGTTTGTTTCAATTCAGTTTTCCTAATGGAGCATGGTCTGAAATTATTCATAAACCTATGTCACTTATTCATTTAAAAATAGATTTGGACTAGTTTAGTTTAGTCGATGGATCACCATCACTGCACATCAAACCAAGGAGTCCGTTCATAAGTGCTTCGTAGTCGACGGATCACCATCACTGCACATCGAACCAAGGAGTTCATAAGTGCTTCGTAGTCGACATATCACCATCACTGCACATCGAAGCAAGGAGTCCGTTCATAAGTGCTTTGTAGTCCACGGATCACCATCACTGCACATCGAACCAAGGAGTTCATAAGTGCTCCGATCTCCTTCTCAGTATGTCTCTCCGCCCGTGTGTTGCTGGGACCTGAACAAGGAGCAAAGAATAGTAACACTGCAACCTACAAGGCTGTCATAAGAGGTGGCTGAGGTAGGGCTCTAGGAAGCTACCTAGTAAATAAAAAGAGTCACAGAAATCGAATGTGCTGGCCTACTTGTAGGCGCATAACTGGCACAATAGACAATTGCTCTTAGGCTCAGATCACATACAAATTGCAAAGAGTGGTTAACAAGTGGTCGATATGAAGCGTTTGAAGAAGAAGAATTATATCTCTCAGCATGTGACAACTAACAGCACCGTTAGATTTAGATTGTTGTCCCTAACCCATCCTCTGGTAACCTGGAGGAATATCGTCAAATAGTGTACACATTTGCACAGATAAGCTGCTGATAAAATTGTATAAAAATAAAACTCTACTTTATAGTACTACATTTACTTAGTTGGGAGGTCTCTATGGCCAAGTGGTTAAGACTTTTGCCTGTTGTTCTGAAAATTGTAGGTTCAAATTCAAACCGAGTCCCATGTGCAATTTTTTAATGAGATATCTCTCTCGCGATCACCACCCAGACCAATGTACCAGATCTCCCCATAAACTCTATTCATGTGGAAATCTGATTCATGCAGCCTTAGCATTGGTGTGTTTCGTCACATCTTCAGCACCATTTGGAGCTTTGGTGCTTATCCTTCGGCAATGTGTCCGGTTTCAGCCAACGTTTACTCAGTTCGCTCTCTGTTCTGTAGCAATCTAGTGTTTTTTACGGTGTGGGGTAGCTAGCCCAGCCCAGCCCCCAGCCGCCTCTTACGACATGCGTGGCAGGTAACAGTGGTTCTATTCTTTACACCCCCATTTGGGCCTCGGTAACCACTCGGGTGAATGAGATATCTAGGATTGTTGGAGTTATGGAGTTTTTGCTTTGTGCAACAATCTCTGCATATCTTTTAGTTCAGGACATGAAGGTTTCCACAGTGTTGAGGTACTGTGCTTGCCTCATTTTAAACAAATTTAATTCACATACTATGTTGAGCGATCCTGCTATTTTATTTTTGAATGTTGATCTCAGGGTAGACGAGATCAAGTGCTATCAGAGATGCACTATAAAAGTAGGTCTTTTGTTAATGTTAGGCACATAAAAGTATCATTGACAACAAAATGTTAAAAAAGCGAAGCACACTTATTTTTTTCTGTGAATGCTCCATATCGACTACTTGTTAAACCACTCTTTGTGATTTGTATGTGATCCAAGTCTAAGAACGATTGTACATTGTGCCAGCTATGTGCCTACAAGTAGGCCAGCACATTCGATTTCTGTGACGCTTTTTATTTACTAGGTTAGCATCCCTATGCGACTACCCCAGTCGCCTCTTACAACATGCCTTGTAGGTCGCAGTGTTACTATCCTTTGCTCCCTTCGAGCCCCAGCAACATACAGGTGTTTGAGCATACTAACATATCTGGGGTACACTGACTTTCCATTTAAGTAGTTTGTATGTTTACATGAATGCCCAGATTAGTCAGTATTTGAAGAGATTGTTCTGTGCATTGTTCAGATATATACATAAAGATTGTTCCTTGTTCCTATTAGACAGCACACTTGACATATGATATTTAGCAGAGCACTTAATTTATGACTTGTTTTTGGCAACATGTATATAGGGGGAAATAAAGGGTTGAAAATCTGTCTTTGCACAGTCTGTATCTAGTTTTCTCACACACTATTTCTCAATACTCTCTGTCTCTCTCTCTCTTTTCATTAAAGAAGCAGTCTCGTACTTTTTCTTGCATATATAGCCTCATTACTGTAGTGGTTAGTGAACTAGCCTCGTAGCTGCATGGTATCAGGATCAAATGAGGTCTCTGTGGCTAAATGGTTAAACCCCCGCCTTGCGTTCCGTAGCATGTAATGCCAGCAGCACATCTAACTTCTGCTACTCTTTTTATTCACTAGATTAAAAAAAGCCGAAGGATTGACTTCATTGCGCCGGGTTTTACCACATACGGCTCGGTCCCTCTCCGCAGAAATGGCACGCCACCTGCCGAGAGTATTGCACAAAGCATGAACTCCGTAGCTCCAGCAACAATCCTAGGGTCTCTGGAAAAACTGCACTCGTGAACAGAATGGCGCGGTCCGGACTCGAACCCACGACCTTCGACTCACAAGGCAAAGGGCTTAATCACTTAGTCACAGAGACCCCTATTCACTAGGTTAGCTTCCCTATGTCCCTACATCAGTCGCCCCTTAGGACATGCCTTGTAGGTCGCAGTGTTACTATTCTTTGCTCGCCTTGTGGGCCTGACAACACACAGGCGGTCTTATCTATCTGACTGTTTGTCTTCTCTATCTGACAACCTTATTGATCTATTTCTATGCATGTCTGTCTGTATCTGTATAATCAAACACACACTAGCACATATACACACATGCATGCCCGCCTTCCCAGCGTGTACGTAGTGCGTAGGACTGCGGGTGACAAGCCCTCTGTGAGTGCGGGTTCAATTTCGCGGGCTGGCAGAAAAAGCCACAGATTCCCCAGATTCATGGTGTTCGTGGCACCGAACTGAAGGGTTACGATGTCCATGGCACCGATCCGAAGAGCTGAAAGCTCAAGTGCTTCTGGATCAGAAAAATAAATAAAAATACACACACACAGAGAAACACAGAAGAAATCTCATGAGCTTATGCAGATAATATTTATAATTTTGGTTTCAAAGCTGTAAATGCATATATTATATAACCAACCATATGAGATTCACTTCAGTGAATGTACCTTACCAATCACTATAACTATTGTACTTTCTAGTTGATTTCTGCGAATGTATCTTTTAATTCACATTCAACTATTTTACCTTCTGATTCACTTCAACATGTGTATCTTATGATTCTTTCCAGTGAATGCACTATTTGATTAAATGCACCTTCTGAATCATACAGTGAAGGTATCTTCATATTCACTTCAACTAAACATATCTTATGTGATTCACTACAACTAAATGCAGAAATTCACGTCAACTAAGTGTATCTTCATGTTCACTTCAACTAAATGTATCTTATGATTCACTTCAACTAAATGCATCTTCATATTCACATTAACTAAATGTATCTTCATATTCACTTCAACTAAATAAAACTTCAAAATCACTTCAACTAAGTGTATCTTAATATTCAGTTCAACTAAATACATCTTCATATTCACTTCAACTAAATGTATCTTCAGATTCGATTCACATTAAATAATATAATTTTCAATTGACATATAGGATTATTGCATCAAGATTACGGCACCGTTCTGATGGCACCATCATGATGAATGCCGAGGATGACATTAAAATGATGGTATCCTTATGAGTGTCATCCTCCTAGTCTGGACAGATTATGAACATGGCATATGGGTCTTTATATATGAGCATGAACTGCTGCATACTACCTGTTGTCTCATATAAGTGAGCTGCATGAGTCTGACTTCATCAGCACTCAAATCCTGTGTCTAAAAAAAACGTAATGAAAACGAAAAAAATAGCAAACACAGGAATTTTGAATTTCATTTGACCATACATTGGGATGGTCGCTATGGCAAAATGGTTAAGACGTTTTCCTGGCTTAAATCCAGACCGAGTCACATGACAATTTTTCAGGAGATCTCTAGGATTGTAGCTGGAGCTACGGAGTTAATACTTTGTGTAACAATCTCGGTAGATTACGTGCCATTTCTGCGGAGAAGGGCGGAGCTATATGGATAAAAACCCGGTGCAATGAGGTCAACCCTTCACCTTTAGAACCTTTTAGACCATACATAATAAGATAATCATTGAATCATAAATATCATATCTGAAATGTACATATATGGAGATCAAAGCTATTAACATGACATGGACATTTTATATAAGAAGAATTTACAGTATATATGTAACAGTGACATCATGCTTTCTTGGGTTCTCTTCTTCCAACGCTACAGATCGACCACTGTTAAACCACTCTTTGTGATTTGTATGTGATCCAAGCCTAAGAGCGATTGTACCAGTTATGCGCCTACAAGTAGGCCAGCACATCCATTTCTGCGACACTTTTTATTTACTAGGTCCCTTTCCCCTAGAGCCCTATCTCAGTAGCCTTTTACGACATGTCTTGTAGGTCGCAGTGTTACTATTCTTTGCTCCCTTGCGAGCCCCAGCAACACAGGGCCTTCTTGGGTCTCATAACAAATAACAAAGAAACATGTTATTGTCTACAATAGAAGTTATCAGTTGATACAGTTGAATAATAATAATGATAGTAATAATTATAATTTTCGACTCCTTCTGAAACATGTCTTCATCAAACACATGCCAGTTTTTCACTTTATTTTACACTTCCACACAATTTAGACTTGGTGAAGGGAAGTTTTAAACTCCACGTGATTCACATACTAAGTGTATATTTAGTAAGTAAACATCTGACGGGCAGGTCTTATGTCACCGCGACCTTCTAAGACAATATCAAAGATTTTGGCCTGGGCTACAGAAAGTGTATAATTAATACCCCCATTCGAAATAGGTGAATATGAGGCCTGTTTAGTGTAGACTTGAACCGGCTCTTATTCTGCACGTGATAGGGTGATTACTTGCGACCTTGGTTCTTAGATACTTAGTAGGAGCAGATAATTATGTGCAGAAAATGTTGCCACCTTAACAGTCCTTCTGAATTTTTCTCTCTCATAGGCCAGATCCTGAATCCATCTTCTCCGTGGTCTTCCTCTTCTTCTCTTTGAAGGAATGCTTCCTTCCATGATGGTCATCCCCAGCCCTTCGTGTTTCTTTATCTTATCTTAACCACATTTGCCGTGAAGCGTCGTGGGAGATTTAGTTTTCTATCTTGTGCCAGGTGTGTTGCGCTTGACGTTGTCAGTCCATGCTTTCGCAGGGACTCTGAGATGTTATCTATCCATCGTGTTCTTGGCCTGCCTCGTGCTCTGCGCCCTGTGTGCCGATTATTGTAGGCACGTGATGGTAGTAAATGTGGTTCCATTCTCATTAGATGGCCGAATCACTTGATTCTGTGCTTCTCGATGTACTGTATGCATGGTATAGTACCAACGATGCTTCTGATATCCTCGTTTCTCACTCTATCTCTTCTTGTAACGTTGACAGCTTTTCGTAGACATCTCATTTCACATGCCTTCTTTTTTCATCAACATCAGTCAGTTTTCTTTGATTTTGTGTTCTTTCTCGATCTGTTCTGTTTGTTCTCTTCTCTGTCCATGATCAACGGAAAACTCTTCTGTAACACTTATATTCAAAAGCAGATATATGTTTTCCACTGCCTTGTTAAATGTCCATGCTTCACACCCACACGTTGCCACTGGGAATATGCATGCTCTTAGTATTCCGATATTTCTTTTAGTATAAGTACACTAAAACCAATTTTTTACGAGATTTAAAAAAAAACAATTCCATGATTACGCCTTAACGAAATCTACTATAACTTTCCTATGTAAAACACCAGAACACTCTTTTATGTATCAGAATGTATAGAATTAGAAGCTGTATTTGATAAATTCATCTGATGTATTTTAGAAATAACTATACACAAATATCATCAAATCTATATTGTGAATTATTAAGTAGCATATCCCTTGCAGAAAGTCGTTTTCATCACATCACGCCTGAATAACTCCAGCAAGTCCTCTCGCCTCTTCTAACGTCATGTTCAAGGTTTCTTTAATGTCCTGCAGCCACCCTCTTGGTCTTTCCCTGTCTCTACTCCCAGTAACCATGCCTTCCATTACTGTTCTCCTCCAAACCACTGTGTCATTTAACGTGATCGAACTACTTAATTTTCCGTGACATGATGTTGTTTATGAGCCAATTTGTAAGTCTTGTAGTATGTCCTTGTTTTTTTCTCTTCTCTGACCAGGCCGTTCTAAGAATTCTTTGGTAGCACCTTATTTCGAACGCTTCGATTTTGTTCCTTAATGCATGTGTCCACGTCTCGCAACCATATATTGCCACACAAAAGATGCAGGCTCTCAGAAGTTTGAACTTTGTTCTTTTGTTTGTTTAATGCCATTAAAAAAATGTAATCTCACTTACGAAATCAACATTCTTAAGTTAAACTTGTCGTGGAAGATATTGCAAATAGCTTATTTAAAATAAAATATTTTGACACGTTAATTGACTTTTCGGAGTATTGGTACTACCTGAACGATTTATCACGCGCCTTGCATATTGTTTGAGTTAATAAGCTTCCTCTGTAGGTTGACCTATAGGAGCCATTAAAACTGGCCGATCTAGCAATGCATAGCAGTTTAAACTTTCCCCTATAGAACCATTTATTTGACCACGATTTCTCGTATTGTTTGTTCATCTGTCGTACTTGATTCGTTTCCAATTTTACAAAAGGTTTGTTGATCTCGAAAAAAAGGCTTTGTGTTAACTCAGTGTTAATATCAAATTCTCTTTAAATACTATTATTTCAAATAAATTGTTACACAATGATAAAAAATATATTATTCCAAGCGGCAAAGCACACATATTTTCCTCTTATTTTTGACCGTACATCACTTCTCTCTCTTCTCTCCTCTACATCTCTCTCTCGTTATAAAGCCAATAGTTTTATCATTTTGCTATTAATTTTTGCTTGCGTATGTGATACCATACATACGTGTCTTTGTCTTTAAACACCAATTTATTACGTATCACCGCAGCCTCCCTCGGTTTCCTCCCGATCTGATCCGCTCGGACCAGACTAGATTTGTAGGCTTCCGCACATCGTATAAAGCCAATAGCGAGTTATCTTTAGCATTACTGCATACTGTTATTGCTGTGTATAAATAGGACAAGCATAAATTATTGAGTACATACTTAATCATCAAGACTGTGATACTAGTCTGACAATAAGACAAATCGAATGGAAACAGTAGCACATGAAAGATGACAGTTGAGAAAGAAAAGAATAAATGCATGAGAAACAGATATGAAACAACAATCGAATGGAAACAGTAGCACATGAAAGCATATGAGAGAAAACGATAACATACATAAGGGAGAACAAGACAATCGAATGGAAACAGTAGCACATGAAAGTATGAAGACAGAATATGGGAGAACAAGACAATCGAATGGAAACAGTAGCACATGAAAGTATGAAGACACGATATGGGAGAACAAGACAATCGAATGGAAACAGTAGCACATGAAAGTATGAAGACACGATATGGGAGAACAAGACAATCGAATGGAAACAGTAGCACATAAAGTGAAAGATATGGAAGACGAAAAAATATGGGAAAGAACAAAAAACAATCGAATGGAAACAGTAGCACATGAAAGTATGAAGAGACGATATGGGAGAACAAGACAATCGAATGGAAACAGTAGCACATGAAAGTATGAAGACACGATATGGGAGAACAAGACAATCGAATGGAAACATTGGCATAGCACATGAAAGTATGAAGACACGATATGGGAAAGAACAATGAACTACAAGATGTATGAGAAGCTCAATAAACAAATGAAGAAATGCTTTTTTTGTGGGGTTTTTTCCCGATCCAGAAGCACTTGAGCTGAAAGCTCTTCGGCTCAGTGTCATGGATATCGTAACCCTTCGGCTCGGTGCCCCGAACACCGTAAATCTGGGGAACCTGTAGCTTTTCTGCCAGTCCGCGGATTTGAACCCGCACTTACAGAGGACTAGTCGCCCGTAGTCCAACGCGCTACGAAGACGCTGGGCACGTGGGCAAGAAATGTTTAAAAGATTGTGCTGGTAGAAGACATTGATTATTATAATCTATAAATCCTAGCTGTTGATTGATTGATTGATTGATTGATAGGACCATCATCACTGCACTTCGGTGAGTAATCATGTGTGCTCCGATCTCTTTCTTACACAAGAAGATCTCAGCTACAGTGCACAAACTCCGTAGCACCGGCTAGGGTTCCCAATGTAATTTGGAGGTGGGGAAGATATTCTGTAGGAATTTTATTTTTAAACCTTTTTCTAATCAATTTTGCCTGGGCATCGGCTTTCCAGCCTGCTCTTCTCAATTTTGAACTGACACGGGTTCTTTTTCCTGCTCAAATTGAACGCGGGACCTACGTTTTATCGTCCGTCTCCGACTAGACTTGGAACTCGATCTCACCTACACTGAGATCAGGTATCTCTGGAAAAATATCCAGATGCCTTCACAAGGGAGCGAACCTGACACATTTGGCACAAGAGACAAACACCTAACTTCTACACTATAGAGATCCTCAGATGACACATTTGGCACAAGAGACAAACACCTAACTTCTACGCTATAGAGATCCTCAGATGACACATTTGGCACAAGAGACAAACACCTAACTTCTACACTATAGAGATCCTCAGATGACACATTTGGCACAAGAGACAAACACCTAACTTCTACGCTATAGAGATCCTCAGATGACACATTTGGCACAAGAGACAAACACCTAACTTCTACGCTATAGAGATCCTCAGATGACACATTTGGCACAAGAGACAAACACCTAACTTCTACGCTATAGAGATCCTCAGATGACACATTTGGCACAAGAGACAAACACCTAACTTCTACACTATAGAGATCCTCAGATGACACATTTGGCACAAGAGACAAACACCTAACTTCTACGCTATAGAGATCCTCAGATGACACATTTGGCACAAGAGACAAACACCTAACTTCTACGCTATAGAGATCCTCAGATGACACATTTGGCACAAGAGACGAACACCTAACTTCTACGCTATAGAGATCCTCAGATGACACATTTGGCACAAGAGACAAACACCTAACTTCTACACTATAGAGATCCTCAGATGACACATTTGGCACAAGAGACAAACACCTAACTTCTACGCTATAGAGATCCGAGACAAACACCTAACTTCTACACTATAGAGATCCTCAGATGACACATTTGGCACAAGAGACAAACACCTAACTTCTACGCTATAGAGATCCTCAGATGACACATTTGGCACAAGAGACAAACACCTAACTTCTACACTATAGAGATCCTCAGATGACACATTTGGCACAAGAGACAAACACCTAACTTCTACACTATAGAGATCCTCAGATGACACATTTGGCACAAGAGACAAACACCTAACTTCTACGCTATAGAGATCCTCAGATGACACATTTGGCACAAGAGACAAACACCTAACTTCTACACTATAGAGATCCTCAGATGACACATTTGGCACAAGAGACAAACACCTAACTTCTACGCTATAGAGATCCTCAGATGACACATTTGGCACAAGAGACAAACACCTAACTTCTACGCTATAGAGATCCTCAGATGACACATTTGGCACAAGAGACAAACACCTAACTTCTACGCTATAGAGATCCTCAGATGACACATTTGGCACAAGAGACAAACACCTAACTTCTACACTATAGAGATCCTCAGATGACACATTTGGCACAAGAGACAAACACCTAACTTCTACGCTATAGAGATCCTCAGATGACACATTTGGCACAAGAGACAAACACCTAACTTCTACGCTATAGAGATCCCCCAGATGACACATTTGGCACAAGAGACAAACACCTAACTTCTACGCTATAGAGATCCTCAGATGACACATTTGGCACAAGAGACAAACACCTAACTTCTACACTATAGAGATCCTCAGATGACACATTTGGCACAAGAGACAAACACCTAACTTCTACGCTATAGAGATCCTCAGATGACACATTTGGCACAAGAGACAAACACCTAACTTCTACACTATAGAGATCCTCAGATGACACATTTGGCACAAGAGACAAACACCTAACTTCTACGCTATAGAGATCCTCAGATGACACATTTGCACAAGAGAAACACCTAACTTACGCTATAGAGATCCTCAGATGACACATTTGAGCACATAGAAAACAAACAAGATGCTATGAGACTCGAGACAAACATAAGAAATTTTTTGTGGCCTATAGAGATTTGAGCAAACACTCTCTTCTACACTATGGCTCGTGCCAGAACACGAACAACCTAGCTTTCTCGCTATTTGAACCGATACAAGACTATGCTAGTCTACGCCTAGAGATCCGAGACAAAAATGCTAAAGTTGTACGCTAAGATATCGATACATAACTAACCTAACTTTACGTGATAGAGATTCAAAGCCCAAACTACTCTAAACTTCTACGCTATAGAGATCTCGAGACAACAACCTAACTATTCCCAATGTATAGAAGATTCTGAGACAAAACCTAATCTTTCGCTGCGATAGCGATCCGAGACAACCTCTTCTCGATTTGAAGATACGTTCGAGAATAAACACTACTTTACGCGTATCCAGAGACAAACCATCTACTCTACACTGAGATCAGGATCCTGGACAAAATATTCAATGCTCACGAGGCGCTATACAGTCAGAGACAAACACCTAACTTCTACGCTATAGAGATCCGAGACAAACACCTAACTTCTACGCTATAGAGATCCTCAGATGACACATTTGCATAGAGATCGAGACACCTAACTTCTACGCTATAGAGATCCTCAGATGACACATTTGGCACAAGAGACAAACACCTAACTTCTACGCTATAGAGATCCTCAGATGACACATTTGACACAAGAGACGAACACCTAACTTCTACGCTATAGAGATCCTCAGATGACTCTTGCGTAATCTTTTGAGCCGATGAGTGTGCTGGGTGATGAGTTGAGTTGCACGTGGGCAACATGGGGCAAACATCGGATTTGCCCACTCGAAGTCGGACAGCCCAGTAGGAATTGACGGAAACGGTGAGGTGCACCAGGGCAAGCGAGCGCGCGCACACGGACGTGCAAGGGCGGCGCCACATGTGGCGAAAAATGTGAGCACGAAAAGATGATGGTGACAGGGCATCAGGGCAGGGCTAGCACGCACGCTGGCAAAAGTCATAGTGGGCCTCATCGAGGGCAGGCACGGCAAGAGGGTGTGCGTCCCACCCAGTAGAACAACTGGTAAGCCCAGCAGAGGCAAAACCAGTGCAAGCGTGGCAGCGACGTGACAGTAATATCGCGGCAGCAGCAAGCGTGGCAGCAGCATCGCAGCAGCGGTAGACAGGGTGTGCGTCCCACCCAAATGTACAGAGCAGCTGGAAAGCCAGCAGAGGCTAGCCAGTGCGCGTTTCCGATCGCAGGGAACTACTGCTGCCTTGTAGATTGATTGGGACAATCAAAGGCTAGCGGAGCAAACCGTACACAAACCTGAACGGGCGACAAACCAAGGTGTTCATTAAAACGACCGGATTTGTTGGGTAGATGGTGCTCAAAAGCCCGGGAGGGCAGGTCGTCTAAGGGTCGCTGCCCTGAAAGAAAATAGCAACCCACTGCCTTGTGGGTTTTGGCTGGGGACAGTCAAAGACTAGCGGAAGAAGCGAATCCGCACACAATAGCTGGCTGAAATCGAACACCCCACCCAAGGATCAGCAACTGTGCTCAAATAGGTGCTGAAGGTTGATGCACGTACATTAAGTTCTGATGTTTGGCTGTTCACAAAGAGAATGATAAAAACAAGCATAGAACGATCGAAGAAGAAGATGATTGTGATGATGTTGTTGATGATGTTGTTGATGATGATAGCAGAGAAATTGAGATAATATAGTTCAATCAGATTTAATATGACCTATAATTATATTTTACTAAAAAAAACCTATAGAAAGAAACTGACATAAGGACAAAAATGATGCGTTTTTTCCTTGGCAACATATGGTTGTGAGACCTGGACCATTGACAAAGCGGTAGAGAAGATCTTTAATACCTTTGAATAGAAATGCTACAGAAGAGTACATAGAATATCATGAACAGAGAAAAGAACAAACGCTTCTATTCTGCAACAGCTTAATATTAAAGAGAGTTGGTTATTAAAGAACATCAAAACCAAGAAAAATTAAATATTTCGAACACATCAAACGACATGAGTGCCTAGGGAAGATAATTTTGGAGGGAATGATGCCTGGAAGAAGAATGAGAGGAAGACCTAGAAGAAGATGGATGCAAGATGTCATTGACGATCTGAGAATAACTGCTGCTGACGCCGGTCAGCTTGTCAGAACAGAGAGTTTTTCATGATTGCTGTCATGGGAGCCAAGTTCCGGAAGGGACACGCTACTTGATGATGATACTTATATTTAAAAATAAAAACAAGACTAATCTGTCCGTAATTATTGTTTATCCTGCACAAAGTGGTCATGCAAGGGACGTATCTTCATCTCCGTGGCCTTGAGCTGTTCTCGCTTCCAGGCGTTCCATGCGAGGCCTCTCCACGAAACGTCGCTACGGTTCTGGTAGGGTCCGTTCAAGAGGGCGAACCAGCAGTGGTCAAACCACCAACCTGCCTCCCACTCTTGAGCGCAGCTTGCCTCCCTTCTAGCGTCGTTGTCGCGATCTGGTGTTGAGAACATTCTGTTGTTGTGCCGATGTAGTGAGTCATGAGCACTGCCGGTGTAGCCTGAGATGTGGAGTCTATAGCCATCACGTTCTCCTGAACGTTGTTGTTGTCGAAATTTGTGAAGTCGATGTTTATGTCGATTGGTGAAGGCCATCATTTTTGAAAAGAAAGAAATGGAAAGAATATAGAATTAATATATGCTTTTGTCAAGAAATCAACAAGCTAGTATATATATTAAACAGTATAATATGTCATCACAGTATATCAAGTAAACAAAGAGAGAAAGAGAGATGATCTACGTTCAATGATTGCTTAGTTTCTTCTTCTTCTTCTCTTCCACAATTTATTTCTGGATAGAAAGGAGGAGGGGGGCGTTGGGGGTGGGACGTAGTCATCTTATTTGTACTTGTTTTAAGGCACTTTGTAGATCCGCCTGCCCAGCGTGTTCGTAGCGCGTTGGACTGCGGGTGACTAGCCCGCTGTGAGTGCGGGTTCAATTCCGCGGCTGGCAGAAAAGCCACAGATTCCCCAGATTCACGGTGTTCGTGGCACCGAACCGAAGGGTTACGATGTCCATGGCACCGAGCCGAAGAGCTGAAAGCTCAAGTGCTTCTGGATTGAGGGAAAAAAAAAGACACTTTGTAAGCTGGTATTCATTTTCGTAAGGCTGTTCTTGATGCCGTCGCTCCATCTTTGCGTGGTCTTCCTCTTGCTTTGTACTCGTTATACTTTTTCTGTGTGGCTCTCTGTCTAGTCGATACCAGGGCATTCTTGTCAGGTGTCCAAACAATTTAATCTGTTGTTCTCTTATGAATTACATGACTGGTTTCACATCCAATCTTCTTGATTTCTTCATTTCTAATTTTGTCTCTTATTGTCACAACTGCAGCTCTTCTAAACAACGCCTCATCTCAGTTGTTATGATTTTCCGCTCATTGCTTGGTTTAAAAAGTAAAATAAAACCCCACAATGTTTTTGTTGGGTATAACATGAGGTGTATTGGGAAATACGATTGGGTCGACCTGACAGCCAATGTGGTTTGAAAAACCCACTGCAACTGTGGAATTTAATCCTAGGACTACAAGCGTATAAAGCTAGTACACTAACCACTGCGCTATCACGGCACTCATTGTATGTGACATGTGTGTACATTACATGACATTTAACCCCTTCAATCCTCTGAGACGATATACTGACTAGCATTATTTTATAAGATGACTCAAAGTCAGTATACTGGATAATACAATATAAATTGCAATATAAATGCGTCCAGAGATTAACAAATCATTTACGGACTGAAAAGGTTAACCGGTTGACAACTTGTTATTTCAATGTTGACATTTTTTGGGAATTATTTTTTCATCATCAAATAGCTTGTCCTGAGCAAAACTTTGTCACCCCAACAGTCCTTCGGAATTTCTCTCTCTCATAAGCCATATGTCCCGCCTCTGCAGCTGTCATGTTCAGACCATCAGTTACATCCTGAATCCATCTTCTCCGTGGTCTTCCTCTTCTTCTCTTTGCCGGGATGCATCCTTCCATGGATGGTCTTCTCCAGCCCTTCACGTCTCTTTATATGTCCAAAATATCTCAATTTTCTTGTTCTTATTTGTAGCATCAGCCAGTTTTCATTGATTTTGAGTTCTTTCTGGATAGATCTATTTGTTCTCTTCTCTGTCCGTGATATACGAAGGACTCTTCTGTAACACTTATATTCACAAACACATATATGTATTTCCGCTGCCTTGTTAAATGTCCATACTTCACACCCATATGTTGCCACTGGGAATATGCATGCTCTTAGTATTCTGATCTTTGTTTTTCTATCAGTTCCGTTCCATACTGATTCTAGCTGTTTAATTTTTGGTAAAGTCAAGTTTTTTAAAACATACTTTTATATTGAGAAATGAGAATTGCGATAGAATAGTGGTGAGTGCACTTGCTTGTTAAGTGCCTGGCCTTGGGGTGACATCTATTTATTTTCAACACTGCACCTTTGGCACCGAGTCTGCCTTCCCACTTCGAATCCTACTCGTTTAACCAGACTGCAGTCATGCAACCTAATACAAATTGCCCCCCACCCTCCCCACCCGCTTGAATGTACATTTTGCTGTTCTATAGTACAAGTTCTGAATGTACATTTTGCTGTTCTATAGTACAAGTTCTGAATGTACATTTTGCTGTTCTATAGTACAAGTTCTGAATATACATTTTGCTGTTCTATAGTACAAGTTCTGAATGTACATTTTGCTGTTCTATAGTACAAGTTCTGAATGTACATTTTGCTGTTCTATAGTACAAGTTCTGAATGTACATTTTGCTGTTCTATAGTACAAGTTCTGAATGTACATTTTGCTGTTCTATAGTACAAGTTCTGAATGTACATTTTGCTGTTCTATAGTACAAAGGAGAACATGTGAGATCAAATAACAGCACGTGAACAGTTTTATTCTAGTCTACACAGAACAAGAGGTGATCAACTCAAATCATGTACACATTGTTCTATTATTCAAAGTAGGTGGTATCGCTTAGGTTGCCTTGAAGGTCGTAGGTTCGAGTCTGGGCTGAGTTGTTCAGTTCACGAGTGCATTTTTGGTTCAGATTTCCTTGGGACTGATGCTGGAACCACGAAGTTTGTGCACTGTTCAATACTGTCGGCAGGTGAGGGACCATTTCTGCGGAGAGGTATGGAGCAAAGCCAACTATAAACTCATAGGGCCTGTGGACTCAGGTACAAATTATGGGAAATCAGACTACACACGGTCACGTGACCTCGCATTCTAGTATTGTTGTATATAGACGAATTCATTTTAAAATCAACACAAAATGCTAAATCAAGGTTATATTATACAACAAGTTAAGTTTAACAATAAGGAATATCAATATTATGAATATTTTCACCAATAAATAACCATAGACTCACAGAATTTAGTAAAATTGCGAAAAAACATGCAGTGTTCTATCAAACATTTATAAATTCCAGTCCTCCTCCCTACTGAATCTAGGTCAGGGTTTCCCGTCAGTTGTCAGGCCTAGTTATCTAGAGTTAGCTGTGGATGGAGCCATGTGGTGAAACTTGGGACAGTGATTTCAATCCTACTCCTGAATGCCTTTTTTATTTTAACAACTTGACATGAGTTATATGTGTTCACCAGCAGACGGTGTTCAATTCATGTTACAGTAAATTCTCCAGTCACTAAGCGAAAGATGGATATTCGGACTTTTTGAAGGACCTGACGCTCCGTCCCATTGTTGGGTGAGGGGGAGGTGGCTACACACAAGCTGCATGTACTTTTAACAGTCGCCCGAGTGGTTACCGCATTTTGGCGTGTAAAGAATAGAACCACTGTTACCTGCCACACATGTCGTAAAGGCGACTAAGGAGGTTTGTCTGAAATCGGATGCATGTGTCCTAATCGTGTAGTAATCTATGCGTTTAGGGGCCTACCAAACCAATTGCAACGTATACACGTTCTTGACAAAGATCAAACATATCACAAAGAGTGATTCAAATTGGTCGTCAAGAAGGAACACAAAGAAGAAGAAGCTTTTAACAGTCAGCGCTAGCTCATAGTTAACTTCTAGCGTCAGGGTCAGCGTAAAGACAAAGCGGTCAAGACACAACTCCACCTTCCTGTGACGGCCCCGGAAACAGACGACTATTTGTTTTTTATTCGATCCAGAAGCACTTGAACTTTCAGCTCTCCGACTCGGTACCATTTACATCGTAACCCTTCGGTTCGATGCCACGAACACCGTAAATCTGGAGAACCTGTGGCTTTTCTGCCAGCCCGCGAATTGAACCACACTCACAGGGGGCTTGACACCCATCGTCCAACGCGCTGTGAACATGCTGGGCAGGCGGGCAACAGACGACTATAAAGAAGTCTAAGTTTCCGGAGATTGACGAGGGAGAAGTTAACCCGATACCCAAAAAGACTATGGTGAATTCGATTGTATCGGACCGAACTGGGACACAACGCATTCTGTGCAGCGGACTGCATACTGCATCCTGCTATAACCAGCGAGAGTATGAGAACGAACGAGGAAGAAAAAGGACTTTCTGAGGTTAGTAAATATTCTAAGTTATCTTCTTCTGCATTCTCACTAGATTGGGATTTCGGATTCTCTAATAAAGGTAGCTGTCTGTCCCAGAGTATCAGCCACGCTATACAGTTTGTCTTGGACGCTAGTGTAAGTGGGCCACCTCTTTCTTCTCAAGTCTGCATACTGGGGGCAGTTCTGTAGGATATCATTCCTATGATTTCTGCTTCCTCGTTTGTGCTGACATTCTACTGCTGCTAAATCTCCGAGGCAGATTCAACGTAGAATCCGTTATCCCATTCCTCATTGTGAGGGATCGTTGCACCATGTTATGCGCCTTACGGCCTGGTGCATCCGTTTTCTGCAAGCATTTCTTTCGGGTTAGCATTCCCTAGCAGACACATGCATCCGATTTCACCCAAACTTCCTTAGTCGCCTCTTACGACATGCGTGGCAGGTAACAGTGGTTCTATTCTTTACACCCCAAATTTGGGCCCCGGTAACCACTCGGGCGTTCTAAGTTTGTTATCAAACATGATCAATGACTTGAACATTGAACACAAAAAATGATAATAAATTGTATAGTAAACTAGTAAATCAATAACTTACCGTCGATCTTAAAGTCAGAATATAAAGCGTGAACCCGGTTCCCAGAGAAATCATAGAGATCAATACGAAGCTGATACCGTCCTTGATTAGTCAGTAGAAAAATGTTATCGTTGCCAAGCCAATGTTCCCCACTAACATCACCAAAACCAGACCGATAGTGGTCCCAATCTTTGTTGAAATCAACGGAACCGTCACGCCGCCTCTGAAATACTAGCCAGCCGCCTTTTGGAGATTCCATATCACACCATACCGGAATGGGACAGGCCGAGTAGAGAGGCTTGATGTAGTAGACGTCGCTGTTGTGATGTCCAGCATCATAAACTTCTTTACAATCTGTGTGAGACAAGAAATACATGATATCCATTATTCGAGTGTAAAATATGTGACTAAAACATATGTGATGAATGAGCATGCAAAAGACAGAGACACGCACTATCTTCAACCTAAGAACGAGTCTTGTATTGGTTATATCAATGTTAGTGGTACAACAAACATAACACAAATAAGAACGAAATTCTTGCTGTGAAGCTAACATTATTCTAGTATTAGATGTGATTGTGACAAATCTGTGACCTATATGTATCACCAGGTTTGAGTCAGCGACAATCAAAACCATCCAACGATAATTCTCCAACCCGTTACAATGTTAAGTTGTCTATAGGGTTGAACTAATCAGTACCGTCCTCTTCACTTCTTTAGGGTCTCTATGGCGAAGTGGTCAAGACGTTTGCCTGTAGTTATGAAGATTATGAGTTCGAACCCGGGACCGTGTCAAATGTGCAATTTTTTTTTTCATGATATCGTTAAGATTTTTATTGACGCTATGGAGTTTGTGTTTTGTGCAACACTCTCGACTGATGGCATTCGATTTCTGTCGACAGGGACATGACCATTTGGGAAACCGAAACATACTTGTGTTTTACGGCATGCTGTAATATTGTGTTACTAAATGAATGGTAGTGTGCATATTTCCTATTTTCTGCTTACCATTTTAGCGATCCGGTTTCTCCCCACGCGTTGTAATTTACTTATGTAAATATTAAAATATCATGATTCGCCTGAGGTTTGGCACATAAGTAAGTTTCTTCTCTTGATGTGACATTTGTTAGTAACAACACATGTGCTGCGTCAGCAATAATGTTGAAAGTTTGTGTGTGTTTCAAACGTGTAGCTAAAGGGCTTGTAATTGAAGATAGATAGGAAAGGAAACATTGAAGAGGATCAAACAAAAAGGTCACTATGTTATTTTTGGAAACGTATAAAGAAACCTGACATGCAGTTAAAAGTAGCTGTTGTCCCTAGAGCTACGAACTTAGAAGGTTAAGATTCTTCTTCTTCACCCTTCGCCCCTAGGGAAGCACAGGTCTGCAACCAAGGCCTTCTAAGCCCGCCTATCCAAGGCCATCCTTTCCAGATCTCTCCACTCTCTCCCCATTTTCTTGCATTCCGTCTCCAACTCCCGTCTCCAGGTGTTTCTGTGTCTTCCCTTACAGAAGGTTAAGATGTATAGAATATATTATCGATATAAGGAAGACTGCAGTAAAACTATGTAGCAATGGCGAAACACGTAAAAACAAAGTACTGTAGTTTTACAAAATACTATAACAATACACAGCAACGTTTCGACTAAAAGGCCTTTATCAAGCAAAGGATACAAGAGAAGTGAAGAACACACAAAGTGTAGAGTTAAACATCATCATCATCATCAGGTGCCGTCTCCACATCGAAGGTTGGCTGCAATGAATCTCCAGCATCCTCTGTCTTTCGCCCTTGTGTTGCACACTGCCAGACTGTAACCTGTCCATTTCTTAAAGTTTCCTCCCACTTATCTCTCGGTCTTCCTCTTGCTCTTCTCCTCAACTTTCCCCTCTAGTAAATGTTTTATCATGGTGTCATGCCTTTTATGTGCCCAAAATACTTTAATTGTCTGAATTTTATTTCTCTTAATAATTGTTTCTTCATGCCTAGTTTTCCTAAAACTTGTTTATTTGTCTGTTTTTCTGTCCATGAAACTCTGCTTATTCTTCTATATATCCACATCTCAAATGCATCAATTCTGTCTTCTAACTGCTTGTTCATTGTCCATGTTTCGAGCCATACATTAATATAGGATATATATAGCATTTGATCATTCTAATTTTTAGCCTGTTTGTGATTTGTTTGGATGTCAGTAACTTTCTCATACTATTGAAATTATCCTTGGCCATTCCTATTCTCTTTTTAATTTCAGTTATACATCTGCCATCATCTGTTATCACCTGACCGAGATAGGAGTAGCTTTTACTTGATGTAGTAATTCTCCATGTATTTTTATATTCATTTTAGGTTTTTCCATTTCCTTGTCGATTACCATAGTTTTTGTTTTCTGTATGTTAATGTCTAATCCATATTCCTTGCTAGTTCTGTCCAATTGGTCCACTAATTATTGTAGATCTTGTTCATTTCTGCTACCAATACTGTGTCATCTGCATATCTTAAGTTATTTATTATTTTTCCATTGATCTTGATTCCTGGCATTCCCTCTAGTTGTTTGAAGATTTCTCTGTGTAGATGTTAAATAGGCTTGGTGACAGTATGCATCCTTGTCTCACTCCTCTCTTTATGTCTATGTATGGAGAGTAGCTATTTTCATATTTTATTATTGCTGTCTGTTTCCAGTATATGTTACTTATTAGTCTGATATCATCCCCATCTAGGCCTATTTCTTGTAGACATATGATTAGCTTTTCATGTTGGACTCTGTCAAAAGCTTTGCTATAATCGATGAAACACAAGTAGATACTTTTTGCACTTCTATATACTTGTCAGCGAGTAGTCTTATACAAAGTATTGCCTCTCTTGTTCCTCTGTTTTTTTCTAAAGCCAAACTGTTCTTCTCCTACTTCTATGTCTATCTTGTTTTTAATTCTTTCATGTATGATCTTGAGTAGTATTTTTGTTATGTGGCTCATCAGGCTAATTGTCAACAACAAGATCCTAATCTAATAGAAATAATTAGAAGATTATACATACTTGAACTTATCTCTGAAATGTCGATCCGCCAGTGTGTTGCCGGTGCTCTCAAAGTGAGCAAAGAATAGTAACACTGCGGCCTACAAGGCATGTCGTAAGAGGGGACTGAGGTAGAGGCCTTATGAAGCTGCCCAAGTAAATAGAAAGCGTTGTAGAAATCAGATGTGCTGGCCTACTTGTAGGCGCATAACTGGCACCACGTACAATCGCTCTTAGGGTTAGATCACATACAAATTACAAAGAGTGGCTTAACAAGTAATCGATATGGAGCATTCGAAGAAGAAAAAGAAGAAAGGTCGATCATCGTATATCATAGACAAAAAGAACATCGTATATCATAGACAAAAAGAACATCGTATATCATAGACAAAAAGAACATCGTATATCATAGACAAAAAGAACATCGTATATCATAGACAAAAAGAACATCGTATATCATAGACAAAAAGAACATCGTATATCATAGACAAAAAGAACATCGTATATCATAGACAAAAAGAACATCGTATATCATAGACAAAAAGAACATCGTATATCATAGACAAAAAGAACATCGTATATCATAGACAAAAAGATCATCGTATATCATAGACAAAAAGATCATCGTATATCATAGACAAAAAGAACATCGTATATCATAGACAAAAAGAACATCGTATATCATAGACAAAAAGAACATCGTATATCATAGACAAAAAGAACATCGTATATCATAGACAAAAAGATCATCGTATATCATAGACAAAAAGATCATCGTATATCATAGACAAAAAGAACATCGTATATCATAGACAAAAAGAACATCGTATATCATAGACAAAAAGAACATCGTATATCATAGACAAAAAGAACATCGTATATCATAGACAAAAAGAACATCGTATATCATAGACAAAAAGAACATCGTATATCATAGACAAAAAGAACATCGTATATCATAGACAAAAAGATCATCGTATATCATAGACAAAAAGATCATCGTATATCATAGACAAAAAGAACATCGTATATCATAGACAAAAAGATCATCGTATATCATAGACAAAAAGAACATCGTATATCATAGACAAAAAGAACATCGTATATCATAGACAAAAAGATCATCGTATATCATAGACAAAAAGATCATCGTATATCATAGACAAAAAGAACATCGTATATCATAGACAAAAAGAACATCGTATATCATAGACAAAAAGAACATCGTATATCATAGACAAAAAGAACATCGTATATCATAGACAAAAAGAACATCGTATATCATAGACAAAAAGAACATCGTATATCATAGACAAAAAGAACATCGTATATCATAGACAAAAAGATCATCGTATATCATAGACAAAAAGATCATCGTATATCATAGACAAAAAGAACATCGTATATCATAGACAAAAAGATCATCGTATATCATAGACAAAAAGAACATCGTATATCATAGACAAAAAGAACATCGTATATCATAGACAAAAAGAACATCGTATATCATAGACAAAAAGAACATCGTATATCATAGACAAAAAGAACATCGTATATCATAGACAAAAAGATCATCGTATATCATAGACAAAAAGATCATCGTATATCATAGACAAAAAGAACATCGTATATCATAGACAAAAAGAACATCGTATATCATAGACAAAAAGAACATCGTATATCATAGACAAAAAGAACATCGTATATCATAGACAAAAAGAACATCGTATATCATAGACAAAAAGAACATCGTATATCATAGACAAAAAGAACATCGTATATCATAGACAAAAAGATCATCGTATATCATGAACAAAAGATCATCGTATATCATAGACAAAAAGAACATCGTATATCATAGACAAAAAGATCATCGTATATCATAGACAAAAAGAACATCGTATATCATAGACAAAAAGAACATCGTATATCATAGACAAAAAGATCATCGTATATCATAGACAAAAAGATCATCGTATATCATAGACAAAAAGAACATCGTATATCATAGACAAAAAGAACATCGTATATCATAGACAAAAAGAACATCGTATATCATAGACAAAAAGAACATCGTATATCATAGACAAAAAGAACATCGTATATCATAGACAAAAAGAACATCGTATATCATAGACAAAAAGAACATCGTATATCATAGACAAAAAGATCATCGTATATCATAGACAAAAAGATCATCGTATATCATAGACAAAAGAACATCGTATATCATAGACAAAAGATCATCGTATATCATAGACAAAAAGAACATCGATATCATAGACAAAAGATCATCGTATATCATAGACAAAAAGAACATCGTATATCATAGACAAAAAGATCATCGTATATCATAGACAAAAAGAACATCGTATATCATAGACAAAAAGAACATCGTATATCATAGACAAAAAGAACATCGTATATCATAGACAAAAAGAACATCGTATATCATAGACAAAAAGAACATCGTATATCATAGACAAAAAGAACATCGTATATCGTAGACAAAAAGAACATCGTATATCATAGACAAAAAGAACATCGTATATCGTAGACAAAAAGATCATCGTATATCATAGACAAAAAGAACATCGTATATCATAGAGAAAAAGAACATCGTATATCATAGACAAAAAGAACATCGTATATCATAGACAAAAAGAACATCGTATATCATAGACAAAAAGAACATCGTATATCATAGACAAAAAGAACATCGTATATCGTAGACAAAAAGAACATCGTATATCATAGACAAAAAGAACATCGTATATCATAGACAAAAAGAACAAATAGATATATCCAGAAAGAACTGAAAATTAAAGAAAACTGACTCATGTTAGAAATAAAAATGAGAAAATTGTAGTATTTTGGACATATAAAGAGACACGAAGGCTTGTATTACCATTATGGAAGGGGGCATCCGACAAAGAGGAGAAGAGGAAGACCACAGAGAAAATGAATTCAGAATGTAACTGATGATTTGAGCATGACGACTGCAGAGGCGGGCATCTGACCATGAGAGAGAGAAATACCGAATGACTATTATGGTGGCAACGTTCTGCTCAAGACAAACTGTTTGATGATGAGTTGAAGATAGATAAATGTGTCATTCTTCGTTTACTCAGTGACAGCTTGATTTGATGTACGAGTACATATAAATTGATGTTTAATCTATCTCACCGTATGCCGTAGCTCCCAAAAAAGTACGGGTCTAACACCGTATTAACTAATATACCTCATGGTATGAAAATGCGTTTCTTTACATTTGTTTTATTTATAAATTGAATATTCTATTATATTGTTCAGAAATATATGTATTAGAAATTTATGTTTGCTCTATAGAAAGAAAAAAAACCTCACATCAAACTAAATTTCTCTTGTGCCTTTTAATATGCAAAGAAATTTAGTTTCGAATTGATATTCCCCGTTCACAAATGGTGCAACAACGTTTTTCACCGTGTGCCGCTGCGAATGCTCAATTATCTAGTATAATGGCTACATGAACACACTATGAAATGTATACATTTTAAAACCAACTTAAGGAACTCATAACTCGGTAAAGAAAGCACTAAAGAGTTGAAAATAGTCTCATAGACATACTCTATTCTGCAGAATTAAGCTGCTCGAATTTCATGACACCAGAGTTTGTCGTTCTCAAGTTTTTCTTCTGACACACAAACAGACAATCAGTTTTATAATTAAGATATATATATATATATATACATTGCACATGCTATAACTTTGCATCAGAAAAAACTACTAAGTACTTTCAACTTGATTTATGATTTGTGAACTGTTGTTCTACGTGTATAATTAAGAGCAGGGTTTGATGCTATTTTTTGTTCTCAAAATATTTTGCTTAGTTGCGATTTTCTCTGCGTGTTGCATCACGTTGTTTATGTGCTTTTTGTTGTAAGACCTATTTCATTCATGAAGATTGCGTAACTATTTTTTAACCCACAGAAGGTCGACATTTTTATGAGGTATTCGTAAGTTAAATTATCTTTTTACATAAGATTTACAGGTTTTTAAATACGTATGAATAAGTTTGTGGCATCTGTGACTTAGGGGTTAGTGACTCGGTCTATTAACCCCGACGTTCTGGGTTCGAATCCCGCTTTGGACAATTTGGTTGCAAATTGTTTCACGTGGATTTTTACAAAAGGACGACTGCACCACCCGTTCAGAAAGCAATGGCAAACTACTGAACGTAATAATGCCTAGAAAAATCACAAACAACGTTAAAAAGCTGGGTTGATTCGCACAAAGTCCTGTAAAGGATATGCAATCCACTTTTTTATGAATAAGTTTAACCAAGTTAAATACAAATAGGATTCAGACCTTTGTGAACGGATGTCTTCTGTGGATTCTCAGACTGAGATAGTATGATAGAGTTGTAAACACAGACGTGTGGATAAGAACAGGACAGGAACTCCATGATGACTCGGGTTAAGAGGTAAAAATGGCGGTAGGTCGGGCATGCCCTAGGGAAGACACAGTCGAGTGTCACTTGACAAGCACTTGAGTGGAACTCGCAAGGAAAACGGAAAATGGGACGCCCTAAAGAGACATGGAGACGGGCTTCTTGAGGAAATGAAAGATGCTTGACTATTCTGGGAGACCAGAAAAAAGCAACCAAAAAAAACCGGGAACATTAGCGAAGAACTTTTGAGGCTATATACTCTATGAGGAGCAGAGAGGAATAAGTAAGTATGAAGAAATCCTTGGGGACCATCATTAAGAGACGAAGATGGAGGTGGTTTGGACGTGTATGTCGTATGCCAGTGGGGGCATTGGCTAGAATAGCTCTCAGATGGACAGTAGATGGGAAGAGGAGGCCTGGACGTTCAAAGGAAACATGGAGAAGAACGGTGGAGGTAGAGTTGAAGGAGTGTGGACTGACGTGGGAGACGGTTGGTAGAAGGGCAGCAGAACGACTAAAGTGGAAGTCTCTTGTGGAAGCTTATGTGTCAATCGGGACATGAAGAGGATATAGATAGGTGAATAAATTGGTGTCATGTTGTCTATCATATTTTGTATTAATCTTCGCTTTAGTCATCCTCTTCTCTGCTGCTTGTTACCAATATTTCAAGATATTCAGAACTGTCCACCCTCTCTGTTTACTATTCTCGGGCAAAGTTACACAACCCTTTAATATACGACAGACAAAGACGTATCACATATGTTAGCTTAACTGGTTCGGAACATATGTCGAATGAAATAAAATTACTTTTGTCTCCACGTGATTGATGCACGAAATATATGTAGTGAGTGAAAAACATGAGCTGTGGGAATTTAATGGTCACATGACTAGTGCAGTTACCGTGAAACTCTTCAGATTAGAATTTATTTCTTTGTGCCACCGACAGAAACAAACTCATTGGTTGTACCGGGTCTTCATATTGGGAAACCCCGCTCTGATCCATTCGTCCTGACGCTCCTCATTTGGGTGATAACCACTCCGATAAAGACCTACATTTGGGTGATAACCACTCCGATAAAGACCTACATTTGGGTGATAACCACTCCGATAAAGACCTACATTTGGGGGTGGGGGGGGTGGGGGTTGGCATGTGATAAACACCCCTAATGAAATAGGTCAGCTTGGAAACATTGTAGTGCAGATTTGGACTAGTCCAGGTTTTGGGTAATGTGGGTTTAATACGGGTAAGAGTCTTAGTATATAGGTATAGTAATTTCTGATCAATGAAGTATGCGGGGTCACGGTTTACACTTCCGTGACACATCACTCTGAAAAACAATATTAATTTAATTTGCTATTTGCAAAATTATTGAATTATAGCCGAAAAACGATATACGCCAGAACAGAGTAGAATACACACAGACGCAAGCACGGGCTGTGTTTTATTTTTGAAGAAGTACAAATACACCGCTGATACAGACATCAAGAAAACGATATTGTCATGTGACAGACATATGGCAGAGGTCGAAAGACGTAGTAAAATAGAGAGAATAAGTAGGTAGAAAGAAAAGAACCATTTTTTTTATTTTATGAGGAAGTATATTGGGGAATCATCATCATCAGGTGTCGCGCCTGCTTCGTAGGCGATCATGGATCTCCACAAATCTCTGTCTTTGGTGTTTGTTGTCGACTCAGATGTTGACGCTCTACTATGCCATGAAGTCAGGTTATTGGGGTATACGTGGTTATTGCCGTATTTGTTATTGACCATCAGCACACGATTGTGGTCAGTTGCACACCGGCCGTCGTTATTTCCCAGTGCTTCTCTGGTACAGGCCGAAAACAATTCCACTCCTACTGTGCAATCGAAGCTGGACCTCGTGATTAGGAATCGAGTGCACTAACCACTAGACTATCACTGCTCTCAGTAGGTAAACAATCTGGATACAATCATCATGAAACCAAATGCAGATTATCAAACTACAAAATCCTTAGACACAACACATCAACGTTTGAAGTAATCAAACATTCTTACAAAGCTGAGTCAAAATTAAATCTGTCTAGTCAGACAGGAAACGAGATGTTACTCACCAGAAAACGCGCACTGAAGATATGAATGCATATTTGATTTGACTCATTGTTTATCAGTTTAGCTTGAGGAGCTGTTGATTCATATATTTCAGGTTTGCATGCCGTCTGGAATGTGCATGTGTTAGCTATTTCTTTGATAGTATAATACTAACTTGTATGGGAAGGGGGGGCTTGTTGATAAAAGGTGCAGCGCAGTAGTGCTTTCTTCAACCATTTATATGCGAAAACCATCTCTGAATTTGATACTCAGATATCTATATTTAGAGATGAGTTGCCAATATTAGTTCAGCCTTCTACTTCTTCTTCTTCTCCGAACGCTCCACATCGACCACTAGTTAACCACTTTCTGATTTGTATATGATCCGAGCCTAAGAGCGATTGCACGTAGAAGCCCATTACAAGACTGACACAGTATTTGCATGGATAAATTGTCAACTTTGTCTTGACGACATTCTTGCTGATCTAAACTGAACAATGCGCTGTACTCAGAAGAAGAACGGTATCAGAGTTCAAAAGTATGTAAATGCGAACGATTTACTTCATTGCACCGAGTCCCCTCCCTCCACCTTATAGTTCGGCTCATCTCCGTAAAAATGGAAGGATAATGCCACGCGGGTGAGTCATGTCCTGAAAGGTGGTGCTCGGAGGTGGGAAAAATATGGAAGTTAGTTGAATACTTTGTTCTAGTGTGTGTTGTATCTTGAAAAAGACATATTGGTCAAAACGTCGGTTGTTTCTACTTATGATTCTTTCTTCTTTCTTCTTCTTTTGAGGTCACACTGCTACCGGGTTGTTGCACAGTGTGGTGGTTTTCTGTTTTTGACTTGTGCATTTCTAGCGGCTTGGGTGATTGTTATTTTTGCTCGTTGACAGGGTTATGCCATGCCATCTAACCATCTTTTTCGTGGTCTTCCTCTCGCCTTATTTCCTGGTGTTCTGTTGTAAAAGACTCTATACTGTGGAGTTTGGATGCATTCTTATTAAGAAGCCAAACCACTTCATACTTTGTTTATCTATGTAATTCAAGCAAGGCTCTCTGCCAACTTTCTTTCTTATGCTGATGTTGGTGACTGTCTTTTCTGGTGCTGTTTGTAACTTTTCGCATGCACCACATTTCATATGTAGTTATTTTTGCGACTATACTTGCCTTGTCCATATTTGGCTCTAGTAACACAAAGTAGGTATGAAAATGCTGTTGATCATCTGTTGTTTAGCTGTCAGTGAAATTTTTGTGTGTGCTATCCAATTGGGCTAGCTGGTATGCTACAGATTATTTCTTGTTTATGTAAAGCGGTAATCTACATGTTCCCGCATTTATCCAGGCTTATTTATTTCGATAAATTTGTCATGCAAGATACTAATTTCTTTTTTTTTTTATTATCAGACATAATTCCAGTTTGTTGTTTTGGTATTTCGCATTTGGTGGATAGCTTTATCTAAGTCTGTCACAAGTCTGTCACAAGAGCCGGCGATAGCGAAGTTGATAACACACTTTTCTATAGTAACCATGTGCCGTACTAATTAAGGGGTAAGAGGACAACTTGGGCCATCAATATTTTCGTTGTGCGGACGATACATGGTTGGACTACATGTTTCCTGATCATTTACTTGGGGGATCTAATTACAAGTACCCCATGAATGGGGGTAAGGCTCGCCTAAATGGAGAGTGACACTGATGATAAAGAAAGCTAGTGTTCATGCAAAAATTAGTATGAGATACTATATTAGGCGTCCTGAATACGCTGGAATTCGTGGCATTCGAACGCAAAAAAATGTACCACGATGATACCTTCCTCAACAACGTCTCCGTCGCATACTCCGTATCATATGACCAGACATAACAAACTTAGGCTTATGAAAATAACTATCCAAGATCCAGTATGTAGCGAGACTGGAGCGAGAATGTGACAGTGGATTGGGTGCACTCGGAAAGAAATAATCTGGCAATGTAAACATATATACCATAGACTGGAGCTTTTACATAAAGATAACAGCGGGAAAGCAGAACACATACCAAGCAACAAACGAAAAATGAGATTAGAGAAATGGGAGTTCAAGAAGTGCAGAACCGTTCGAGAAATGTCATTTAAAAAAAAAAAGAATCCCTTTTTATACCATGTGATATATAGGGTAATACGGTGTTAGGCCCGTATTTTTTATTGACCGTCGGCACACGATGGGTGATGTGGTCAACATCACGCCGGCTGCCTTTACTTTTCATGTTACCAAATTCAGGCTGGGTCGACCCGAGAGCCGTTACTGCCGGGAAAAAATGCACACTCAATGTGGAATTGAAACTAGACCACTAGCGAGTTCAGAAACGAGTTCATGAACAACTGCGCTACTACTGCTCTCGGAGAAATGTCATTAAGAAAGAGAAATGTTTGTATTTTTGTATGAAATCATCATGTTTCTTCACTTTACACTGTAGCATCCGCGGCTTACTTTAGGCTAGCATAGAAATGAATGCCGATGTCCGTACATGACTGCGCAATGAAGGATGTTCTCAGATGTCTGTTTTTTTCTATTCCTGTAGATTGTTCCATCCAGTTTCTGTAGCACACATTTTTTGTCTGATATTGTCACATCTTTGCGTTCGTTCTTTACAACCAATTTTAATCACTCTTTGTGATATGTTTGATCTTTGCCAAGAACGTGTATACGTTGCACATTGGTTTGTAGGCCCCTAAACGCATAGACTTCTACACGTTTAGGACACATGCATCCGATTTCAGCCAAACCTCCTTAGTGCCTCTTACGACATGCATGGCAGGTAACAGTGGTTGTATTCTTTACACCCCAAATTTGGGCCCTGGTAACCACTCGGGCGATTGTCACATATAACTGTTAACAATTTTACAACCTCATATTTTAAAGGGTTTAAAGCGTTTTAAAACCGAAGGATTGACTTCATTGCACCGGGTTTTATCCCATATGGCTCGGCCCTCTCCGCAGAAATGGTACGCCCCTGGCCGAGAGTATTGCACACAAAGCACGAACTCCGTAGCTCCAGCAACAATCCTAGGGTCTCTGGAAAAACTGCACTCGTGAACAGAACGACGCGGTCCGGATTCGAACCTTCGACTCACAAGGCAAAGGGCTTAACCACTTAGCCAAGAGACATTATATTTTCTGAGTACGTATGTATCATTGCGTTTAGGGTAGTGGCTGGATCACAGCCCAAGAGTACCTGGTTCAAACTTCATGTCCTTCAGTTTCAGAAAGCAAATTTGTTTCCGTGGATTTAAAAAGACGTTACCGTTGAGAAACTACTGAACGTGTAAGTGATGCGTATAAATCAGCGACTGGTTGACTGTGATTGATGGCGATGTCATGTAAAGGATATACCAAGATTTACATGTTCATATATAATCAGTGGAACAGAGCGCTCGTGTCTGTTGTCGGGGCTCGCAAGAGGAGCAAAGAATAGCAACACTGCGACCTACAAGGCATGTCGTAAGAAGGTGACTGATGTAGGGGCCTTGGGAAGCTACCCCTAGTCAATAAAAAGTGTTGCAGAAATCGAATGTGCTGGCCTACTTGTGGGCGCATAACTGGCACAACTTAGAATCGCTCTTATGCTCGGATCACATACAAATCACAAAGAGTGATTGAACAAGTGGTCGATATGAAGCGTTCGAAGAAGAAGAAGAAGAAGAAGTGGAGCAGATGAACATAATGCATAGGGCGTTCGCTTTTGGAATCTGGCACAAACAGGGACAGTGGAGTCATGTCCCGCACTCCTCGTTCCACATCGGAGAAAACAAATTGGCTCAGCCTATCACATCCATTTTATAGACAATACAGTTGATGACTATCAACATTGCAGAAATGGATTAAGAGATTAATACTGAAAGTGCAAGAGAAAAACACAATCTATATCTGAACTCTTATAATACAATATAAATAATAATTTGTCTCGTACCGTTATACGTTACATAGGGCCTGCAAGGAAATTCTCCATACCGCTCTATTCTGGGCAACTCGCTCAATCTCCTCCATGGAACTGAGACCGATATTTCTTGCCTCTCTCAGCAAAGTTCCTTCCAGGGTCTACCCTAGGTCATCCTCTCTTTCTTCAACCCCTTTGCATCCTATTTCAAAGCCTGCTTTAATATTCTTTGATCATTTCTTCTCAAGGTGTGTCCAACATATCTCCATCTTCTCCTTCTTATAACAGTTGTCACTAGTGGTTGACCAGACATTTCTTCTCAAGTATGCCCAACATATCTCCATCTTCTCCTTCTTATAACAGTTGTCACTAGTGGTTGACCAGACATTTCTTCTCAAGGTGTGTCCAACATATCTCCATCTTCTCCTTCTTATAACAGATGTTACTAGTGGTTGACCAGACATTTCTTCTCAAGGTGTGTCCAACATATCTCCATCTTCTCCTTCTTACTGATTTTTGCGTGAAAATCTGTTTTCCAATTTCTTACAATGGCAGCAGCGTGCACATTGTAAATTACCTTACACTGACAGCCGTGTGCTCAATGTACTCGTAATTAGTATTCCCTCGCCATACAGGCAGATTTTCTCCGACTTCAGAGGTGCTCACGTTATCGTCCTGAGTAAGACCAGGGGACTCGAACAAATGCCGGACAGTAGGTTCGAACCCGAGCTATAAGGCGTCTCACAGCTAGCAGGCCGAGCTACTATCAACTACTCTAGGCAGTCCCCCACCTTCTCTTTCTTATAACAGTTGTCACTAGTGGTTGACCAGTCATTTCTTCTCAAGTGTGTCCAACATATCTCCATCTTCTCCTTCTTATAACAGTTGTTACTAGTGGTTGACCAGACATTTCTTCTCAAGGTATGTCCAACATATCTCCATCTTCTCCTTCTTATAACAAATGTTACTAGTGGTTGACCAGACATTTCTTCTCAATGGTATGCCCAACATATCTCCATCTTCTCCTTCTTATAACAGATGTTACTAGTGGTTGACCAGACATTTCTCTGATTTCATCACTTCTAAATTCGTTCCATTTTATTTGCATTCTTCTTCTCAGACATGTATTTTCATTCTTCTTCTCAGACATGTATTTTCATTCTTCTTCTCAGACATGTATTTTCATTCTTCTTCTCAGACATGTATTTTCAAATGCAGTCAACTTGCTTACTCATCCCAATATTTCTTGAATACAATACGCTATATGACAAACCGCACAATGGCTATCTATTTTCCATACGCCATTTCACGGACCAACATTTTTTCTCCTACCAAACAAAAATAGTTCATAAGATGCATTTGATGCTATGTGTTTATTATTGTATGTAGCATCCAGCAAATGAATTTCTAAAATAGAAATGTCAACTTTGCACATTATGTGCACAAAATAATGCCCTTGCACTGAACATAAGAAAAACATAACAAATTTGGTAAGAATGCCCTGACTGACAAATATAACTCTAAAACAGCTCGTAAAAAACATGGTTTTGTTGTGCGTACACTAAAATCTCACGTGGCAATAACAAAGATAATGACAACTGAAAAAAAAAAAACATCACAAAGGATATTTTTTTTTATCAAGGAAGAGAAAATTGAAAATGTGAACAGTTTTGAATATCTCGGTTCACTTCTTGCAGGAGATGAAAATGTGATGAAGGAAATTATAAGAGCAAGCATACACTAAATTATAAGAACAAGCATACACTAAATTATAAGAGCAAGCATACACTAAATTATAATAGCAAGCATACACTAAATTATAAGAACAAGCATACACTAAATTATAAGAACAAGCATACACTAAATTATAAGAACAAGCATACACTAAATTATAAGAGCAAGCATACACTAAATTATAAAAAATAGCAACTAGAAACAGTATGGAATGTAACTGATAGAAAAACGAAGTTAAGAATACTAAGAGTAGGCATATTTCTAGTGGCAACATATGGGTATGAAGCATGGACATTTAACAAGTCATTGGAAAAACGTATATGTGCTTTTGGATATAAGTGTTACAGAAGTGTCCTCCGTATATCATGGACAGAGAAGAGAACAAATAGATCCATCCAAAAAGAACTCAAAATCAAAGAAAACTGGCTGATGCTACGAATAAGAATGAGAAATTTGAAGTATTTTGGACATGTAAGGAGAAACGAAGGGCTGGAGAAGACCATAATGGAAGGAGGCATCCCCTCAAAGAGGAGAAGAGGAAGACCACGGAAAGATGGATCCATGACGTGACTGTTGATTTGAAGATGACGACATCATTGTCCGGACATATGGCCTATGAGAGAGAGAGAGAAATTGCGAAGAACTGTTGGGGTGGCAAAGTTCTACTCAGGAAAAGCTAGTAGTTGATGATGACCTGCTTGGAAGAAATGTGAAGTGACAGGCAGACACTTCATATACTTCGGTCGGGACGCCGAGTGGTTACCGGGGCCCAAATTTGGGGTGTAAAGAATAGAACCACTGTTACCTGCCACACATGTCGTAAGAGGTCACTAAGGAGGTTTGGATGAAATCGGATGCACATGTCCTAAACGTGTAGAAATATATACGTTTATGGGCCTACAAACCAATGTGCAACGTATACACGTTCTTGGCAAAGTTCAAACATATCACAAAGAGTGATTAAAATTGGTCGTAAAGAACGAACGAAGAAGAAGAAGAAGAAGATATACTTCGGTCTGCAAAGGCTGTGAGAATTTTTCATTGTTGATTATTCTGCTAAATGTATAGTCTCGCTGGAGAATGAAAAGGTTGTAACTTACGTGTATTTGTGTGTGTTTAGCACAACAAGACGAGAATGGTTCTTTGTAATTTGTAAAGTCCAATTAATCTTTCTCTCACCTCCCCCTCCATTAACCCTTTCACTCCGTATTTTTTTTTTTTAACGTCCGGACGTATTTTTATTGTAATCTATACTTATTCTGTCTTCTTCGAACGCTTACACTCGACTGCTTGTTGACCCACCCCTCTTTGGGATTTGTATGTCTTCTTCTTCTTCTTCTTTGCGTTCGTTCTTTACGACCAATTGTAATCACTCTTTGTGATATGTTTGATCTTTGCCAAGAACGTGTATACGTTGCACATTGGTTTGGTAGCCCCTAAACGCATACACTTCTACACGTTTAGGACACGTGCATCCTATTTCAGCCGAACCTCCTTAGTCGCCTCTTACGACATGCGTGGCAGGTAACAGTGGTTCTATTCTTTGCACCCCAAATTTGCGCCCCGGTAACCACTTGGGCGAGGGATTTGTATATAATACGAGTCTAAGAGCGATTGTACGTTGTGCCATTTATGCGCCTAGAAGTAGGCCAGCACATCCGATTTCTGCTATGCTTTTTATTAACTAGGGTAGCTTCCTTAGGTCACTACCTCAGTCACCTCTTACGACATGCCTTGTAGGTCGCAGTGTTGCTATTCTTTGCGAGTCTCGGCAACACACGGGCGACAATCTATACAGAATTAGCTAGTATACCGTCTTTGCATCATCTTAACAAATACCGGAGCCATTACATCCGGTTAGAGTGACGAATGGGTTAACCTCACAGGCTCTGGCCATGCCTCAGAAACGTCTAACTAATCTTGATGTATGTGGTGTGTTGTGTAGAATGACACTGCAGACCTCTCCCTTAATGTTATTCCCACGTTGATATTTCTGATCTTATTTTTACCGTATTGTGTACGCACACACCTTCATTGGTACAGTGCGTTTTCCTTGGTAGATAGTAGATTCAACGATTGATATAAAACACAGTTGAGAAGAGTACAAAGAAAATGATGTTGTCAGTTGCCAGCTTTTATGACTTCTCACCTTTCAGTGTAATCTCTTAAACATAAACCCAGGCCACCATTACACACACACACACACACAATTTAACACTCGATTAAGCCCAGCTGTAAACATGTCAACAAGTTACGTAAGAATAAAAGGTGATTGCCATCAGGGTGAACCTTGGTGAAGATAGATAAAAGAGTCAGTTGTAAATAAATAGAAGAATTGGGATAAAGGCATATATAAGAAAATAGATAACAGGATTGTTAGAATAGAAGAAATAAAGTAGTAGGGTAAGGAAATAGATACAAATATATTAACACGAAAATAGATTAAAATAATACTCAGAAGAGAATATAACAAGAATGTATAAGTTTGACCGTGGCAACATAAGGGCGACTAGCTCAGACGGGAAAACCATAATTCCTGCTTAGTGGGGCTGGTTTTTAATAAGGATTTGATAGAACACTGTAAGGTTTTCTTCATTTTTACACAATTCTATGAGTCCTTGGTAATGTATTGATGAAACATGTTAATAATATTGATATTACTGAGTGTTATACTTAATTTGAAACATAATACAACCTACATTTAGCATGTTAGTAATATTGATATTACTGAGTGTTATACTTAATTTGAAACATAATACAACCTACATTTAGCATGTTAATAATATTGATATTACTGAGTGTTATACTTAATTTGAAACATAATACAACCTACATTTAGCATGTTAATAATATTGATATTACTGAGTGTTATACTTAATTTGAAACATAATACAACCTTCATTTAGCGTGTTAATAATATTGATATTACTGAGTGTTATACTTAATTTGAAACATAATACAACCTTCATTTAGCATGTTAATAATATTGATATTACTGAGTGTTATACTTAATTTGAAACATAATACAACCTTCATTTAGCATGTTAATAATATTGATATTACTGAGTGTTATACTTAATTTGAAACATAATACAACCTACATTTAGCATGTTAATAATATTGATATTACTGAGTGTTATACTTAATTTGAAACATAATACAACCTTCATTTAGCATGTTAATAATATTGATATTACTGAGTGTTATACTTAATTTGAAACATAATACAACCTTCATTTAGCATGTTAATAATATTGATATTACTGAGTGTTATACTTAATTTGAAACATAATACAACCTACATTTAGCATGTTAATAATATTGATATTACTGAGTGTTATACTTAATTTGAAACATAATACAACCTTCATTTAGCGTGTTAATAATATTGATATTACTGAGTGTTATACTTAATTTGAAACATAATACAACCTTCATTTAGCATGTTAATAATATTGATATTACTGAGTGTTATACTTAATTTGAAACATAATACAACCTACATTTAGCATGTTAATAATATTGATATTACTGAGTGTTATACTTAATTTGAAACATAATACAACCTTCATTTAGCATGTTAATAATATTGATATTACTGAGTGTTATACTTAATTTGAAACATAATACAACCTACATTTAGCATGTTAATAATATTGATATTACTGAGTGTTATACTTAATTTGAAACATAATACAACCTACATTTAGCATGTTAATAATATTGATATTACTGAGTGTTATACTTAATTTGAAACATAATACAACCTACATTTAGCATGTTAATAATATTGATATTACTGAGTGTTATACTTAATTTGAAACATAATACAACCTTCATTTAGCGTGTTAATAATATTGATATTACTGAGTGTTATACTTAATTTGAAACATAATACAACCTACATTTAGCATGTTAATAATATTGATATTCTTGAGTGTTATACTTAATTTGAAACATAATACAACCTACATTTAGCATGTTAATAATATTGATATTACTGAGTGTTATACTTAATTTGAAACATAATACAACCTACATTTAGCATGTTAATAATATTGATATTACTGAGTGTTATACTTAATTTGAAACATAATACAACCTACATTTAGCGTGTTAATAATATTGATATTACTGAGTGTTATACTTAATTTGAAACATAATACAACCTTCATTTAGCATGTTAATAATATTGATATTACTGAGTGTTATACTTAATTTGAAACATAATACAACCTTCATTTAGCATGTTAATAATATTGATATTACTGAGTGTTATACTTAATTTGAAACATAATACAACCTACATTTAGCATGTTAATAATATTGATATTACTGAGTGTTATACTTAATTTGAAACATAATACAACCTTCATTTAGCATGTTAATAATATTGATATTCTTGAGTGTTATACTTAATTTGAAACATAATACAACCTTCATTTAGCATGTTAATAATATTGATATTACTGAGTGTTATACTTAATTTGAAACATAATACAACCTTCATTTAGCATGTTAATAATATTTGATGAACACTGTAGTGTTTCTTAATTTTGAAACATAATCAAGCCTACATTTGATGAACATGTTAATAATATTGATATTACTGAGTGTTATACTTAATTTGAAACATAATACAACCTTCATTTAGCATGTTAATAATATTGATATTACTGAGTGTTATACTTAATTTGAAACATAATACAACCTTCATTTAGCATGTTAATAATATTGATATTACTGTTATAAATTTAAAATTGAAACCTACATTTAGCATGTTGTGTTGTTTTTGAAAATGACTTTTGTCTTCATCTAACAATTTTGGAATACGAGGACACGCGACGGTTGTAGTCTGATTTCCAAGAATTTTTACCTGAGCCCACCGGCTATATGTTACCGGAGACCACGGTTTCACATAGTAATTTTTCATCACAACTAGAGAGATCTATCTGAATTCAAAGGATACAAAGGCGAAGGATTGACTTCATTGTTCCGGGTTTCCCCATATGGCTCCGCCCCTATCGGCAGAGATATCATGTCATCTGCCAAGAGCATTGCACAAAGCACGAATTCCGTAGCCCCGGCAACAATCCTAGAAATCTGAGTGTTGGGACCAGCAGCAAATTCCACATTCATCTTGATTTAGTCGTACACCCCTGATCTTGTTTTGTATGATCGTAATCAAACATTTATCATTGAAACATCAACAAATAGCCAGAAGCATAGACGGATACATTTTCCTTCGTGATAGAAGTGTTTGTTGAAGTAGCCCATGTTATGTGTCAGTTTAGAGGTGGCGTACTGTTATCCACTGATACTTCTCTCTTGAACCCGCGCAAACCTCTTGATATTCGCATGTAGTATTTGCTAGGCATGAACATACATATAGAAAAGGTGTTTAAATGTCAAGTGCTGGCTTCATTGCACTGGGTTTGCCTATATGGCTCGCTCACTCTCCGCAGACATAACACACTAACATACAGAGAATATTGTATTATCGATATAGCGGAAGACTGCAGTAAAACTATGTAGCAATGGCGAAACGCGTAATTAAAAAATAATGTAGTTTTACAAAATACAAAAAACAATAAAATTACCCAGCAACAGATGTATTGTACAAAGATACTTCAAGACTGCCCCTGAATATGATATATTGAGACAAACTCATTAACGAAACAACGTGGATATAAAACTACACGGACCTCTTCTGTGTGAGAGCTAGTAAAGACTGTGAAGTTTATACAAGAGACAACGTTAAATATATAGACAATATTTCAAACTAATGAAAGGAATGTACAAAGTACTGAACTCTCTCTAGTTCCAGCAACAATCATAAGAGATCTTCCACAAAAAATGAACTTTTGATTCGAACCTACGACCTTCAGACTGCAAGGCAAACTGCATAACCACTTCGCTACAGAAACCACATACCACTTAGATAAGGTTTCCTCCTTAATTTTTTACTTGTCATTATTTCTTATCTGTTCGCCCTGACAAAAAACGTTTGTAATTTTCCAAATCACACAGGACCTGCAATATGCACCTATTTGTACACGACACATCAATTTCCACGGGTTTTTTTTAACAAACAAAGTTTGTCTTTCCTCTTTGATAATACTCAACCAGTCTGCAGGGATGAAGCCTGTTACCACCGCGACCATTATTTTGCGTACGGTCTTGGTCAGCATTGGCTCACTGATATGACCTTTCAACTTACTCATCTCCTTTTATATACCAAAGTGGAAATAACACATAATAAAAAAAAAAAGTTTAGAAAAACCTTGCTAGTGTAAATAGTTATGCAAATTCCATGTTCACTTCATGCAACTAAGGTTGCATACACTCTTGCTGTTGAACCAAGCAAACAGCCTGTATTGTCAATTGTTTAAAGTATACACTTGATCAAATTAAAACATTGAATGTTCATTACATACTATCTAGGTTGTCCTAACAGTCACGGCTCTTGGATTCTGTATTAGATGAGGGTGTAGGGCGGTGGGCCGGAAGAAAAAAAAGAGGGGGTGCGTGGATTAGCTTGAATAACTGAATCAAACGTAAGTCACCAAATACTGGACACCAAACTTTTAGGCAGCAAATGTTAGACATCAGATCGCCCATGTGTTGCCGGGGTTAGCAAGGAGCAAATAATAGTACCACTGCCACCTACAAGGCATGTCGTAAGAGAGACTGAGGTAGGGGCCTAGGAAGCTACCTAGTAAATAAAAAGCGTCGCAGAAATCGGATATGCTGGCCTACTTTAGGCGCATAACTGGCACAACGTAGAATCGCTCTTAGTCTCAGATCAGATACAAATCACAAAGAGTGGTTTAACAAGTGATCGATATGAAGTGTACAAAGAAGAAGAAGGACATCAGATGTGTGACTGAATACTTTTACAGCGAAAGATGAACGCCCTTCCTCCGCGCCGCAAAGACCAGCTGTCACACACGCACGCACGCACAAACGCAAATATATATATTTATGCACACAGACATAGACAATAGACATACACGCAGATACTAAGTGACGAGGACAGACTCGCAGACAGACATAGATATACAGGCTAGCAAACATAAATGCTGTGCAATTTAGTTTGGAATGTGAGCATGGCCTTATCAGAATGTGAACATGGCCACTCTGTGATCGGAAAGTATGATGGAGATCCACGTGCGTGTGTGGTATCAGGTCGTGGAAATATCCAGAATAATTGGGCTATCGCCACGAGTTTCGAAAGTGCCGGAAAGAATGGATTGTTTTGTTATCTGATGTCTGAGTAATACAATAATAATACCTGAATGACTTAATTGTGCTATCATTTTGTGTGTTTTGTGTTTATTTTTATGCCGTGTGTGTGTGTATGTATGTGTGCTCTTATACCTGTATATATGCACTCTCGTGTGTATATATGCGGTGTGTATGTATGCCGTGTATGTATGTGCGCTCTTATACCTGTATATATGCACTCTCGTGTGTATATATGCAGTGTTTACCCCACTCTTACATCTTATATACATATATATGTCTCTGTAGCGTATAGATTAGGTGCTCGTCTCTCGTGACAAAGGTACCAGGTTCTCTCAGTCGTGGAGTCATTTGGATATTTTTCCAGAGATCCTTGATCTCAGTGTAGGTGAGATCGAGTTTCTAGTCGCCTATCGGAGACGGACGATAAAACGTATGTCCCTTGTTCAATTTGTGCAGATAAAAAGAAGCATTAACAGTTCAAAATCGAGAAGAGCATGCTGGAAAGCTGCTGCACGTGCAATATTCATTAGAAAAGATGAAAAATAACATTCCTACAAAAATATCATCACCATCTTCAAAATTACACCGGGGACCCTCGCTTGTGCTACGGAGTTCGTACACTGCAGCTGAGATATTCCTGTGTAAGAAAGAAATCGGAGCACACATATGGTTATTCACCGAAGTGCAATGATGATGATTCAATCAATCAATCAATCAATCAATCAATCAATCAATCAATCAATCTATATATATATATATAAACAGTCGTATTTCTTTTTTTAAAATATCTGAAGTGAGTAAAATATAGGAATCCGTTTTCATACCTTGAGGTATATTAGAATACGGCGTTAGGCTCTTACTTTCCTTGACAATCGGCAATCAATGGATGATGGTCAACATCACGCCGGCTTCATTTATTTACCATTAGTTCTCTGGTAGTCAATTGAGACTGGGTCCCCATGAGAACCTTTGCGGTCGGTTAAAAAGTTCCACTTCCACTGTGCAGTTGAGCCAGGACCACACTCCTACGAAGCAAGTGCAATAACCACTTACCTATCGCGGTTCTCATCAATTATCAGTTATATGAAGACTATCATCATATCACTCCTTTCATGTCCATAGGTGGTCCGATCCCCGCCTCAACAAATCCAGCAGTTTCCATTATAACCATTATGCTAGTTAAGGGTTACATAGCAGGAACCATCAGTATGCATACCATTTGACATCTGCTGGGGAAGACTGAGCAACTATGGGTCTGCCCGGAGTGCTGCGAGGTCAGTTCAGTAACTAATAACCAGTATTCACCTGAACTGAACAGTTTTATGTTTCAATGGGCCTTGGCATAGTTTAGAATCACGCTTCTGCCTGGTTTAAATCTTTAAATCTCAAGTATTGACTTCATTGCACTGAATTTCCTCATATGACTCAGTACATCTCTGCTGAAACGGCATACCTTCTATCGAAAGTATTGCACAAAGCAAAGACCCCGTAGCTCCTGCAACAATCCTAATGATCTCTGGGGAAAAAAACCACGTGAACTGAGCGATACGGTCTAGATTCAAACCCACAACATTCAGAACGCAAGACAAAGGCTGTAACCACTAGGCCACATCAACCTTCAACTTCCATCTGGCATTCCCTGTCATTGTTATCACACAAACCACCATGACTAAACACCACATTCTCCACCTCAGTTTCACACAATAATCGAATCAGTATAGTATTTGTATTCCCCACATCTACCGGCCGTTTCTGATTACGCCAGTTCTTTTGTTCCAGTTAAGAAAGAACAGACAGCTCTTTCGTCTTAGATACAGAGTTAAATTAGTATATCTCGTAACGAATGCTTGAAGCTACCGACAACTCTGAAAGCCGGTCTGATCTTAATCAAGATCACGGATACCATTTTATGTTTACCTGCTGAGCTTTGCCGCCGTACATCTGTGGTGATTTGCACAATGTAACACAAACCATGCTAACAAAAAGAGGCACATCTGTTGTTATTTTTGTACTCCCTGCGTGGTAGGGCGCAAAGGTGTTTTTTCTCTCACGTTCTATTATCTGCTTAGATTCACTATCAGTATACATGATATTTCCTTGCTTTTGTTAAACTGAAATTTACATCTTCTGCATTATTTCTGACTAATTTTCCAGTTTTTACCGTAGCTCACTAGCCCAGATCATTTTAAGCTTGTTTGTCTGTTATTTAAAGCCTCTTTAATAAAAAATAATGTTTTTTTTACATTATTGGTCCCTACCCGGAAGCGCCACAACGGGTGGACCCAGTACGAGTGAAAGTGTAAACTCCGAGCGTCTTCAGTCTTTCGAATGAGATCACTCGGAGTTTGTTTAAGTGGTTTTATTTCGCCATTTGGCGTTCAATGAAGGCCGTCACCCTTTGGTCGCTATCAAGTGGGCACCACACTTTGATCATAGCCAAAAGGCGGAGTTGTTATGTAGGAGATTAAAGTTGATGCACGCAACTTTCAACCCAAAAACGAGTCTTATTTGTGTATGGTAATATGAGAATACGTGAGCGTCTGTAGCCCAAGCGGTTGTGAGCTCGATACAAACCCAAGCGTACCTGGTTCAAACCCCACGGTGGGCAAGTTTGGAACCAAATTCGTTTCCGTGGGATTTTTACAAAAAGGTAAAAACAGACCTCACCGTTCAGAAAGCAGTGACAAACTACTGAGCGCATAAGTGGTACCTAAAATAACGACTCGTTTCTGGTTGATGCTCGTCTGTAATGGATATGCCCGATTTTCATTTTTCAGTATGAGAATGTGACAAACATAAATATAAATTAACCATTGCGGATAATTTGTATATAAAATTGCTTCAGTCACTTTAAATGTGGTTCTCTCTCCCTCTGTGGTTATTGCTTCAGTCACTTCAAATGTGGTTCTCTCTCTCTGTGGTTATTGCTTCAGTCACTTCAAATGTGGTTCTCTCTCGTAGTTATTGCTTCAGTCACTTCAAATGTGGTTCTCAGTCACTATTGCTTCAATCGCTTCAAATCTGGCTATCTCCCATTCGCTTTAAAGAAACGCAACCACTTTCTGTCTTTAATCTTCAGCTGTAGTTGTTCAAAGTGCACTGATGTACTAAATCGCTGTTTCTTTCTTCTTCTTCTTCTTCGTCGTCTTCTTTTGCGATCAGATCTGTTGTTATGCTAGAACTTGACTCATGTCCCTTGTACGAAGTCTATTGTATTTGTCATGTCGGAGCTAAGGTTATGAAGTAAGATAGCTTCTTTACACAATCTATTTATAATAATACTAATTCCTCTCGTATGCGTTACATAGGGCCTGCAAGCAATTTCTCCATACCGCTCTATCCTTGGCACATCGCTCAATCTCCTCCATGGAGGAACTGAGACCGATATTCTTGCCTCTTTCAGCAAAGTTCGTTTCAGGGTCTCCTTATGTCGTCCTGACACAATCTATTTACACACTATTTAATATCTCTAAATATACATATATTTACGCGCTTGCAAACACGCACAAATATATATATATTAGGTCTACAGTGTTGTTTTGCACCTGGCTCTGCATCTAGCAGAGATAGGACTGGTTAGTCTCTCTTAGCTCTTTCCACGCTTTAGCTGCACACTGCGCCACGGCGGAAGTCCGTTGCACGCTATTAGCCGTACACTGCGCCATAGAGTTGTTTCCCTTATAAGAAGTCTTTCTAGTTTTACTTCTGCTGCTTTTAACCTTGTTATTCTATTAGGTTGTCCAGTTTTCTTCAATTTAGTATATAATAATATAATATATGTTTATTTATTGACAAGTAGTTGGGATCGGTTTTGTACCTCCCTTGAATTAACTGCTTAAAATTGAGGAAATAACTCCGCGTGGAAAGAGTTAGAAAGGGTGAAAAGTAAAAATGTGTAGCCTGCTCATGACTCATAGAACACACAAGCAAACCCAACCTGACAGTGGTGTAGACGGGAAACTTTGATCACGAGGTTCAAAGTTAATGAGTTTATGGCTCGTCTAGAAGGTTGAACTTCCCTAGATTTGACCCCCTCCCACCCTCGACTTAGGTAGGCGAGCCCGAATAATATGCATACATAAACCCAATGTCCTGGCCTAGGTACGGTCTGTATGGACCTTACTGACACAATAAACTTCCGCTCTAATGTGAAAATCATATACAGACCAGGAAGAGTGATTTAACTTGTTGATGTAGAGTGGACGACCATCCTGATTTTATATATATATATAGATATATAAATGTACGCGTGCATGCTCGCGCACACACACATATATATCTAAATGTGTGTATGCGTTCCAACCTAAACAAGCTAACACCAGCATCTGCAAACGCATAGCTTACCACTTAACACACCTGCAGATCTGTTCATTGTTGAACTACGGCTACACCATCTCTTGTCTCTTCAACAGCAAGAACAAACAAGGAATTAGAGCTTAGGGATTAAGACGCATGCCACGTTTAAATTTACAGGTGTCAATTAATTCACACCAATCTAGTGTAATCCTTTTAAAATTTGCCAGTTAATAGAGGGGTTGAATTTAACTGTAGACACTAACAATACCTGACGATGCTCCTAGCTAGCTAGATTTCCGGTACCTGGTCTCCTGCCATTATGTCTTGTATTACTAATCAACACAAAGAAATACGCATATATATATATATATATATATATATATATATATATATATATATATATATATATATAGCGAAGGCGCGGTATCCACATAAACCTCCATCCCTCCATAGCCAACGTACACCTATCTTTTCAACGTACACCTCATCCCTCCCCCATCAAAGTGCTACCTCTGCTGCTGCTATTCATTTGTTTTGTGACTTTCTTCCATGCCACGAGATAAAGCTGTACAGTATCTTGTGTCTTTATCTTTCCCCGATTTCCACTTTATGTGTCTTCTTCTTGTTTCTGTTAATGTTTTAAATACTGTGTTTTCACAATGTGCGCCAAACCTCATCTCTTTTTTACTACCAGTAAACTTTCTTGTTTTTAGTGGAACACATGACTGCAAGTTTCGCTGTCCTACCACTACTTTATAGTACTACTGCTTCTAGTACTAGTAGTACTATTCTACTGCTTCTACTACGACTACTGCTGATGCTGCTAGTACTCCACTACTCTACTACTACTACTACTACTACTACTACTACTACTGTTATTACTATTGATACCTCTGCTACTACTGCTGCTGTAACTACTAATACTGCTGCTACTACTAGTACTACTACTGTAACTACTAATACTTCTGCGATTACGGCTGTTACTGCTAGTACTACTACCACTACTACTGTTGGTACTAGTACCACTACTGTAACTACTAATACTGCTGCTACTATCACTGTTACTGTCAATACCACTACTACTACCACTACTACTGTTGATATTAGTAGTACTACTACTACTACTACTGCCACCACTACTACTACTACTATTACAAGTAGCCGCTAAACCTTTTTGTTCTTAGTGAATTATTGGGCTGAAACTGTTGGTCTCCACCCATCATGCAGTTTAATAACTGCCAACGTTCTTCATATTCAGATCAGTTTCAGTTGCAATTACTTTAACAATATCTGCGTTCCCAGGTTGACTTTGTTAGCTCTAATCCATAGATTCCCAAACTTTTTCTGCCCACCGCCCACTTTGCACGACATAAACTTTGTAAATCCCCCTCCCCATTATAACAGTTTGCCAACACCCCCACATATCAACATGCTCTATTTCACTTTGACATAGAAAGTTGATATATATTTCTGACATACATGGTCAGTTTTCAAATGATTATATACATGAAATAGAAAATTGATGAAAAAATGGATCGTGTAATATGGTATAAGATGAATTAAAATGCAGAATTCAAATTTTTGATGATTATTCAATCGCAAAATCGCGAAAAAACTCATCCCAAATGCTTCTGAACCACTATCGCCCCTGGGTACCGCCCACTTTGGGAACCCTTGCTCTAATCAATCAAATCAGCAAAAATGAAATGGGCTGTGTTCTTCCTTGCCTGACATCTCCCGTCATGATTATTTCGGTTTCGTTAAACCTACCAGAGTCTTAATGCTCTGGTAAACAGTTCTAGAGATAAAACAGTTTAAAGACGATCAATTGACTTCATCGCACCGGGTTTTCCTATATGACTCGGTCCCTTACCCCAGAAATAGCATGCCACCTGTCGAGAGTATTGCTCAAAGCACGAAATTCGTTGTTCCGTCAACAATATTAGGGATCTCCGGACAAATCCGTATTCGATTCGAGAACCGAGCGACGCATTCGGATTCAAACTCACGACCTTTAGAACGTAAGACAAACGGTTTGACCTCTTCGTCACAGTGAACACGAGAGAGCGAGAGAGAGAGAAAGAGAGAGTGCAAACTTCTCTCTCTCGGAGAAAAAATGTACGCCCACCAATCATGCATGTTCTGGTTACACGCCCTTGATTATTATTTCCTTGAGGCTGTGTAATTTTTGATGCAATTATCTTTACGCTGTATGACTTCACCAGAGTTTGTTGCTCGTAGCGTGTGTCTGTTTGCAGTAACGAGTACTAGGTTGTTTTGTTATCTTGCAGTTCTTATTGCAATGTTTTAGGTTTGCAATGTTCAAACGATGCATGCTATCACTTGATGATTGGAATGTCAACATTAAAAAAATACGTAAAGGGCGCTTCTGATTTATAAACTGTTCACAATCTATGTTTGATATTACGTATCGTTTTTCATAATTGTGACACAGTCACATGATAATATCAGCATTATATATATATATATATATATATATATATATATAACAGTATATATAATATATACACCGGTTCTTCGCACGGAAATTTCGAGTTTAAATCTAGTTATGAGTGTATTTAATGAGCGAATAAAGATAATGGTATTCATCGCTTGTTCAAGTTACCTGAAAAAACAACATGGGCATGTTACCATGAGTCGTTGCTTATTGGGGAGTGTGATTTCTCTCTGCAAGCTTTCATGAATACCGCTGTGGTTGAGAATTGTAATGTATGGAAGCTCGGGGGAATTTACTTGCCCCGGCAGGATATCCATAAAATCAATGCCTGCCTGTAGACAATATGTCATGTAGAAGCTAGTATGAACGAATTGTATATGTTTGTAATGAAGTTCGATTTTAAGATGTCAAGAAATAAGAATGGTCCCAAGTTTTATAAATTTGAAAGTCACCCGAGTGGTTACCGGGGCCCATATTTGGGGTTAAAGTGTAGAACCACTGTTACCTGCCACGCATGTCGTAAGAGGCGACTAAGGAGGTTTGGTTGAAGGAGGTTTGGTTGAAATCGGTTGAAATGGTTGAAATTTGACATGTTCTTGGCAAAGATCAAACATATCACAAAGAGTGATTAAAATTGGTAGTAAAGAACGAACGCAAAGAAGAAGAAGGAGATAAGTTTGAAACTACCCGTTTGCAAAATTTAAAATGCGTAGCATGTCGATAAGTAGACTAAATAAATGGTACACACCACTTGTTTAACAGAATAGATTGGTTTAACAGAAAAGTGTGTAGAATACCATGGACTGATGACTTGACTAATGTAGATATCGGAAAGAAACAGTTAATTTTTAAAGCATGTTATACGAAGACATACTATACAGAAAAATGAGATACTTTGGCCACATCAAGCGTCATGATGGCCTGGAGAGAACAATATTAGAGGGCATGGTCCTAGGACGCAGAGGCAGACCAAGAAGAAGATGGCTACAAGATATTAAAGAAACCATGAATACGACCATCGGTGAAGTGGGTGAACTGGCTAGAGACACAGTGAATTTCAGATGCGCTACAAAGAGAGCAACGTCTTATAAAGGACGCGCATCTTGATGATGAATGTGAAGACATTGGTTAGAACACATTGTTACAACGAAGATAATTTCTGTGAAGAGAAGTAGAGGACGATAAAAAACACTAGAAGATACTAAAATACTTATGGTAATATCAGATGTTTTGCATAATAATAATAATAATAATAATAATAAAGCCCATAACCCGTTTTCGTCGTAGGTGTGTTACTGTGCACAAAAAGCCCGCCATGAATCTGTCTTCAACTCCTCGAGCGAATGTGGAGAAACTTTGCCCCGACCAGCTCTTGATGTTGTCAAACCAGGATTTTCTCTGTCCTCCTTTCTTTCTTCCACCCTCAACTGTTCCCTGTACGATAGTCTTAGAGAGTGAGCTATGTCTCATCACATGCCCGAACCACGCAAGTTTATGCCGTTTCACGATTGTCAAGAGTGGTACTTGTCGACTTGCACGGTTGTTTATTTGATCTCTTACATAAATATTCGTCTTATGTTCTATGTAACTAATACGTAGTACCCGTCTGTAACACTTAAATTAGAAAGCCTGTATTCTTCGTTCCAGTTCTGCATTGAGCGTCCAGCTCTCACAACCGTATAAAAGAATAGATAGCACCAGCGATCTGTATATATTGATTTTTGCCATAGTACTGATTTTACTGATAATACAAAATACGACCAGTTCATTAGTCATGTCGAAATGTAAATATAATGACGAAATTTTCACCAGTCAAACGTTAGAGAGTTAGCATCGTTAGATAGACAAGTCCCAAACAACGAGTTTTATCCCGAGCGCAGAGCGTTAGGGAGATTCATAAACTGCAGTAGACACTGCACCTGATGATGATTATGTGATTATTATTATTATTACTACACACGCATGTACACGCACACACACTTACATACACATGTACACACACACACACCTATACAGATATACATACAGAGATCACAGTACCCAAGTGGTGTTTGTTGTCAACTCTTCTGTCTACCCCGTAGACAACACCTGCGATGCCTGTGCGCTTTTACCATTCTCATTTCATTCAGATGGTTCAATATCTCGGATTCTATGTCCACATGTGGAGCAGAGAACATTTATGATGTCTGGCCTGTCCACGTGTGGAGCAGAGAACATTTATGATGTCCTGTCTGTCCACATTTAGAACAGAGAACATTTATGATGTCCACCCTTTCCACATTTGGAGCAGAGAACATTTATGATGTCCACCCATTCCACATGTACAAACAGAGAACATTTATGATGTCCACCATTTCCACATGTGGAGCAGAGAACATTTATGATGTCTGACCTGTCCACATGTGGAACAGAGAACATTTATGATGTCTGGCTTGTCCACATGTGGAACAGAGAACATGTATGATGTCTGGCTTGTCCACATGTGGAACAGAGAACATTTATGATGTCTGGCTTGTCCACATGTGGAGCAGAGAACATTTATGATGTCTGACCTGTCCACATGTGGAACAGAGAACATTTATGATGTCTGGCTTGTCCACATGTGGAACAGAGAACATTTATGATATCCACCCTGTCTACACGTGGAGCAGAGAACATTTATGATATCCACCTGTCTCACGTGAGCAGAGAACATTTATGATATCCACCCTGTCTACACGTGGAGCAGAGAACATTTATGATGTCACCTTTCCACATGTGGAGCAGAGAACATTATGATGCTCACCCTTTCCACATGTGGAACAGAGATAATTTATGATGTCCATTCTGTCGACAGCTTTCAGAGATGCCACTGCAGCTGTTCATCTGCCCTTTCTGTTTCTCTTCACTGTCTTTCTGTTATCTGTTCGAGAGTATATTTCTTCTTCCAACCCCAAGGAAGTTCGGGAGTATGAAAACAAAACAAGTTTCTTGAGGCATGACTGCTGAATGTTGTTTAACTTACACTACATGCCCATCCATGTTTGCACTGCCGTCTGTCATCTGCTATTGTTTATAATCCTATTTTAATTTTCTTACCACATGGCCAACAATCTCCGTTTGTATATTTTTAGAAGGTGGAGGTATTACTGTGTGTGTTTTATACATTTATTTATAGTTGTTCTTGATTTTCCCCCCTACGTTCTTGTAAAACTGCTTGCGTTTCATTCATGTTTTGTGCTTTGTTGCACAGTGCACCCGTGGTAAGCAATTATTTGTCAGGAGTGGCTTTCCTAGTTTTTGTCTTTTATAATTAACGACCTAGTTTGGGTTTAAAAAAAAATAATTTCAGTTTCTGGAATATAATACCGCTCGTGTGTTGTCGGGGCTCTCAAGGGAGCAACGAATAGTAACACTTCAACCTACAAGGCATGTAGTAAGAGGTGACTGAGGTAGGGGCTTAGGGAAGCTACCCTAGTAAATAAAATGCGTCGCAGAAATAGGATGTGCTTCTTGTAGGTGCATAATTGGCACAATGTACACTCGTTCTTATGCTCAGATCACATACAAGTAACACAGAGTGGTTAACAAGTGGTCGATATGGAGCGTTTGAAGAAGACGAAGTTTTGGCTTCCTATTGTTCCATTTCTTGAATACAATACAGTACTTATTTTTGAATATATTTATACTTTCTGTCCATCTTGATAGCTTTCCATTTGCAATAGTTTAATTCTTTCATTATTTCTTGTTCTATATCTATATCCTCGTCGTGTTCCGTTTGACACATAAGGCATCCACAAGAGATTTACATTACCGACACAATCTTTCAATTCTCTTTCCTCTGTTCTTCTCCATATTTCCATTGAACGCACATACTGTCTTTTCCCATCCACTATCCATCTGAGATCTGTCCTTAGCCAATGTTTCTACTGGTATACGATATACTCGTACATGTTTGCTCTGATATCAAGTTATTCGATTCTCATATCTGATACCATAAGGGAATTTGAGTTCCTTCCTATTGTTCTCTTGAAATATTGTCTATAAATTCAATGTTGTTTCTTGTATGAACTTCACTGTCTTTGTAGCTCACACAAGGTCTGTGTGTTTTCTATCAGTGTTGTTTCGTTAGGCCAGTGAGTTTGCCTCAGTGTATCATATTCGGGGAAGTCTTGAAGTATGTGATCTACAGTCTGATGTGCCTTTCCACATGTACACATGGCTGAATTGCCAATCTTGAATTTGTATACATGTGGCTGCGGAGTCGATTGTATCCTGTTCTAATGTGTAGAATGACAACTTGTCCCAATCTGCTCATATTATATCAATTGTCTTGTGTTGGTATTTGTGGCTTTCTTGTTGATTTAATCAGCCTTTTCTTTTGGTGGAATTTGAGTGATAGATGGTTAGCCGTCTGGACGAAGACACTCTTCACCCGATGCAGCAAATCTTCTCTTGCGTTAGTTATCGTACCGATATTTTTGTTTATCAGGAATGTGTTGTCAGCCAATCGCCAACCTGAAGGGCCAGAAGGTCACATTTTGTCTGCCCCCTATCCTTTCTGCGGAGAGGGACCGAGCCATATGGGAAAACCCGGTGCAATGAAGTCAACCCCTCGGCTAAAACCCTTTAAAACAAGACACTGAACTGTTTTATGTGATGTAGATATTAAGTAGATATTAAGATCTAAGTAGATATTATCCCTGGGAAGGGCGTAAAGACTGCTTGCCAATGTTATTGGCTTTGTTTGCAATGTCAAGTAAGTAACTTCTTCTTCTTCTACGTTCACCTGCTATGAATTCAGACGTAGCCAGGTGCCTAGTGTGGGGCTTCTGTCTGATTTTTGCATGAAACCTGCTTACCACTTTATTGGTTTCCTCACCAAATATGCAGACCTTCTCCGGTTTCAGAGGTTACAAGTAAGTAACATAAAGAACATATTTCCTTACCAAATATGCAGACCTTCTCCAGTTTCAGAGGTTACAAGTAAGTAACATAAAGAACATATTTCCTTACCAAATATGCAGACCTTCTCCGGTTTCAGAGGTTACAAGTAAGTAACATAAAGAACATATTTCCTTACCAAATATGCAGACCTTCTCCGGTTTCAGAGGTTACAAGTAAGTAACATAAAGAACATATTTCCTTACCATATATGCAGACCTTCTCCGGTTTCAGAGGTTACAAGTAAGTAACATAAAGAACATATTTCCTTACCAAATATGCAGACCTTCTCCGGTTTCAGAGGTTACAAGTAAGTAACATAAAGAACATATTTCCTTACCAAATATGCAGACCTTCTCCGGTTTCAGAGGTTACAAGTAAGTAACATAAAGAACATATTTCCTTACCAAATATGCAGACCTTCTCCAGTTTCAGAGGTTACAAGTAAGTAACATAAAGAACATATTTCCTTACCAAATATGCAGACCTTCTCCGGTTTCAGAGGTTACAAGTAAGTAACATAAAGAACATATTTCCTTACCATATATGCAGACCTTCTCCAGTTTCAGAGGTTACAAGTAAGTAACATAAAGAACATATTTCCTTACCAAATATGCAGACCTTCTCCGGTTTCAGAGGTTACAAGTAAGTAACATAAAGAACATATTTCCTCACCAAATATGCAGACCTTCTCCGGTTTCAGAGGTTACAAGTAAGTAACATAAAGAACATATTTCCTCACCAAATATGCAGACCTTCTCCAGTTTCAGAGGTTACAAGTAAGTAACATAAAGAACATATTTCCTCACCAAATATGCAGACCTTCTCCGGTTTCAGAGGTTACAAGTAAGTAACATAAAGAACATATTTCCTCACCAAATATGCAGACCTTCTCCAGTTTCAGAGGTTACAAGTAAGTAACATAAAGAACATATTTCCTTACCAAATATGCAGACCTTCTCCGGTTTCAGAGGTTACAAGTAAGTAACATAAAGAACATATTTCCTTACCAAATATGCAGACCTTCTCCGGTTTCAGAGGTTACAAGTAAGTAACATAAAGAACATATTTCCTTACCAAATATGCAGACCTTCTCCGGTTTCAGAGGTTACAAGTAAGTAACATAAAGAACATATTTCCTCACCAAATATGCAGACCTTCTCCGGTTTCAGAGGTTACAAGTAAGTAACATAAAGAACATATTTCCTTACCAAATATGCAGACCTTCTCCGGTTTTAGAGGTTACAAGTAAGTAACATAAAGAACATATTTCCTTACCAAATATGCAGACCTTCTCCAGTTTCAGAGGTTACAAGTAAGTAACATAAAGAACATATTTCCTTACCAAATATGCAGACCTTCTCCGGTTTCAGAGGTTACAAGTAAGTAACATAAAGAACATATTTCCTTACCAAATATGCAGACCTTCTCCGGTTTCAGAGGTTACAAGTAAGTAACATAAAGAACATATTTCCTTACCAAATATGCAGACCTTCTCCGGTTTCAGAGGTTACAAGTAAGTAACATAAAGAACATATTTCCTTACCATATATGCAGACCTTCTCCGGTTTCAGAGGTTACAAGTAAGTAACATAAAGAACATATTTCCTTACCATGGAAGGTATGGTGTTAGGCTGCTCTTATTTTTCTGTGACCAACTGCTCATAGTTGGTGATGTAATCAGCATCACTCCGGTCGTCGTTACCTTTCAGTGTTTCTCTGGTATTCATTTGAGACTGGGTCGACCTGAATATCGCTGCGGCCGGAAAATAATCCCACTCCTACTGTGGAATTTGATCTTGGGACCACGCGCATAGGAAGCAAGTACACTAATCACTACGCTATCGCTTTGTCGGTAAAAATGAAGAAAAAGTAAGGAGAGCCACAGTAGCGTAGTTGTTAGTGAACTTGCTTCTTAGTCTACGGGGACCGGGTTCAATTTTACAGTGGGCGTGACATTTTTTCTGACCCTGTCTTGTAATTCTATATTTAGACAATATTTGTGTTATCTTATTTCTCTTGTGTTACTCCATACTTGAAAGAGAAATATCATTACCAGAACTTGGGTAGAACCTACAGGAAATGTAACAGGCACATCCACTTTCTCGGGAATAGGCGGGGTAGTGGCAGAAGTTGTTGGAATATAGCTATGACTGTAATACGTAGGCATACTCAAGAATGAAGTGGGTGTATCGGAATAGTTAATATAATTGTTTGAAGTTCTCATCCAGGGGCGTCCACAGACATTTGCGGAGAGGGCATGCGGGCATAATGAATAAAAAAATGTTTAATTGGTAGATTCCTATTTGGAAAATGGAGAAGACTAGATTCGTATAGAACTGTTTCACCAAAAAGTCATTTTCCTGGAGGGCAAAGGGACATCCCCACCGTGCCTTAACGTGTAGACGCCCATGTTCACAGTTTGTTAACCTGTACTGATGTACATTTCTGGGTAACAGTAGAGTGACATGGCAATTCAGTAAGAAAATACGGTACTTTTCTCTTCAGATTGTCATTAATCTTAGTGTTTGTTTCCGCCCATGTGGTGCCGTGGTCCGCAAGGGAAGCAAAGAATAGTACCACTGCCACCTACAATTCATGTTGTAAGAGGCGAGTTATGTAGGCACAGGGATGCTACCTAATAAATAAAAACAGCGCAGAAATAGGATGTGCTGGCCTACTTGTTGGCGCATAACTAGCACAACGTACGATCGCTCTTGGGCTCAGATCACATCAAATCACACAGAGTGGTTGGACATGGAACGTTCGAAGAAGAAGAAGAAGTGTTTGTTTCAATTGAGAAAAAAAGAAGTTTTGACCTTGATTGTGTTGTTTAGTAGATGAAATTAGTCATTCCAATCACAGGACACTCATTGAAAGTGAGAACTGTGTCATCTAGGTATATTTGTTCTCTAGAATCAGATTTCTACTAATTAGTGACAGAGATAGGGCAAGAGATTGTGCTTGTGTCGTCTATGTGTGAGATAGGATGAGAGTATGCGCTTGTGTCTATGTGTCTATGTGTCTATGTGTGAGATAGGATGAGAGTATGCGCTTGTGTCTATGTGTCTATGCGTGGGACAGGGTGAGAGTATGCGCTTGTGTGTATGTGTATGTGAGAAAGAGATATATAGAAGAATACAATGCGCTTGTATGCTTATGTGTTCGAGACAGAGAAATGAATAGGAAAAGAGAATACTCTTGTGTGTGAGAGTGATGTATTGTGCGTGTGTGTTTATGTATATGAGTGTCTGTATGTAACTCAGATTATGTATGACTCATATGTAACACATCTACTAGCCATAAGAATCGTACTTCACAGTTTCTCTCTCTCTCCGATCACCGCCCAGACCGATGTACCAGATCTCCCCATAAATTCTATTCATGTGGAAATCTGATTCGTGCAGCCTTAGCATCGGTGTGTTTTACGTCACATCTTCAGCACCCTTTGGAGCTCTGGTGCTTATCCTTCGGCGATGTGTCCGGTTTCAGCCAGCGTTTACTCGGTTCGCTCTCCGTTCTGTAGCCATCTAGTGTTTTTACGGTGTGGGGTAGCTAGCTCCACGCCCAACCTCCTTAGTCGCCTCTTACAACATGCGTGGCAGGTAACAGTGGTTCTATTCTTTACACCCCAATTTGGGCCCCGGTAACCACTCGGGCGACAGCTTCCAATACTGCCTTGTAGTTCGATTGGGGACAATCAAAGCCTAGCGGAGCAAACCGTACACAAAACTGGACGGCAGGCAAACCAAGTAGTCAAAAAAGACTGGTAACCTGGGCAGATGACATTCAACAACCCAGGAGGAAGGTTGTCTAAGGGTAGCTACCTAAAGAAAATGTCAGCCTGCTGCCTTGCATGTCGGCTGGGGATAGCCCAAGGCTAACGGAGAGCGAACCCAGTAAACGCTGGCTAAAACCGGACACATCGCCGAAGGATAAGCACCACAGCTCCATATGGCGCTAAAGATGTGACGAAGAACACCCATTCTAAGGCTGCATGAATCAGATTTCCACATGAATAAGACACAAAATTTAGAACTTATGGGGAAATCTGGTACATCAGTCTTAGCGGTGATCGCGAGAGAAAGAGAGAGCACAGTTTAATCGTACTAGTTGATATGATAATATTTTATGATATGTTATATAGGGAATTAAAGCCACTTTAGGCCGAGGCACGCCACTTTCAACCTAAGGACGAACCTTGTCTTGGTTAAATAAGAGCGTGTAGGCAAGCAAACATGAAAAATAAGGAGTAACTCCTTTCAGAGAATCCAAGTTATGAGAATAAAATCAAGAACCCGTTCTTTGTATTTTGTAAGTTGTCGTGGTATATCCTTTACAGGATGTCGTCATCAGCCATAGTACATTTTGTTTCCTAGACACCACTTATACGTTCAGTAGTTTGTCATTGCTTTCTGGACGGTGCCATCTATTTTTACCGTCCGTAAAAATCCACGCGGACCAATTTTGCTTCCAAACTGCCGGCCGCAGAGTTTGACCCAGGTACGCTTGGTTTGTTATGGAGCCCATTTGTATACCATGAAGTATATTGATCTTCTTCTTCTTCTTTGCGTTCGTTCTTTACACCCCAAATTTGGACCCCGGTAACCACTCGGGCGAGTATATTGATGATAATATAGTGTTAGTCTGGCATTTTTCTGTAATCGGTGGCTCACAATGGATGACCCTAATTGAAACTGGATCAACACGAGAGCCGCTGATGGTCAGGACAAAAAAATAATTCCACTTCAAATGGAAATTGAACCCACACCACCTGTCTATGAAGCAAATGTATTGATCATCGTGCTAGCACACATTTCACTTTAGGTCTTAAAGGCAAAGGATTGACTTTATTGCACCGAGTTACCCCATATGGCCCCATTTCTCTCGACAGAAACGCTACGCTACTTACCGTGAGTGTTGCACAATGCACAAACGCCGTAGCTCCAGCAAGAATCCTAGGTATCTCCGAAAAAATTGCACGTGTGATTCGGACTGGATTGGAACCTACAATCTTCATAACTTAAGGCAAACGCTATAACTACTTCGCCATTGAGACCCTCTCACTATAGGTCTGTGACAGCATAATATAAAATACTCAAGTTGTTACCAAAATCGCTTGAAATGAATTACTATTGTATTTATATTTGAAAGTGTGTTTTAGTATGTACGTGGGTATTTTTGTGAAAGAACGAGATAAGGAGTTCGACAGAGAAAGGGACGGAGGGATAGAGGGTATTATATATATATTTCTATTGAGTATTTGATCCCTGTTTGAGGTATAGACCTTCAAACAAATCATACAAAATCTTCCTCCCTTTAACGTTTTTACGGTTTCTCCAAGCTCTTCCGTATATCTTTCATTTCTGTCTCCAAATATCTCTCCGTATATTCCCAGGCTTCCCCCACTTTCTCTGAGGGTTCCAATAAAGGGCCCTCCTTGTTATATTCTCCCGTTTTCTCAAAGTGTGTCTTATCTAACGCAAACGTGTTTTATTAACCTCTTGGTTCACATGTAATCCGTTTATCGTTCTCTCCGTAAGGTTCCCCCTCCCATATGTGACACTATCATATCATCTCAGTTATTTGATTCTGCACAGACACCTGTTGATGAATGCTTGCAATGTATTTGTTATTCATTTAGCATTTCTCCATGTTTCGAACCCATACGGCATTGTGTGTGTATATATGTGAAACAAATATTGGGAAAACACCATCAATGTTTATGCTACACTAGAACTTGATCGTCCAGTGATTGAAGTGGCATTATGTTATCACCGACAAAGCATGACATCCACTGAAACCATAACACAACTTTACAAATGCATTTTTGTGTTGGTGTAGAGCAGCGCAGCGTGATGTCCGTGCCGTCTCATACATTCATTGCACCCTATAATGTATTACTCTGTCGACTTAGACGTTAATTAGATTTAAAGAATACAAAATATTTTTCAGTTTGTTTTATAGCATTGCATTAACATGATCTTCCGATTTTGCAATTTTGTTCCTATTCTACTGCCCCCTAACCCAACCCTTTGCTTCTTTCACGACATCTCAACTGTATTAATATTACTATTAATATTAGTTGTAATAGCCGTCCATCATAGGTGATGATGACAATAGCCTCAGGCGTGTGCTGCGATGGTGACTAGAGTCCAATCCTAGAACACAATCCCCCACCACAGGTGGGACATACATGATCAAGGTTAGATATGTGGGTGTTGTGTGTTCTGTCTTTTCGTGTAGCTCGTTTTCTCTGTGCCTCAACGGCACGACGATTCTCAACTATGCGAGTTCCTCTTGTGTTGTTACAGCGCTACATTTGGTGATTTTGCGCCAGGAATTCCCAGCACGCGGTGTCTATATTTACGCAATTCAGAGACACTTTAAGAGTATCTTTAAAACGTTTTTTTCTGTCCATCAGCGGAATGTCTACCCTATTCAAGCTGGTCTTACGTCAACTGTTATTAGTTGTAGTAGTATACAATCTTCACATTAGGTCCTCGCTTTCACAACCATTAGTATTCTCCTTCTTCTTCTTGCGTTTGTCCGCTATGAATTCAGGCCTAGTCAGGGTGCTTGGCACTTCTGACTGATTTTTGCGTGAAGGCATGCTTTCCTTATTATCAGTGTCACCCGCCATACAGGCGTACCTTCTTCGACTTCAGAGGTAACAACAACCATTCGTCATATGTGTCCCAATATATAAAAGTATTGGATAGCACCGGCGTAGATTATTGCACAATTTTTCGATGTTGACATTTGCAAACATGAGAACTAGTGTTCCCACATCCTAAACGATTCAAACATAAAACAATTGTTAAAAAATGGAAACGAAATTGTTTGAATTGTTCAAAGTTGATAGAAACAAACCATTGTGGACAAGTTCAGAGGGCGCATACAGGAAGTCATATGTCTGATGTGTCTGGTGATTTCCACCTTTGACCCGAAACGTACGTTCAATGTTAAGTGTTTAGATGCTTTTGATGGATTTGAGGGCTTTTTGATGGATTTGTGGGCTTTGTTTGTTGGAGAAGGGATTGGAGGAAAAGCTATACGGAAATCTTTGAATAAAAATAGTTAGAACTCAAGATTTAAATGTCTTTTTAGACACGAGTCTGCTCTGATAGCCTCTTCTGGCACCATCTTCTTATTTTGTTGTAACACTGTTACCGGGTTGTTGCATAATGTCATGGTTTTCTGTTTTTGTCTTGCGCTGCTCTAGTGGCTTGTATGATAGTTATTTTTGCTTTTTGACAGGATTCTACTATGCCATCTAACCATATTGTTCGTGGTCTTCCTCTTGCCTTCTTTCCTGATAACCATATTACAGCATAATTTAGTAGATGTAGAACTATAATGTGGGGTTGTTTGTTTATATGGTCAGCTTTATGATATTTGACACATATCGTAACTTTGTAGGGACTCAAAATGTGATGATTACATTGCCTTGAAGTTCTTCACCCTTGTGGTGCCGGGGCCCACAAGGGAATCAAAGAATAGTAACACTGCGACCTTCAAGGCATATCGTAAGAGGCGACTGATGTAGGACCTAGGAAGCCACCCTAGTAAATAAAAAGCATCACAGAAATCGGATGTGCTAGCCTACTTGTAGACGCATAACTGGCACAACGTGCAATCGCTCTTAGGTACATATCACATACCAATTACACAGAATGGTTAATAAGTTGTTGATATGGAGCGTTCAAAGAAGAAGCTTTGAAGTTCAGCTTTCTGATATCTGACCTATATCGTAACGGTGCTGGGACTCGGGACGTGATGATTATATTGCCTTGACCACGTGTCAAGAATATAGTAGAATCAGCATGACCATCAGACAGTTTGGTGGCGGGGATTCAACGTAATGAACCCTAGCTTGGTTTCTGTAGGCTCAGCATACATCCCGGTTGGACCGGGACTGTCCCGGTTTGAATGTATGGTCCCAACAAGTCTGTCATTTTGTACAGGTTATTCGGAAACATTTTAAAAGTGCTGCAAGTTGCCGTTTGTAGTCTGTAAGCTATGATATTTGGACATATTTTGAATTTGCGAAGAAAAATGCATACAACTATTTATTCATTTCAAAGAAATGAACATTTCATTGCTTAATCTTGTCGAAATTATAGAATACATTTTCAGCCTTTCAGGAACATCTGTAGCTGTTGAAAGGATATTCTTAATAATGAATAACATATGGTCTGAAGAAAAAGGTAGAGTGGTTGAATCAACTGTGAAAGCTTAGTTGCGATGCAAAAATTAATTAGTTAATTGTGAACTAAATGTAAAGAATTTGTCTATCAGTTCGCTCTTTCACTCTGTTATTTGTATTACCTTCGGGCGCATTTATATTATAATGTATACTGAATTAGCCAGTATTCTGGCTTTCTGTCATCTTACAACGTACTGTAAGCCAGTATATCGGCTGAGCAGGGTGAATGGGTTAAACATAAAGAATATTGAAAGAAAGTTGGTGCTAGGGATAAATATTAATACATTTGAAATAATAAGTCATGTTGAGTTAAGAGTAACGAAATATGATTTAGATCAACATATCTTGATAGAAAGGAGACGGTCGTGTGGTGTCGGGGCCCGCAAGGCAAGCAACGAATAGTACCACTGTGACCTACAAGGCATGTATTAAGAGGCGGCTAATGTAGGACCTAGGAAGCTACCTAGTAAATAACATAAATCGTATGTGCTGGCCTACTTATAGGTGTATAACTGGCACAATGCACAATCGATCTTAGACTCAGATCACATAGAAATCACAAAGAGTGGTTTAACAAGTGGTCGATATGGAGCGTTGGAAGAAGACGAAGAAATGATCAGTCATGTTCAGTTTAAGAGTAATTTATGACCATCTTGTTAGAAGATAAATTATGACAAGTCTTGAGAACTACCATTAATACATACATTGGTACGTGCTATCCAGTGATATCTTGTTCTAGTACGGCCCAGGTGTATATCATTTTTCTGTATCAAGTTGTCAGAATAGGTAACATAAAGCTATTTGTTTACGGCTTCTTCTTCTTCACCTTTCAGCTCCCAGCGGAGCACATGCCTTCAACAAACGTCTTCCAGCTCTTTCCCCCCTCTCTTGCCATCCCTTCCAACTCTTTCCATGTTTTACCTATCCTTTTAATATCAGCCTCCAGATCTCTTCTCCAGGTCTGTCTAGACCTTCCCTTACTCCTCTTTCCTGCGGGTTCCAAAACAGTGCCTGTCTTGCAATGCTTCCGGTCGGTCTTCTCAATGTATGTCCCTCGCCACCCAATCCATCGCCAGCGTCTCTTTCTGGGCTCTTTCTCTACTGGTGCCTGCATAGTTCTTTCTCTGAGTTCCTCGTTTGTAATCTTCTCACAACTTATTATATATTCATTGGGGGGTCTCTGTGGTGTGAAGTTAGTCTCTGTGGTGTGAAGTTAGTCTCTGTGGTGTGAAGTTGGTCTCTGTGGTGTGAAGTTAGTCTCTGTGGTGTGAAGTTAGTCTCTGTGGTGTGAAGTTAGTCTCTGTGGTGTGAAGTTAGTCTCTGTGGTGTGAAGTTAGTCTCTGTGGTGTGAAGTTAGTCTCTGTGGTGTGAAGTTAGTCTCTGTGGTGTGAAGTTAGTCTCTGTGGTGTGAAGTTAGTCTCTGTGGTGTGAAGTTAGTCTCTGTGGTGTGAAGTTAGTCTCTGTGGTGTGAAGTTAGTCTCTGTGGTGTGAAGTTAGTCTCTGTGGTGTGAAGTTAGTCTCTGTGGTGTGAAGTTAGTCTCTGTGGTGTGAAGTTAGTCTCTGTGGTGTGAAGTTAGTCTCTGTTGTGTGAAGTTAGTCTCTGTGGTGTGAAGTTAGTCTCTGTGGTGTGAGTTAGTCTCTGTGGTGTAGTTAGTCCTGTGGTGTGAAGTTAGTCTCTGTGGTGTGAAGTTAGTCTCTGTGGTGTGAAGTTAGTCTCTGTGGGGGTTAGTCTCTGTGGTGTAAGTTAGTCTCTGTGGTGTGAAGTTAGTCTCTGTGGTGTGAAGTTAGTCTCTGTGGTGTGAAGTTAGTCTCTGTGGTGTGAAGTTAGTCTCTGTGGTGTGAAGTTAGTCTCTGTGGTGTGAAGTTAGTCTCTGTGGTGTGAAGTTAGTCTCTGTGGTGTGAAGTTAGTCTCTGTGGTGTGAAGTTAGTCTCTGTGGTGTGAAGTTAGTCTCTGTGGTGTGAAGTTAGTCTCTGGGGGAGTTTGTGTGAAGTTAGTCTCTGTGGTGTGAAGTTAGTCTCTGTGGTGTGAAGTTAGTCTCTGTGGTGTGAAGTTAGTCTCTGTGGTGTGAAGTTAGTCTCTGTGGTGTGAAGTTAGTCTCTGTGGTGTGAAGTTAGTCTCTGTGGTGTGAAGTTAGTCTCTGTGGTGTGAAGTTAGGTGCTCGCATTTCGTTCCATAGGTACTCGGTTCGCTCCCTCATATATTTTTCTTGAGATATCTGATCTCAGTGTAGGTGAGATCTCTGATCTCAGTGTAGGTGAGATCTCTGATCTCAGTGTAGGTGAGATCTCTGATCTCAGTGTAGGTGAGATCTCTGATCTCAGTGTAGGTGAGATCTCTGATCTCAGTGTAGGTGAGATCTCTGATCTCAGTGTAGGTGAGATCTCAGTGTAGGTGAGATCTCAGTGTAGGTGAGATCTCTGATCTCAGTGTAGGTGAGATCTCTGATCTCAGTGTAGGTGAGATCTCTGATCTCAGTGTAGGTGAGATCTCTGATCTCAGTGTAGGCCTACTTCCTAGACCTATCGGAGACGGACGATAAAACGTAGATACCGTGGTTCAATTTGAGCACGTAAAAGAACAAAATCGAGATCATTTTGAAGAGTCGCTGCCTGTGCACAATTCAGTAGTAAAAGATTAAAAGTAAAATTCATACAAAATATATTCACCATCTTCAGATTACACTTGAGTTGTGATCGAGCTTAGTATCACTTAAGCTCTTCAGATTACACTTGAGTTGTGATCGAGCTTAGTATCACTTAAGCTCTTCAGATTACACTTGAGTTGTGATCGAGCTTAGTATCACTTAAGCTCTTCAGATTACACTTGAGTTGTGATCGAGCTTAGTATCACTTAAGCTCTTCAGATTACACTTGAGTTGTGATCGAGCTTAGTATCACTTAAGCTCTTTAGATTACACTTGAGTTGTGATCGAGCTTAGTATCACTTAAGCTCTTCAGATTACACTTGGATTGTGATCGAGCTTAGTATCACTTAAGCTCTTCAGATTACACTTGGATTGTGATCGAGCTTAGTATCACTTAAGCTCTTCAGATTACACTTGGATTGTGATCGAGCTTAGTATCACTTAAGCTCTTCAGATTACACTTGAGTTGTGATCGAGCTTAGTATCACTTAAGCTCTTCAGATTACACTTGGATTGTGATCGAGCTTAGTATCACTTAAGCTCTTCAGATTACACTTGGATTGTGATCGAGCTTAGTATCACTTAAGCTCTTCAGATTACACTTGGATTGTGATCGAGCTTACTATTACTTAAGCTACAGTCTTCTGTGTCAAATATTTAATGAAATTCCAAACTTTGCTTCCAAATCTTTCTCCATGATGTCTGTTCACATAATTCAAGGCGTTACGGACACCTTAATGTAAACGTAATAAATTGTGAAATAGTTAGTTGCAGAGACCGTTAGTAGGAAGGTCTACCCCATGAGAAATTTGTTAAATTACCTCGCATAATCTACATTCCAGAAATACCAGGTTGGCACTTTCTGACCATCAGATTTATGAAGATATAACTCAAGATTCTTCTTCGTACCTGGTTGTAATTAAAATCTGCTATTAACAACAGATTACAATGTAGGCGTAATGCGATGATTCTCAAACTTGTTGCTTATAGCTACATATTTGATGTGTCTTTTTATCCTCTTTAGTCAAGGGCTAGTAAAACACTACTTGAGGGCCAGAGCTCTCCCGCTAAATTAATTTTGACAAGCCACTGAGTTTGATTGAAAATTACTATACATTACGAACTTTCTGCTAAGCAAAATTAGAATTGAAAACAAAACAAAACCAACATACACAAAAAGAACGTATTCAAAGTGTAACATAAACAAAATCAAGCAAGGAGTTGCTAATATATACAGATCCGATCAAAGGGAGATAATTTGGTTAAATCTCTCATCGTGTAAGTGTTCGGAATCAACTGAGATATCTATTTCTTCTCTTACTCATTTGATTTTTTCAAACCCAGATTAGAGCATAGACCCTCAACCAACTCATACCAAGTCTTCTTATATTTAGATTTCTCTTGCAGCCCCTTTCATGATCGTCATCAGCTAGCTTCTCCTGAGCAGAACTTTGCCATCCTAACAGTCTTTCGAAATGTCTCTATCTCATAGGCCTCTGCAGCCGTCATGTTTTAATCATCAGTTACATCCTGAGTCCATCTTCTCCGTGGTCTTCCTCTTCTCCTCTTTGCCGGGATGCCTCTTTCCATAATTGTCTTCTCCAATCATTCGAGTCTTTTTTATATGTCCAAAATATCGCTTTCCACCTTCTTCCAGCTCAATATGGTTAATCTCTACCTACAAATATATCTTCATGTATTTTTATGCTTCCCATTTTTGTTCAGGATCAAATTGTTCATTGAAAGAAATAGAGAAGTTTTTGAGAGATAAAAATAACAATAACTTGTTCAGATAATACTTTTTGTGCAAGCTATCTCGTTACAGAAACATGTGCTAAGAATTCAAAGCCAAGTGTTCAAAAACCATATTCCGACACCGAGTTTTTTTTCGCAAGCTTGTTTCAAAGAATCTGTTTTAGTGCTGTGCTATAATAATAAATCTGTTTCGGGAAGACGATTTGGACGTGGACAAGTAACTTTATAATTTATTAATCACGTATCTCTCCCGTGCTCCTCCACTGACTATCTCTCATGTCACTTTCCTCTGTCTTCACTTTCCCTCAATGAAATAATCCCTACATTATGCTAGCTTGTACACGTTCCCCATATCAGCTGCTCAGGCTAGGCATAAATGGAGAGGACACTTCATCCTTGCTTTCGGCTCGGACACAAGTCGGAAAGCAAGTCATGAGAGACTTCAGGCTGAGCTGAAAGGCAAGAAATACCAGCGAAAACTCAGAAGTTGTCGCAGTAAAACACTTGCCAATTGACCTTCTGTAAAGACGAAAAGGGTGGCGTCTGTGGCCTAGGGGTTAGTGACTCGGTCTATTAACCTCGACGTTCTGAGTTCGAATCACGCTGCGGATAATTTGGTTGCAAATTGTTTCGCGTGGATTTTAACAAAGGACGATGGCACCACCCATTCAGAAAGCAATGGCAAACTACTGAACGTAATAATGCCTAGAAAAATCACAAACAGCGTTATAAACTGGGGTTGATTCGCAAAGTCCTGTAAAGGATATGCGATAAACTTTTTTTTAAAGACGAAAAGACTATATACATACACATGAAGTATTTGATAGAAGTACTATAGTACGTGAATATCTGATAGTATCCGGCGTTCTACATCCATGATATTGTTCATATCTGGACCTCAGTACACTATGTGTCAGGTTGCCCACCTGTCTTAGGTAAATATTATTGGTTGTTTTCTTAAGTAGTCGGTCAAAGTTCACGTAGATTTACCTCCGAAGTCGGAGAACGCACGCCTGTATGGCAGAGAACACTGATAATAAGGAAAGTAGGTCTTCATGCAAAACTTTGGTCAAAAGTGCCATATCAGGAGAAGTTCCATATCAGGCGCCCTGACTACGCTTAAATTGATAGCGGGCGAACGGCGCGTGTGGTGCCGGGGCCCGCAAGGAAGCAAAGAATAGTACCACTGCGACCTACAAGACATGTTGTAAGAAGTGACTGATGTAGGACCTAGGAAAGCTACCCTAGTAAATAAAAAGCATCGCAGAAATCGGATGTGCTGATCTACTTGCAGGCGCATAACTGGCACAACGTTTAATCGCTTTTACGCTGAGATCACACACAAATCATACAGAGTTGTTAACAAGTAGTCGTATAGAGCGTTCGAAGAAGAAGAAGAAGAATAGCCGGCGAAAATAGAAGAAGAAGTAGAACACGGAGAGAGTACACTTGAACTGAACTTATATGTTCCTCATTATATTGATTTTGATCAACATTTTGGTCAACAAATACATAAGGATTTAACAAAAATGTGGTTAAAAAATGAGTTGAAGGAGAAGAATGTGATACAATAACTGAAACAAGAACAAACCATAGCTAAACGTGTTCTCTAATACAACATACAGGGGGCGACTGAAGAAACCAATGAAATTGTGTAGAGAATAGTGAGAGACGAATGGGCACCAAATCAACGGAAATCGGATGGGTGGAACTGAACAAAAATCTACAGAGCATTTGTATAGTAGGCGTGTAGACCTGGGTTCAATTCCACAGTGCGATTGGACTTTCTTTTAAAAAAAAAACAGTAATGTTATTCAAGTCAACTCAGTCTCAATTGTGTACGACAGATATACTGGAGAGTAAAGCGACAGATATACTGGAGAGTAAAGCGACAGATATACTGTATGGAGAGTAAAGCGACAGATATACTGGAGAGTAAAGCGACAGATATACTGGGTGGAGAGTAAAGCGACAGATATACTGGATGGAGAGTAAAACGACAGATATACTGGAGAGTAAAGCGACAAATATACTGGATGGAGAGTAAAGCGACAGATATACTGGATGGAGAGTAAAGCGACAGATATACTGGATGGAGAGTAAAACGACAGATATACTGGATGGAGAGTAAAACGACAGATATACTGGAGAGTAAAACGACAGATATACTGGATGGAGAGTAAAACGACAGATATACTGGAGAGTAAAGCGACAGATATACTGGATGGAGAGTAAAACGACAGATATACTGGAGAGTAAAACGACAGATATACTGGAGAGTAAAGCGACAGATATACTGGATGAAGAGTAAAGCGACAGATATACTGGAGAGTAAAGCGACAGATATACTGGATGAAGAGTAAAGCGACAGATATACTGGAGAGTAAAGCGACAGATATACTGGAGAGTAAAGCGACAGATATACTGGATGAAGAGTAAAGCGACAGATATACTGGATGGAGAGTAAAGCGACAGATATACTGGATGGAGAGTAAAGCGACAGATATACTGGAGAGTAAAGCGACAGATATACTGGATGAAGAGTAAAGCGACAGATATACTGGATGGATAGTAAAGACGGACTGCTAAAAGGAGAGAAAGGGAGGGAGTGGGGAAATAAAGGGAGGAGTTAGAAGATGGAGGGGGTATTCACTTAATGTCTGCATTACTACATATTGCAATCTCACTTCTTGTCTCGCTGTATTTCTTTCTATAAATTGTCCCCCCAAAGTTCATAGTTACATTCACAGTCTACTGTGTTTTCATTCGCTAAATTCACTACCTTCAACGTACACACTGTGTATGCACTTTCTTTCTATACTATGCAAATAGTGACACATTTGTCCAAAGTACCCACTGACAATAGAAGCCTACTTTCCAGTCCATTTTCACATCTCTATGGGAAGCTACATTTTTTGTGTTCAATCTCTGTCTATATACACAATTGCATGAATCAACACTACGTTGCGTGTTCATGGCGTTAGCTCATAGGGTTTTCCAGAGGCGTCACTTCATACAGATTTTTCAAGGGCGTCGCTGTGGTAGCTTTGTGCTTAGAACGTGACCGAAATTAATCCCGATCATGGCCGAGTATGGTAAATTGTTCCACAACCAAATACTTAAATAGGGTACTGATTCGTTGAATTAAGATTCCATGACTCAGAACCATTACAGAAGCTAAGGAGATCGTGATTTGTCGTTTGTACTTTCGGTAATGATATGGTGAAAGAAAATTGATGTCATTGAATTTGATCTAAATACCGTGACGGCAGTTTTTGTGAGTTTTAATCTACACATAATTTAATTGCAATGCGAACATTTATGACGAGAGATAAATATGTATATATATAGAGAGAGTGTGAGTGAGTAGGACTGGTGTGGTGGGGGAAGGGAAGAGGGACTACCATAAAACTAATTGAATGATAAGATACACTAAGAAAAAGAATCCTGACAGAAACGCATTACCCAAGATTTATTTTTTTAACCGATCCAGAAGCACTTAAGCTATCAGCTCTTCGGCTCGGTGCCGTGGACATCGTAACCCTTCGTTTCGGTGCCACGAACACCGTGAATCTGGTAAACCTGTGGCTTTTCTGCCAGCACGCGGAATTGAACCCGCACTCACAGGGAGCTTGTCACCCATAGTTAAGGCGCTACGAACACGCTGGACAGACAGGCATTACCCTAGATTAACAAGTGAATAACAAGTTTGAAGAACCCCAGGGAAGCACCGGAGACAATGAATATAGTAAATAAATAGACAGTAAATAAATATTAAGGGCCTCTGGAAAATAACAATTTACCAAACCGTAGCCTCCGATAAACATACGGCCAGAGGGCTCAGGTAAAAATTCTAGGAAATAAGACCACAGCCGTCGCGTGACCTCGCATTCCAGTATTGTTGTATAAAGATGAATTCATTTGAAAAACAACACAGCATGCTAAATCAAGGTTATATTATATTACAAGTTCAGTTTAATACTAAGGAATATCAGCATTATTAATATTTTTCACCAATAAATAACCATAGACTCATAGAATTGAGTAAAATTGAAGAAAAAAAGATTGCAGTGTTTTATAAAACATATACAAAAAACCCCAACTGAAAACTGGGACAGGTTCCCCAGTCAGTTATGTGACCCAGAGTTGGCTGTGACCAAACACAGGATTCGACTACAAACCCTTATTTCTTACGCCACTAATTGCCTAGCCATGCAGGAGAGCGTTTTTCAGAGCACTACGTGGGGTCTATTACAGAGTCGGCCGTGGCGTGGCGCTAGCTGATTTAAAATAAATAAGTGTAGACCGGAAAGACGTTACCCGTGTACAAATCATTAATATCGGTCACACATTTTTTCCCTAATTTTTTCCCATCATCAAAAATAACACCAAAAACCATAGCAGCACATGATACGAAGTAATGGGAGTCGAGATGAGTGCAGTAAAATGTTGGATTTTCTCAAGAACCAACATCATCAAGACGACAGGTTTACTACATGAGAACAGACTGGTTACGTTAAGTTTGCATAAATTAGTTATACCCGTTTCAGACGACGTTAAATTGAGCTTCGAAGTATACACTTAACCCGCATTGTCTGCTTGCAAACCATTAGTGCATATCTTAAAGTGCATATCTTAAAGTGCAAGGCTTTTTTGTACGTTGCGTTCTGCAGTAAAAACAAATTTCCCTCACACACTGCGTGAATTACAAGGGTATTCAGATAATCAACAATACAGATGACTGGAATAGTTGGTTAGTGAAGAGAAAACACAATTTAAATACATCATAAAGGGACTCGTGTCGCCCGTGTGTTGCGGGCCTCGCAAGGGGAGTAAAGAATAGTAACTCTGTGACCTACAAGGCGTGTCGTAAGAGGCGATTAAGGTATATCAGAGCATGACGACCAACAAACATGAAAAATAAGAATTGTTAATAAGAAGATACTTTAGATAATAAAAATTTAGATACTAGAAAATAACCCGTTTTTGTACCGTGTGTTATATTGAGGAATATGGTGTTATTCGTATTTTTCTTTGACCAACGAACGACACAGGATATGTGATACGATGAACATCACTCATGCTGCAATTACTTCCAAGTGTTTTTCTGGTACTCTGTTGAGCATAGGTAACATGACGGCCGTTTTCCATTTTAAAATATCCATTCCATTTGGAGATTGTGAACATTGGATCACCCGTTTAGGAAGTAAATGCGCTAACTACTGTGCTATCGAGGTTGGTAATACACAAAGCAGCTGTAGTATAACACAACCAAGTGTCCTTGACGTGATGAAAGAAGACAATACACAAAGCAGCTGTAGTATAACACAACCAAGTGTCCTTGACGTGATGGAAGAAGACAATACACAAAGCAGCTGTAGTATAACACAACCAATTGTCCTTGACGTGATGAAAGAATACAATGTATGATTCTGTCACCGATACTAAAAGAAGATTCAAATTTGAAACGCAAGCAGGTTTCCTCTTGACAGTGAATTTCTTTGAACATTTTCAAGGCGACGAATGAGAAATTTCTCATAAGATGAAAATATGTATATATACATTCCACACATGCTCTGTTCACGGGTAGATAGGAGCAAAATATATCGCAGCTTAACCGACTTACTCTCATTGCATGAGATCACAAAACCACAACAAGTGGTTTTTAAGTGGTAATTCTATCTAGATTGAACGATCGCTAACAGCCATAACACCGCATTCCACACATATGTATGAGGCACATACTGGAGAGAAAAGGCTGCATTGTCATATTAGATAACAGATGTTCTAAGAAAAATATGTTTGTCAGAATGATCAAAGTAACTAGAATTGTGTTGAGACCTTCATCCTAATTATAAAACTGATTGTCTGTTACTGTCAAAGAAACAACTTGAGAACAAACTCTTCAATCATGAATAGCTTATGTCTGCAGAAATTTGTAAGTCAACAAGACCACTTTCAGCGCTGTACATATTTTCTTTACTGAGTTAAGTGTTATTTGAGTTGTTTAAAAAAAATAATTCTACATTTCGTAGCGAGTTCAGTCAGCCATTATACTAGGTAATTGATCACTCGCTATACAGTATACAGGGACCAAACATAGTTGCATGAACACAATACTCCACTCTAATTTGGATAGTTGATCATGGGACCACACACACTTTAATAAATGCACTAAGCACTAGTTTATCTTTCTTTTTTCTCTTTCTCTCGATCTCTCCTCTCTCTCTCTCTCTCTCTTTGCGCCTTTTAAAACCCAGGTTGAGACAGAGTTCCTCAACTAATGGCCCAGTGAATCAAGAGTTGAAGAAAAGACGCTGGCACATCTTAAGAAATCCCGAGCGAAATATAACAAGAAGGACCCTTTTCATAGAATCCGCAGTGACAGCGAAAGAGAGAGAGGATCCTATAAATACAATTGGAAGAGATTTGGAGTTAGTAATTAACGACCATGGCTCTTAACATCATAATATACCTAGCCATGTCCTCCCTCCCCTCTTCTAGAAAACCACATTATTCTAACATCATCTCTTATTTCCTTTCTGTTTCCTATGTCAACAATGTTTCATGCAACTTATCACAAACATTTATCTTATTGGCTTTTATTTCTTCAATTCAACTTTCCTAATGAAACAGGTGGCGTCTGTGGCCTAGGGGTTAGTGACTCGGTCTATTAACCCCGACGTTCTGAGTTCGAATCACGCTGCGGACAGTTTGCTTGCAAATTGTTTCCGTTGATTTTAACAAAAGGACGATGGCGCCACCCGTTCAGAAAGCAATGGCAAACTACTGAACGTATAAGTGGTGCCTAGAAAATCAACGACTTGTTTACTGTGGTTGATGGCTACGTCCTTTGGGATATGCCACGATTTTCAATGAAACAAAGTGACGACATTATTCCCAACAATTTTGTCAGTATGTAATTCATTGTAGTTTATGTAATAAAGTCATTTTGTTTAGATGTTGGTTGTTAACTATAAACCTCCATCACTCCTGACGAAAATTGTCAAATAGGACATTTTTCGTCTCTTTCACCTTTCAACCCACAACGGAGCACAGGTCCTCCAACAAACTTCTTCCAGCTGTTCTTCTCTCTTGCCATACCTTTCAATTCTTTCCATATTTTACCTATCCTTTTAATATCAGCCTCCAGCTGTCTTCTCCAGGTCTGTCTAGACCTTTCCTTACTCCTCTTTCCCTACGGGTTTCAAAACATTGCCTGTCTTGCAATGCTTCCTGTCGGTATTTTCAATGTGTGTTCTATCCATTGCCAGCATCTCTTCCGTAGCTCTTTCTCCACTGACAATTAATTTTTTTTTTTCTTTTTTCTTTTGTGTTCTCACTAGATTGGGATTTCGAATTCTATAATAAAGGCAGCCATCTGCCTCAGATTATCAGCCACGCTATACAGTTTGTCTTGGACGCTAGTGTAAGTGGGCCACCTCTTTCTTCTCAGGTCTGCATACTGGGGGCAGTTCTGTAGGATATAATTCCTATGATTTCTGCTTCCCGTTTGTGCCGACCTCTTCCCGCAGTAAGTTTTGGCCACCCTCGTGATGGTAGGTCTGGCATTCTTACTGCTTGGCTAAATCTCCGAGACAGATTGACGACCATAGAATCCGTTATCCCATTCCACATTGTGAGGGTCGTTGCACCATGTTATGCGCCTTATGGCCTGGTGCATCCGTTTTCTGCAAGCATTTGTTTCGGGTTAGCATTCCTAGCGGACACATGCATCCGATTTCAGCCAAACCTCCTTAGTCGCCTCTTACGACATGCGTGGCAGGTAACAGTGGTTCTATTCTTTACACCCCAAATTTGGGCCCCGGTAACCACTCGGGCGACAATTAATTCATTACAGCTCATTTAATAAAGTAACTTTTATAGATGATGGTTGTTAACTATAACCCCCTGCCCAGCGTGTTCGTAGCGCGTTGGATTGCGGGTGACTAGCCCTCTGTGAGTGCGGGTTCAATTGCGCGGGCTGGCAGAAAAGCCACAGGTTCCCCAGATTCACGGTGTTAGTGGCACCGAACCGAATGGTTATGATGTCCATGGCACCGAGCCGAAGAGCTGAAAGCTCAAGTGCTTCTGGATCGGGAAAAAACCAAACTATAACACCCCTCCTCCACTTTCCCAAAACCTGTACGAAAATACGAAAATTGCCACATAGGACATTCACTTGTACACATTGGTTACTGAGACGATTTTGTGTACATAAAACCCATCTTTATAGTATCACATCCGCTGTGTTATGCTGTAACTTGATATTTATATATACACCCGTAGATTAGTGGATACATGCGTTAGTAGATAGTAGATACAAGCTGAATAAAGAACAGTATGGAATGGAACAGTTTGGTAAACTAAGATCATAATACTAAGAGCATGCGTATTCCCAGTGACAACGTATGGGTGTGAAACATGGACATTTAACAAAGCAGTGCTAAGCATACACATTTTTATGAATAAAATTGTTACAGAACAGTCTTCCGTATACCATGGATAGAGAAGAGAACAAATAGATCCATCTAAAAAGAACTCAAAATCAAAGAAAACTGGCTGATGCTACAAATAAGAAAGAGAAATTTGAAGTATTTTGGACATGTAAGGAGACACGAAGGGCTGGAGACCATAATGGAAGGAGACATCGCCTCAAAGAGGAAGACCACGGAGAAGATGGATCCAGGATGTAACTGTTGATTTGAAGATAACGGCAGCATTGGCGGGACATATGTCTATGAGAGAGAGAAATTCCGAAGGACTGTTGGGGTGGTACCGTTCTGCTCAGGACAAGTTATTGGATGATGATAAAAAATATATACCCATAGATTGTTGGATAAATGAGTTAGTATGTAGTAAAAACGTCCGCGTTGGTTACCGTGGATCAAATTTGGGGTGTAAAGAATAGGACCACTGTTACCTGCCACGCATGTCGTAAGAGGCGATTAATGATATTGGGCCTGGAACTAGCTACCCCACCCAGTAAATAAACACTAGATAGCTACAGAAACCACAATCAAGACCTGGAGACGGGAGTTGGAGACGGAAGGCAAGAAAATGAGGAGAGAGTTGACAGATCTAGTTGACAGATCTAGTTGACAGATCTAGTTGACAGATCTAGTTGACAGATCTAGTTGACAGATCTAGTTGACAGATCTAGTTGACAGATCTAGTTGACAGATCTAGAAAAGATGACATTGGATAGGAAGGCTTGGAAGGCCTTGGTTGATGACCTAAGGACGAAGGGTGAAGAAGAAGAAGATAGTAGAAAGAGATATAACTAAATTGACATACAACCAAGATATGTTCAGTTTTAGATTGAGAGACAGACATACAGACTATGTTTGCTGTGGTATATCAGCATCATCAAGTAGCTTGTCCCTTCCGGAACTTCTCTCCCATGACAGCAGTCATGAAAAACTCCCTGTTCTGTGCAAGTTGACCGGTGTAAGCAGCAGTCATTCTCATATCATCAATGACATCTTGCATCCATCGTTTTCTAGGTCTTCCTCTCATTCTTCTTTCATGCACCATTCCCTCCCAAATTATCGTCTCTAGACACTGACGTTGTTTGATATGTGGCGAAATTTGTAATTTCCGTGATCTTATGTTCCCTAATAGCCAACTCTCGTTAATATCAAGCTGTTGCAGAACGGAAGCATATGTTCTTTGCTCTGTCCATGATATTCTAAGTACTCTTCTGTAGCATGTATACACGGTGTGGTATATGAAAATCGTGGCTTATCCTTTACAGGACGTAGCCATCAACTACAGTAAACGAGTCGTTGATTTTCTAGGCACCACTTATACGTTCAGTAGTTTGCCATTGCTTTTTTTTTTTAAAAAGCCTCACAGACAAATATGGAATAGATTGATGAGTGCGTGTGGGGATATTTGTTTGTAACCAGACACGAAGATAGGTTTGCGAGGGAGTATAAGGTGAGGTAGATAATATTAGTCAGAAGTTATTCTCTTAAGTCAGTGTTCTGGTGTAATCCCTGGCTTCAGGAAGTGAGAACCAGACTTTTTTGTTTATGTAGAGGGCGGTAGATGTTTGGTGTCTCATCGTTTGATCATAATACATGTGAGGGGTTTATGTAAGAACACGTGAAGACACTAGTGCCTAAACAGACACGAGGTTAGACTGAGAAGGAAGGGGGAGATGAGTTGCTTAGTATATACGTAGTACATGAGTAATAGAGGATTATCTATCTTCTTTTCTTTCTTATTTTCTCAATAGAGAATTATCTATCTTCTTTTCTTTCTTATTTTCTCAATAGAGAATTATCTATCTTCTTTTCTTTCTTATTTTCTCGAATCCTGTTTTGCCTCATAATATTAGGATAAGAAGAGATTTATAGAACGGGCTTTTATGTACGCTTCATAAACAGTGTTTTTCACTGCCTCTGTTTTTTTAGTCCAATTTTGCGTGAACGGTCTTTTGTTTGGAATTCACTGTATCGGAGTAACATTGCTCTGTTGGTAATCTGCTTATGTGGCAGAATCATTTAATTTGTTGTTTCTTGATAAAGTTGAGTACTGATGTTTCCACTTTTCCCTGATGTCTTCATTTCTAAACCTGTCTCTTCTTGATGCTTCCATCATTCTGCGTATACACTTCATCTCTGTCGTGACTAGTTTTCTTCTATCATTTGATGTCAGCGTCCAGGCGTGGCACTATTAATTGAGAATGTCGTATGTAATCCTTGTCAAAGAAGGGTCATAAAGGCGAATGATTGACCTCATTACACCGGGTTTCCCCACAGGACTAGGTCACTCTCCACAGTCACCTGCCGAGATTATTGCATAGAGTACTAACTCCGTAGCTCCAGCAACACTCCTAAATGATCTCCAAAAAAGTGGACTCGTGAACTGAACGACGCGGTCCGAATTTGAGCTCAGGACTTTCAGAATGCAAGACAAACTGCTATTGTCTGTCCCCAGGTGGAAGATGGAATTGGTTGTCCACTCTTGCCGTTAAGCGTAGGGTGGGAGCTTTAATTTGCGTTCTAGGGCCAGACGAGTCGCCATTGTTGTGTTATATCCGTGTTTATGTAGTGTGGTCTTGATATTGTCTATCCATCTTTTTCTTGGTCTTCCCTTGGCTCTAGTACCTGATCTCTTTTTATTGTATGCTGTTATTGGTGGTTGGTTGTATCCCATTCTCATTAAGACAAACTGCTTACTCATTTTAATTGTCTTCTTCTTCTTCTTTCTTCTTCTACGTAAATTCCAATAGGTATATTCTAATTGTGTTTAAAATATATTAGTGGTCATCCTGATGTTGTTCTTCCCGTATTAAGTCCTTTGCTAAACATCTGTCTTATCACATCCCGTCTTAATAAGAGTTCTGGATCTCAAACCAAATCTCATGCTGTGTCCATGATTTTTTGTTTCAATTAAAAATCTGATTATTTAGTTGGTCGTGTTCATGGGGATTGCTTTTATTTGATTTTAAAATCTTTATTTACGTTAGCTCGTTTCAACCAACATCCCATTTCTCAGCGTCTGTGCATGCGGATACAAATGATATTCGGAATTCAAGTCTGTTCAAATGATCTCATTATAGCAGAAAGTTGGTGTGCTTTCACAAATATGCAGCTTTCGTCCGATAAGATCAAAGATATGTTGTTTGTGTGCCCAAATTTGTAGCATTCTTCCGATAAGATGAAGATTAAGTTATTTATTCTTGTCTGCAGATGTTGTTGTATTTTGGGAGCAACATTTTGTGAACTTCCTGGTCTCGTGCGACGGCCCTTTGAAGAATATATTCCAGGTGCGTGGAGGTGAGGTCGCGCAGATGTTATAACATTCATGGTGTCAGGGATGAGATGTAGATTTGCAATCACAGTGCTTTTGGTGTGGACTGTAGCTGCGGCGTGATGACTGAGCAATAGTGGAATGGAAGTTTAAAACAATCTTTAAAGTACCCGTTTTTTATTGGTTACTAAACTGACGCTACAGCACTCAGGACGGACCCATAGGTGCTCAGTCTCCCCCAACAGATTTCGAAGGGTATACATACTGATGATTCCTGTTGTTCGCTGATTAAAAACACTCATCTCTGTCCAGCTTCCAGTTCTACTTGTACAACGTGTAATTCCAAAATCCTTAAAAAGTTGAATTGATTCAACGTCAATTTTAGTGTCCTCATCCAACAGTAGGTCGGTCGACGCGTTTTCTTTACAATAATTTCAATTGGGTGATACGGTGTTAGGTCTATTTTTCATTGACCAACGACACTGAGTGGTCAACATCTTGCCGTCATCTTCACTTCCCAGTGTTTCTCTGGTACCCAGTTGAAGCTGGGTCTCCCTGAGAATTGTAATGGTCGAGAAAAAATGTATACTTTAACTGGGTGATTTGATCATTTGACCAAGTGCAGTAACCACTATCGCGATTCTCGGAATGAGAATGTAGTGACTGAGAAGTAAGGAAATAGAGGTTTTGTGACTAGAAGCAAAAGTTGAGGTATGGGAAGTGTGGTGACTAAAGGGTAACGGAATGGAATTTTCAACATATTGGGAGCAGAGGATATTTAACAGACTATTTCATCATCATCATCACCAGTCCTCAGCGCGTCCAATAGCACATAAGACAGATGCCCAAAATTTTAACTCAATCATGATCAGTTGTTGCTTCTGTTTTCTTTTTGTGTGTGCCTTGTAAGGTCGTCGGCCCTACGCCAAACTCCTCTTTTAAGCCTTTTACGACATGTCAGAGGAGACAGTGGTCTGTTCTTTGTTCCCCGGAAACCACACGGGAGATTTAACAGAGCAGACCGTAGCAAATAAATAAATAAAATATTTCAACACGAGATTTAAAACTGTAACAAAGGACAAAGTCAACATATTAACTAAAAGACATTGAACATGCAATGGATATACAAAATATGTGTATAGTAAAATCTACTAAAAGGGTCTAAATGTGGAGTGACTTCATTGCACCTGGTTTCCCCTAGATGGCTCCGTCCATTTTGGCAGAAATGCAGAGAATGTTGCACAGAGCACGAACATGTAGCTCCAGCAACAATCCTAGCGATCTCATGAACATTTTTGTCGTTATTCGTTCGGAGTCGAAGCCACAAGCTTTAGAACAACTGGCACAAATCTTAACAACTTCGCCTCATAGAGACCACTCTAAATACATGAAACCTCTCAAGTCGGAAAAGGCACACCTGTATGGCGGGGACACTGATAAAAAGGAAAGCATACATTCACACAAAAATCAAGTCAGAAGCGCCTACCAGGCGCCCTGACTACGCCTGACTTCATAGCGAACGAACGTAAGAAGAAGAAATACATGAAATTATGACCAACTTTAGCATCACCCTCTTCTCCGTCTCTCAAATATCAAAAAGTAATCCACATGAGCTACATTATAATGATCAGATTTTTAACGTTCATCGGTTTCACATGGACGATATTTCAAACACATAAACACGTAGGACATATTCTTGTTATTAAAGAAAACCAACATACATGTTGTAAACAAGAAATTGGAGAGTAAGTTAAACTAGAGAGGTTAAGAATTTATGGGGGAGGGGTGAGAACAGTTGGCAAGAATATTGTTGAAATCAAAATACAAGTGGTAAAGAACAAATTGGAGAGTAAGTTAAACTAGAGAGGTTGAGAATTTATGGGGGAGGGGTGAGAAAAGTTGGCAAGAATATTGTTGAAACAGCTAATTAAAGAAAGTACGAGTAGAATGAATGGAAAACATGTGTAGAGAGAATCACAAAGTGGCAAGGCAGGCACAAAATTATATGTTGATCCTCGTGTGTTGCTGAGTCCCGCAAGGGTAGTAAAGAATAATAACGCTACGACCTACATGGCATGTCGTAAGAGGCGACTGAGGTACGGGCCTAGCTAGAGAAGATACCCTAGTAAATAAAAAGCGTCGCAAAAATCGGATGTACTGGCCTACTTGTAGGCGTATAACTGACACAACTTACAATTGCTCTTAGGTTCAGATCAGATACAAAACACAAAGACCGGTTCAACAAGTGGTCGATATTGGAACATTCGAGGAAGAATATGTTGAAACAGAGAAGTTAGAAGAGAGGCATATGAGCGTCAGTTCAAGAAACGTAATAGAAAGATAATATGAAGTATAAAGTTGAACACACAATGCAATCAAGACTCAGTATATCAAGAAGAGAGAAAATTCAAAATGAGAGAAAAACTCAGGTTCAAAGAAGCAAGCATCAACAGAATTCATTCAGAAGCAACAGGTGAAATCGTTTAGTCGTATAACACAGTTGCCTTTAAATAGTATACCACAACAGGTAATGTATCATTCAAATAATAAATGGAAGCAGAGGGAGAGGACGTCCATGCAAACGATGGTCACCTCTATAAATAGAAGCAGAGGGAAAGGACGGCCATGCAAACGCTGGTCACCTCTATAAATGGAAGCAGAGGGAAGGACGGCCATGCAAACGGTGGTCACCTCTATAAATGGAAGCAGAGGGAAGGACGGCCATGCAAACGGTGGTCACCTCTATAAATGGAAGCAGAGGGAAGGACGGCCATGCAAACGGTGGTCACCTCTACACATGGAAGCAGAGTTCCTGAACATCTCTATATTAAAAATGAAAATCGTGGCATATCCTTTACATGACTTAGCCATCAATCACAGTAAATAAGTCGTCGATTTTCTAGGCACCACTTATACGTTCGGTAGTTTGCAATTAGACGAGATTTGGAGGCAGAGATCAACAATATAAAGAAGTGCTGGAGGGAGCTGCAGGAGATAGCTAGAGATAGGAAAACTTGGCACGAGTTGGTTGAGGGCCTATGCCCCAATCCGGGGTAAAAAGGCAGAGAAAGAGAGAGAGAGAGAGAGAGAGAAAGAGAGTTTGCCATTGCTTTCTGAACAGTGGGGTCTATGTTTACCTTTCGTAAAAATCAACGGACTCGAATTTTGTTTCCAAATTGCCCGCGGCAGAGTTTGAACCAAGTACACTTGGGTAGTAATCGAGTTCACAACCGCTTAAGCTACAGACGCCCACGTACGTTAATACTTTAGCCAAATGCATAACAATGGTATCTCACATTACGAAACACCATAAATAAGAATATAAGGAGACGAAGAGACAAGTTAATGGTATACAATATAGTGCAAACAATTGCTACAGACCTTGCTTTTATATATAGGATATATATTGTTTACACTTCTCCAATCGTGTATACACTAACCAGTGGTTTTCAAACCTTTGTGATCCAGTTTCCAGGGACGTTTTCAAAGTTTGACAACATTCAAATATCTCGTTATGATAGTCAGCCGTGCTCTTGTAAATTGTGACCTGTAGCAAAAGTAATTTTTACTAAATGTACCCGGATACTTTCCTATAGCTGGAGGTTTACGAACCAAATACAGATCCACGTCAGAAAGGTGATGCACTTTACTGTTTGAAATCTTGTACCAATGTAATTCACTCAAGGTTGTCCCAACTTTCTGCCTTATGCTGATGTTAATGACTGTCTTTTCTGGTGTTGTTTGTAACTTTTCGTAGACATCGCACTCCACACATAGTTATGTTTTGCGACTGTGCGTTTTCCCATAGAGCTATAGAAAAGTCATTAGAACATCCTGGACAGAGAAGATAAGAAATAAAGACATCCTACAAGACCTGCATATCGAGGAGCTCATAAATAACATCATGTCCCGGAAGAAGAAATAGTTTGGCCACATTAAACGCCACAGTGGTCTGGAGAGAAAGGTAATGGAAGGCATGATTCCTGGAAAGCGAGGCAGAGGACGACCAAGACGACGATGGCAGCAGGACATCACAGTAACCGTGAATATGATGCTGGAAGAGGCAGGAGAACTTGCAAGAGACAGAGAGTTTTTCAGGCGGACTATGATGAATGCGACGTTCAGCAAGGGACATGTAACTACTTGAGTTTTCCCCATTGCCCTAATTAGACTAAATGATTTAAAAACAAAGGAATGACTTCATTGTAAAAAGACATGAATATGAAAAATGAGGGTTCATTATGGCACACATTTTTCTTCTACTTCTTCTTCTACGTTCGCCCGCTGTGAATTCGGGCGTTAGCCATGGCGCTCCTTATGACGCTAGTGATTGATTTTTGCGTGATAGCCTACTTACTGTTTTATTTGTGTCCCTCGCCATGCAGACGGGTCTCTGCCGACTTTAGAGGTACTTGAAGTTTAGATCTTCAAGTGTGATATGAGCACAACGTTTTAATTTATGAGAGCTGTGGATATTTATTTCGTAGTCAATGAAGTCTTGAACATATAAAGTTTGAAAACCTTCTCGCTGAACAATAGAAGTGGAATTGTAGATTAGACGTTGATAATCCTGTATTATTATTGACATAAAAATAGACAATAGAGAACTATTGGGAAGATTAGGTAATATGAAGAGAATTACGGAATGCAGTCAAGCAAAGTTCAACAAAGTAGAATCCCGAAAAAGAGCAAAAATAACAATCACACAAGCCACCAGAACAGCGCAAGACAAAAAAACTCCAGAAAACCACGACACTGGGCAACAACCTGGTAGCAGTGTAACGAAAAAAAAAAAAAAGTAGAAGTTTGTAGGAGGTTTTAGGGGGTGGGGGAAGGGGTGACAATTCCTTTTCTCGCGCCTGGTACGTTGAATGTGGGATTAACTCTTCTGCATGATTCGATAGGTGAACGCTTATGCTAATCCGTCTCTACACTCTACAACATATGAATAATATCAAGAGTGGCAATCAACAACATGTTGCATGTACTCTCTACACTCTACAACATATGAATAATATCAAGAGTGGCAATCAACAACATGTTGCATGTACTCTCTACACTCTACAACATATGAATAATATCAAGAGTGGCAATCAACAACATGTTGTATGTACTCTCTACACTCTACAACATATGAATAATTTCAAGAGTGGCAATCAACAGCATGTTGCATGTACTCTCTACACTCTATAACATATGAATAATATCAAGAGTGGCAATCAACAGCATGTTGCATGTACTCTCTACACTCTATAACATATGAATAATTTCAAGAGTGGCAATCAACAGCATGTTGCGTGTACTAACAGAATAGTGAGGGAGACGGATAGTATTGGAGATTTATTGTAGCCATCCTTGTATTTTGTTCTTGCTTATGTAAATCTGTAATCTACCTGTTCCTAATTGTCGCACATTTGTTCAGTTTTACCGCAGCCCTCTAGCCCAGATCACTTGAAGCTGATTGTTTTAGTCATTTGGAATCTGATTTTTGCAAGTGAATAGTATATGGAAGCGAATCTTGGACAATAAACAGACAAAAATAAATATGAAGGAACCTGATGATAGCTTACAAGAGAATTGTTCTCTGTGGATAAGGGATTAGACCGTTGCCTTGCGTTGTAAAGGTCGTAGACTCGAATTCGTTCTGTTCACGAGTGCATTTTTTTAACGGAGATACCTAGGATATTTGCCGGAGCTAAGGAGTTCATGCTTTGTGTAATACTCTCTACATGTGGTGTGCGATTTCTGCGGAGAGTGACTGGGTTATATAGGGAAACTCGATGCCATGAAGTCAATCCTTGAGCGCATATTTTGATAGTCATTCTATCCTAAAATACGTGATGTTTGTTTGAGAAAGTCTCTTTTATCTTGTATTACATGATGTTACCTACCTGTCACAGGTGAAAAGTGTATAACTTCAGATAGCATCAACAATAGATAACGTTTGGTACTGAAGGTGTTATGTAACATTTATATCTAGCACAGTGGTTCTGAGAGTGGGGCTTACATCCCACATATAGTTAATTTGAATATTTTGAAAAATGAAAATCGGGACATTCCTTTACAAAACTTCGCCATCAACCACAGTAAATTAGTCGTCGATTTTCTAGGCACCACTTATACGTTCAGTAGTTTGTCATTGATTTCTGAACGGTGAGGTTTATTTTTATAGTTCATAAAAATCCACATCCAACAAATTTGCTACCAAACTGCCTGCCGCGGAGTTTAAACCAGGTACGCTTGGGTTGTGATAGAGCTCACTACTGCTTAAGCTAAAGACGCCCACTGGAGGCAATTATAGAATGATAATGTCGTCGATATAGTGTAAAATTATCGGAATTGTGGGCGCTAAATTTTTGAAGTTGCAATATTGACTTTCGGGAAAAAAAGTAGCAGCAACAACTAGAGCAGGCAATATAAATACTTTAGAAAAGTACTGATTGAAAAAAAAGCGTAACTGGATTCTCCACAAAAGGTTAATTCTTATTTTGTTATGTTTGGTGACACGCCGTGATATAACAAAAAAGACTTGTGTTTTGCTGAACGAGTGTTACTTGGTTTACTGTATTAAACAACAAAATACAAATGGCATGTCCATGCACATTTTGAACTGAATTGTTTGTTAGAAGCCTAGATTAGTTGGAACTGTGTATTGTTTACTTCATGCTAGTGACAGTACAATAAATAAAACATGATAGGGGGTTGTTAAATACGAGGGTGCCCAGCGTGTTCGTAGGGGTTGGACTACGGGTGACACGTCCTCTGTGAGTGCGGGTTCAACTCCGCGGACTGACAGAAAAGCTACATGTTCCCCAGAATTACGGTGTTCGTGGCACCGAACCGAAGGGTTACGATGTCCATGATACCGAACCGAAGAGCTTTCAGCTCAAGTGCTTCTGGATCGAAAAAAAAAAAAAATACGAGGGTTGGATAAAATCATGCAGCAGACCGGCTGTGACCCACCTCTCCGTGGATGGTATATGCTTGATTTTCCGGTGTTTAATATTAATTGGATCTCCTCTTTCTCTCCGCTAGTCTACGGGACACCCATTTGGCAAGATGGAGTACCCGTTTAGTGCCCCCCCCTCCCCACCCGCCCGTAAGGGTAACGTGAAGCCTTGGGAGCAGATCGTGGATGAGTGCGGAAGCAGCCCACAGAGTGTCAATGGTTATAGTCTTAAAACTCATGGCAGTAGCAGGTGATGTTTGTAAAAGAGACAATAGCTCTTTTCATGGAAAAATACTCATGGACCAGTATGGTTACTTCCAGGAAGGAAAACAATGGCAGAATATCTTCCAAGAAGATGTCTATCTAATACTAACAATAATATGGAATACAACAAAATATAAATTCAGAAGGACTGTTAGGATGGCACTCTAGATTCTAGATCATCATGAAACCGTTCACCATCACCTCTTTAGGTGCAAAGCACTAAATGTCAGGAAGACCCTCCTTCCTCCAAGGCCAGATAAATGGAATACATTATACGGAACAAAAGAACAACTAACAAATACATGTAGATACCACTACTTAGTATTGAGCAGAAGGACAAGCACTCAAGTGCCGCCGGATCACTAAAGATGAAGTAGAAGAATTGATGACATAGATCGTTACATACTTTGACCTACCTTTGTACTGGTTGCTGCTGTTCGTGACCCCAGGACAAGATCTGATCTCGCTACTACTTTCCACTGCAAACTTCTTGCTGCTCTTAGCTGCGTCACTAGTGGGCAACTTGTTGGCCAGCACATTGTTGACCTCTACCACATCTAGGATGATGTTGGACAACTTCTTGTCAAGCGACTTGTTAATCCGACGCTGGTTCTGTAGTTTTCGTTCCAATAACATCATTGTTCTAAAGACACTACTGAAGTTAGCCTTGTAGGATTCCAAGGCAGCTTGAGCAGAAGTTAGAAGAAGCTCGTGGCGTGCTAGTGTAGAGTTTAGTTCCCGACTTTTGACCATCTCTTCCAGAAGTTTCGACTCCATATCTTTAATAAGAGAGTTTACATTTGCGTTACTTCCGCTTCTGCTATCGTGATGTAATCTATTGTCTGTTGCATCTGTTCTATGCTCAGATGTCTTATCATTGTCTGTTTGATATATTCTATCTTCGTTTCTATTTTGAGCATTATTACTACTACTACCTCGGTTATCATAATTATCATTACTTTTTAAGTGTTCTGATGATAATTTCGATTTTTTGGATTGTATATCTACCCCGTCTGATTGAGCGTGTTCCCCGGTGGTCGAACATTTAGAAACGTCGAATTCATTGACGATAACTGTGTAGGAACAGAGGGATGTTTGAGTAGAAACTGACACAGTTTTCTCCCCTGATATTTGAAAAACTAAGAAGACTAAAATGGTTATACTTGGATGGAAAATATTTCTTGTTGATTTTACTGACCACGTTGTGGGAGCAAAAGTTTTGATCCTAGATAGCGCCATGTTCTCCACTATTATCAATCCTGATAATACCGGGATGCTTAAACTGTCTATACTAATCTATCTATCTATTCTCTAATCCTGTTTTGCCTTTCAGCGTCAGGTCGAAAAAGAAGATACCTTGAGCTCCTTGTTTTTTTTTATTTTCTCGTCCTGATTTGATAATGTTAAATAATAATTGCTGGTTCGTTCGGAAGAAATTTAAAGTTAAAAACCAATACGTAATCCTGAAACAATTTCTAAATTAATTGCTCTTTGAAATTTGAATTGAATAAGCCTAACTTCTGCAGATATTCTTATCCGTAGTTGGGAAATGCTCATACTATATAAAACTACAAGTCCTCATCAGCGTATGATTCTGTGGAGAAAACAAAACCACAAGTTATTATAGTTTTATCAGTTACTGTTTCATGATAGTAGTGAGACGATGCATATCAAATGTGTAGCAAATGTGTAAACGACATCAATGATTATAGGGAAAAAATGAGCAGATATTCTACATGTGTGTCATCTAGAATAGTGATGAGAATGACACAGAGAAAGAAAACATTATTGCGGATTAGGTAAGTATCATCATCATGCGTCAACGTTTATTATTACTACTACTAGTGGGCGTTTGTGGCTTAGTGGTAATGCGCTTGATCACAACCCAAGAGTACCTTGTTCAATCACCTCGGCGGGCAAGTTGTAAGCAAATTTGTTCCCGTGGATTTTTACGAACGCTAAAAATAGATATCACCGTTCAGAAAGTAATGGCAAACTACTGAACGTATAAGTGGTGCCTAGAAAATCAACAACTCTTTTATTGTGGTTGATGGCGACATCCTGTAAAGGATATGCCACGATTTTCATTTCAATACTACTACTACTGCTGGTGCTACTGCTGGTGCTTCTGCTGCTACTGCTGGTGCTTCTGCTGCTACTGCTGGTGCTTCTGCTGCTACTGCTGGTGCTTCTGCTACTACTACTACTGCTGGTGCTTCTGCTGCTACTACTACTGCTGGTGCTTCTGCTGCTACTGCTGGTGCTTCTGCTGCTACTACTACTGCTGGTGCTTCTGCTGCTACTACTACTGCTGGTGCTTCTGCTGCTACTACTACTGCTGGTGCTTCTGCTGCTACAACTACAGCTGGTGCTTCTGCTGCTACTACTACTATTACTACTACTATTACAACTATGACTGCCACTACAACTACTACTACTGCCACTACAACTACTACTACTGCCACTACAACTACTACTACTGCCACTACAACTACTACTACTGCCACTACAACTACTACTACTGCCACTACAACTACTACTACTGCCACTACAACTACTACTACTGCCACTACAACTACTACTACTGCCACTACAACTATTACTACTGCCACTACTACAGCTGCGACATCTTATTATTTCCAGTGGAACATATTTCTATAGGTGTCACTCTCCACCCATTTCTATCATGGACCGTCTTCTTCCGCTCCGACCTTGACGCTTCAATATCAACCTCAACTATTTGATCGTCATATATTCGTTGGCTTCCCCATTCTTCTCTCCCCCGTTGGTTCAAGTCCAAACTGCATATTGGTTATGATATGCATTTGTTACTTGTGGGTGTGTCCAACTAATCGTCACTTTCATCTGCCTCACGTTTCTGTCCCGTTATCCCCCGCAAGGTCATGTTTGTTATCGCTTCTTGTAATACTACACGGAGTATATGGCAGAGGCATCTGTTGGTGAATGTTTGGATTTTTGTTAAGTTTTATTATTTGAGTATTCATGTTGCTTGCTTTTGTGATACCATGCATACATGGCTTTGTTATAAAACGTCAATATGGTTTAGAGACCTGGAAAATAAGTACCAAGACAGACTGTCACATAAGAGGCTTTGAGGGAGGACTTCTGAGAAAATTCTCCGAATTCGTTGGGATCAAAGAATAGCAAATACTGAGCTCACATGGCGCACAGACATCAACAATATCAACGAGAAAATAAAAAAGAGAAGGAAGGGTTTTTGAACATACAGTAAGAATGCGGAAGACTAGACATCTACATGTGGCTTTGAAGCGGAGTCCGGGAGGAAAGAGAGGTAGGGAAAGACATAGAGATACATGGAGACGAACTGTGGACAGAGAAAAAGAAGAGGCGGGAAAGACCTTGAATGAACTGGTTTGAAAAAAAATTGTTGATGCCTTATGCTTCAAGGGGAGCTGAGAGAAGAAGAAGATATTGCATTCTAGGTTGACTCCAATGTCTTGGGGATATTTATTTCTCTGTTATTTCACATTAGACAATTCTGTAACCACATAAAGGACAACTTTCAGGTGGCCTAACAATAAACATCTATTAAATATATACTATTTCGCCCAGAAATTGCTAAACTCACACATTCTGTGTGTATGCTGTTTAATTTGACATGAATTTCATTCTACCGTTTCTGTAAATAACGTGTCATAACGTGTTTCTGTATTTCATGTTAAATGATATTTCTTATTAATAATGTTTCATGTTAAAACTCTCATCCGCCAACTTGTATAGGACATAACTACAGAGATATTTCATTTTTAGATAGCTTAATGGGTGTGTTTATCGTCTGTAAAAATGTGCGATTCATAACTTTCAAATACATTTGTTATGATTTTTTTTAAAAACTAACCGCAGCGAAGTTCGGATAAAACTGCTTACTTAAGCAGAGAACATCAAGTGTTCTAGGAGTGTGTTTTTTTTTATTTTTAAGAAATTTGTTGTAATTTGTAGTAGATGAGAAGGTTCCCATCTCGATGGCCGCCATTCTTGTTTTATTGTTATCCACAGTACGAGTGCTAGAATGTCACAGTACGAGTGCTAGAATGTCACAGTACGAATGCTAGAATGTCACAGTACGAGTGCTAGAATGTCACAGTACGAGTGCTAGAATGTCACATTACGAATGCTAGAATGTCACAGTACGAGTGCTAGAATGTCACAGTACGAATGATAGAATGTCACATTACGAATGCTAGAATGTCACAGTACGAGTGCTAGAATGTCACATTACGAATGCTAGAATGTCACAGTACGAGTGCTAGAATGTCACAGTAGGAATGCTAGAATGCCACAGTACGAGTGCTAGAATGCCACAGTACGAGTGCTAGAATGTCACATTACGAATGCTAGAATGTCACAGTACGAGTGCTAAAATGTCACAGTACGAGTGCTAGAATGTCACAGTACGAGTGCTAGAATGTCACATTACGAATGCTAGAATGTCACAGTACGAATGTTAAAATGTCACAGTACGAATGTTAGAATGTCACAGTACGAATGTTAGAATGTCACAGTACGAATGATAGAATGCCACATTACGAATGCTAGAATGTCACAGTACGAATGATAGAATGCCACATTACGAATGCTAGAATGTCACAGTACGAATGATAGAATGTCACAGTACGAGTGCTAGAATGTCACATTACGAATGCTAGAATGTCACAGTACGAGTGCTAGAATGTCACATTACGAATGCTAGAATGTCACAGTACGAGTGCTAGAATGTCACAGTAGGAATGCTAGAATGCCACAGTACGAGTGCTAGAATGCCACAGTACGAGTGCTAGAATGTCACATTACGAATGCTAGAATGTCACAGTACGAGTGCTATAATGTCACAGTACGGGTGCTAGAATGTCACAGTACGAATGCTAGAATGTCACAGTACGAGTGCTAGAATGTCACAGTACGAATGCTAGAATGTCACAGTACGAGTGCTAGAATGTCACAGTACGAATGCTAGAATGTCACAGTACGAGTGCTAGAATGTCACATTACGAATGATAGAATGTCACAGTACGAATGATAGAATGCCACATTACGAATGATAGAATGTCACAGTACGAATGATAGAATGTCACATTACGAATGATAGAATGTCACAGTACGAGTGCTAGAATGTCACATTACGAATGCTAGAATGTCACAGTACGAGTGCTAGAATGCCACATTACGAATGCTAGAATGTCACAGTACGAGTGCTAGAATGTCACAGTACGAATACTAGTGTCTCTGTGACGTAGAGGTTAGGTGCTCGTCTCTCGTGCCGAAGGTACCAGGTTCGCTCACTCGGGAAGCGATATGGATATTTTCCAGAGATCCCTGATCTCAGTGTAGGGGAGATTGAGTTCCTAGGCCTATCGGAGACGGACGATAAAACGAAGGTCCCGTGTTCAATTTGAGAAAGTAAAAGAACCCTTAGCAGTTCAAAATCGAGATGAGTAGGCTCGAAAGCGCTGCCCGGGGCAAAGTTCATTAGAAAAAATTTAACATAAAACTCCCTTAAAAATATCTTCATCATCTTCAAAATGACATCGGGGACCCTCGCCTGTGCCACGGAGTTGGTGTGCTGCAGCTGAGATCTTCCAGTGTAAGAAAGAGATCGAAGCACACATGGTTACTCACCGAAGTGCAATGATAATGGTCCTATCAATCAATCAATTATCTCCTCCCCACGTCCCAGCGTTACAGTGGAATCTGTTAGACCGGATTTCGAATGCTGTATTAGTAAACACATCCTCTGTTTGTTTTTCTAGCCGGTCTGTATTTCTATGTTGATCTTAGACTGCTTCATGATCTGGTACAGCTAATTTAGAGATTGACTTACTGAATGTTGTTTCAAACAAAATCTTGACCCCTCTCGGTCGAGACGTATAGATTACAATTGATGTTAAACTGAGTACAAATAGAGAGAATAGATAATTAATCAAATAAAGAGATGAATTTACAATTTAGTTTTAGATATCAACACCGCGCCCGTGTGTTGCCTGGGCCCTCAATAGGAGCAAAGAATAACACCACTGCGACCTACAAAGCATATCATAGGCGGCGACTGAGTTAGGTGCATAGGGAAGCTAACCTAGTAAATAAAAAGTATCGCATAAATCGGATGTACTGGCCTACTTGTAGGCGCATCAATGACACAACGTACAATTGCTCTTAGGCTCGAATCACATACAGATCACAAAGTGGTTAACAAGTACTTGATATGGAACGTTGGAAGAAGAAAAAGAAGATAAGAGAAAAGCTTTTTGGTATTGACGTGAAGATCAAGAGATTTTTTTTTTGGGGTTCCAAATAACACCTAATATAACTGAAGCTGAAAATGTCTCGTAGCTGTCCATAACAGGATTGTGAAACGCCTTTCATTTTGCATTTCTAAACCCAAAAATGCAGACCAGTTCCTTCTCTTCATTTAGAAAACCTCAGTTGCTTAAATTGAACTGAAAACCCTTTTTGTATTCGATTGAAAATACGAACATTCTATGCATTTCGTTAACCCGTACTACAATAACTGAGATTTTCCAGAACAAACTCACGCCTCTTACCAAATTTTGCACGGTTTTTGTGTGTGGTTGTTTGATCTTTTTTTACAAATGATGCAGTATTATTTTTTTAAAAACACAAAAAACTGTATTATTGTATTGCTGTATTTTCTGAATGTATCCTGATTTTATTATGAGTACAGACGTGTTCTGTGTATGATAAATGAAACAATGATATCGAATTTTGTCATGTTGTAGGTATCTCGTACCAATAAGTAGGTTTCTGTAGCGTGGAGGTAACGTGATCACCTTTCGCTGCAAATGTACTCGACTATCGCTCCAAATGTACTCGACTCTCGCACCAAATATACTCGACTCTCGCTGCAAAGATACCCAAACCAAATATGTTACTGTTATCTAATCTCTCACTCTGTCTATCGGTAACCTGGTCATACAGTCTATCTGTTTGTCTATCTTTATCGTGTTATATCTTTTCACGTAAATAGTTTTCTTTATCTCGTTAAAAATATATATTTGTAAAAAATTGGGCCCTACTCGGAAGTGCCACAACTAATGGACCCAGTACGGTTGAACGTGTAAACTACGAGCGTCATCGTTCTTTTGAATGAGAGCTGTTCGGAGTTTGTTTAAGTGGGTTTGATTGTGCAGATTGACGTTTTTTTTTAAAGCTCCCACCTTTTCCCGCGATCCAGTGGACACTACATTTTGATGCTCTCTGTTAATAAGGCAAGTTTTCCCACCCAAAGATAATGGTTTCAATTTCTCATCCCTTACTCCTACGTCCCTTTGTGTGTGTGTGTGTGTGTGTCATATATTTAAGAATAATATATTTGGACACAGGTTTAAGGTGCAAGAGCATCGACGCCAGCTGACGTTGATGTTTACTGTGTATCTAAGACTGGCGTTGAAGAATTGTTTATTTACAAAAGGCATTCCTTAGATCAGTTCTGCATGAACAAGATAACGTCTGCTGTCAAGATAATCAGATCTAATTATCGCCCTTTGTAAAAAAAAAAAGGCTCTCAAACACTGAAGTTCAAATAAAAACCAAAAAGCGCCCACTCCATTTCTGTAAACGTATACTGACAGCTTCGATGGCACATTTTCTCTGTAGCTCCATCGGCATTTCTAGTTTGTTTCTCCATATATTTTCACGTCGGACACCAACTTTCGACTAGGTGTGAATAAAATGCTGAATTGTCTGGACTAATAAAATTCTATGGGAAATCAACTCTCTATTTCAGTGCTGTCCAACCTTTTTATATATTGGTGCATATGTGACCTGGTGGTCGTGGAGGTGTTGGCGCTGTGTGACGATCGTAATAATAATGTTAATACTACTGATAATAATAAAGTAATATTTAAGTTTATATTAATAAAAATAATAACAGGAAAATTGAATCCTGATTCTTCTTCTTCTTTGCGTTCGTTCTTTACGACCAATTTTAATCACTCTTTGTGATTTTTTTTATCTTTGCCAAGAACGTGTATACGTTGCACATTGGTTTGGTAGGCCCTAAACGCATAGACTTCTACACGTTTAGGACACATGCATCCGATTTAAACCAAACCTCCTTAGTCGCCTTTCACAACATGCGTGGTAGGTAACAGTGGTTCTACTCTTTACACCCCAAATTTGGGCCCCGGTAACCACTCTGGCGGAATCCTGATTGAATGTTTAATTAAAAAAATATTGTACTTAATAACTAGTATGAAATTGAACACAGTATATTATCTGCAAGTTGAGAAGATGTTGTTGTTTAGTGGACATTCAGAATATCTAGGATCTTTACTATTAAAGCTTTTTTTCTGATTACTGAAATATATCACTCTACATTACTTTAAATACAAATTATTAATAGATACGCTACCATTGCACCAAATTTTTTTTCCTTGATCCAGAAGCACTTGAGCTGTCAGTTCTTCGGCTCGGTGCCATGTACATCGTAACCCTTCGGTTCGGTGCCACGAACACCGTAAATATGGAGAACCTGTGGCTTTTCTGCCAGCCCGCGTAATTGAACCGCACTCACAGGGGGCTGGTCACCCGTCGTCAAACGCGCTACGAACATGCTGGGCAGCTGGCACCATTGCACAATAAACACACCGCTTTCTATTAGTAGTCAATAAACAAAATACCAATCTTGCAATTCAGAATGAAAAATATAGTTCCGTTGACATTTAGTCACGTTTTTAAATGACAGATCATATTGCTGCACACCTTTCTTAGTTAGTACAGATTTAGTGATAATAACAGCTTTTAAAAGAATACATAAGATTGATGATAGATAAAGAACACACTGATTCTACTGTGAATTGAAACTACATAAACCACGGATTGGAAATTTAAATCACGTATTGGCCAGTCTCGCAAAACAGAGTCGACTCAGATTTGTTAGTTATTTAAAGGGATGCCGACACTTTTTTTCATTGAAAAAGCAGATGGTGTGGGGTTAGGGGGCAGAAAAAATATTGAAAAATTGAAGAAAAAAAATCCCTAGACATACTGTTACTCAGAGAAAAAGAAATGTCTTGAAATTCTGATTAGCATTAAAGCCAGCACTGCAGTAAAATAGTTTGCTAGAAATGTATAACATGGACCCAATGGCCACACGTAGGATATCACTACCAAATACTTAGATCCCAAACTCTTATCCTGTTATGTTCTATTTGAGAAGTCAACTCCCTAACCACTTAGTCATATTGAAATCGTTATCGCGGTGGGCATATGTAGCTTAAGTAGTAGTGAGCTCAATCACAACCCAAGTGTACCTGGTTCAAACTCCGCGGCAGGCAGTTTGGAAGCAAATTCGTTTCCGTGGGATTTTCACGAAAGGTAATAGTCCTCACCGTTTAGAAAACAATGGCAAACTACTGAACGTATAAGTGGTGTTTAGAAAATCATCGATTCGTTTACTGTACGGCTACGTCCTGTAAAGGATATACCAGAATTTTCATTGTCATATTCGCTCCTAACCAAGCTGGATATTATGAGTTCTCACTTTCTTCCTATCTCTTCTTGGTGTTGTGTGTGTAATGATTGTATCAAGTCACACCTCTGACTGGGCGAAAAACGCGTTGTATCCAGTCACACCTCTGACTGGGGGGAAAACCCGTAGAAGCAAAACTCTAGAATGATAATGAAAATAATAGGTATATCTGACACATTCTTGCTCCGGCCGCCGTGACCAGCCTTGTACATATTGCACCATATTTTAGTTCCGGAACAGACGTGCCAGTTTGGAAAATTAATCGTAACAAAGTGAGCCCAGATAATGTGTAATGTACGAGACAGACATACAAATCCGGGAGAAATGTAGCAATGCCAAAGACACTTAACAGACTGACACGCGCTTTGTGTTTCCTTTGAACAAAAACATGTATCCCTATTTTGAACACACACACCCTCTCTTTCTCTGCTTTTAGCCCGGATTGTGGTATAGACCCTCAACCAACTCATGCCAAGTCTAGCTATCTCCTGCAGCTGCCTTCAGCTTTTATTTTTGGACTACTCCATGGCATTTTCTTATTTTAAATCTGGAGGTTTAGTTTAAAATAGAAAGCATTTAAATTCTAAGATGTCACAGTGCGTATTATATATGCTTCTTCTTTTCCTTCGAACGCTCCACTTGTTAACCACTCTTTGTGATTTGTATGTGATCCAAGCCTAAGAGCGATTGTATGTTGTGCCAGTTATGCGCCTAACAGGTAGGCCAGCACATCCGATTTCTGCGACGCTTTTTTTTTACTAGGTTAACTTCCTTATGCCCTGACCTCATTCGCCTCTTAGCGCCTGTGTGTTGCCTGGGCCTTCAATGGGAGCAAATAATAGTAACACTGCGACATACAAGGCATGCCGTAAGAGGCGACTGAGGTAGGGCACAGGGAAGCTACACTAGTAAATAAAAAGCGTAATTGAATGTGCTCATCTACTTGTAGACCTACTGGCACAACGTACAATCGCTCTTAGACTCGAATCACACACACACACCATAAAGAGTGGTTTAACAAGTGGCTGATATGGAGCGTCCGAAGAAGAAGTCATCTCTTACGACATGCTTTATAGGTCGTAGTGTTACTATTCTTTGCTCCTCTAGCGAGTGTCGGCAACACACGGCAATTATCTATGCGAATGGCTCTGTCAATGCCACTTTAGTTATATTTAACTTTTTTAATGAATACTTTTGTTGTTGTGAACAGCCATCAATCAATCAATCTGTGTGATGAAAAAACAACAACACTAGAAATACATCTTCAACGCTACATAGGAACAGAGTTGAAACTCGTACTCTCTTTAAGGTTCATGAACAAACAATAAACATGCAATAGTATTTGTTTATAACATGTTTTCTTGTTTCTGATCATAGTTCTTCGTGTTTATAAAGTTCAGTTTTCAGCTTATTTCTTTTATGAATATAATACATATTTATTATGGATAGATGGTGCATTGTAATCATGCTAACAGATGCATAAATCCTTCATTCAAGCCATCCGAAGAGACTCAAGACAAATAAAGATGACTACGACCCTTGGTTACAACCCTGGAGAGTGAGACAGTAGAAAACTAGTCATGACAGAGATGAAGTGTCTACGCAGAATGCTGGGGGTAACAAGAAGAGACAGGTTTAGAAATGAAGACATCAGGATAAACAGTGGGTACAACATCAGTACTGAACTTCATCAAGAAACAACAAATTAAATGGTTCGTCCACATAAGCAGATTACCAACAGACAATGATGTGCCTCAAAGAGCAATGTTACTGTGATACAGTGGATACAAAGCAAAAGGTCGGTCACGCAAAAGGTGGACATCAGAGATAACAGAGGCGACGAAAGACACTGTTTATGAAGCGCGCACACAAGCCCGTTTTATAAATTTCTTCTTATCATGAAGCTGTTAGACAAATCAATACTGGAGAAAAGAAAGACAAAGCGCATAGAGAGGCTCGCTCCAGGTGTCTCCTTTTTCAACCTGACCCTGAAAGGCAAAACAGGATTAGAGAATAGATAGAGAATAGAGTAAGAACATACTTCATTTCGTCGCTTTTAGTTTCTCTAAAAATGTGAAAAAGATGTGAGTAAAAAGGGTAACTACCAGACAAGAACGCTTTGTCAGAGGCACAAGATATGTGACATACAGTCGCACAGGCAGACTATAAAGGATCTTTGATATTTTTTGTTTTTCAATATCTTTGTGGCCTCCCATGGTTTCATGTATTTCTCTCATGTCATTTATTAAGAGTTCTCCAGCAATAACTGAGTACTATATTTTTGTTAAGCGTATGACATTAGTATGTGTATCCAATCTACCCCCCTTCCTTATTACTCACTCCATGTGAAGGTCCGTCTCATGTGAAGGTCCGTCTATGAAGACATGAATCCACGGTTATGTTGGATATTGGCTGTTGAGATGATCCAGTGTTTTAGTTTTCAGAACTATTAGAGTTTTATTCAGCTTTGTTTTAGGACTGTATCTAGGACAGTGTAATGTTTCTCTTGTTGCAGTGTTATGTTATGCGATCGACGTCATGGCACATTGGGCATTCCCATGCATGTTCTGTCCTACGCTGCAGCAGCCATCCTAATGTCCATTTGCTCACAGTACCCAATGAGAAGTTGATTACTATATCTTCTCTCTCTACCACGAAGACGACACTGTCTGGCATGTCCACGCTTAATTCTCGAACTCGTTCCAGTGTCTGAGTCTTGCCCATGTCACATAATTGAGATCGTACCGCATTGATGTTGCAGTGTGTTTCGAGCTGCTCCCATTCCTGTTGTATTTTAAAAAAATATTTTTATTGACAATCAATATTTTCTTAATATATGGTTGAAGCTTGGTCTTTTTAATCGGTTCGTGGTTAATTTTTTCATGTTTACTTGAATGGGATACTGTTTTAGTCGTCTGAATTTGTCTGTGAGTCAGAGTAGTTTAATGTCAATTGAAGAAGGTGAGCATGGAATTACACATCCTTGTATCTCTGCTACTGATTTTCAATTCTGCTGATGACTTTCTTCTGTGAAATGATGCTGAGCTCTGGAGTATTTTTCCCGCTATTATCATCGGTTGTTTTTTCCTCCTATTATCATCCTTTGTGTTTATGTCTCTGTATGGAAGTTTTCAAACCGCTTGTTTGCGTGCCGAAGATCGTGGGTTCGAATCTGGACTGCGTCATTCAGTTCGCGAGTGCATTTCTCCTAGAAATATATCAATTTATTGCGAGAGTTACGTAGTTCGTGCTTTGTACAGTGCTCTCATTAGATGACGTGTTGTTTCGTTTGTAGAAGAACTAGCCAAGCCCGGTACAATGAAGTCAATTATTGACCTTTAAGCGCTTTTTAAAAATCTTTTGTTTATGTTCCTCTCAATTATGTATATATGTTCCTCTGAATTATGTATACATGTTCCTCTCAATTATGTATATATGTTCCTCTCAATTATGTATATATGTTCCTCTCAATTATATATATATATATATATATATATATATATATATGTTCCTCTCAATTATGTATATATGTTCCTCTCAATTATGTATATATGTTCCTCTCAATTATGTATATATGTTCCTCTCAATTATGTATATATGTAAATATGTTCCTCTCAATTACGTATATATGTTCCTCTCAATTATGTATATATGTCCTCTCAATTATGTATATATGTTCCTCTCAATTATGTATATATGTTAAGATGTACCTCAACCTAATTCTTAGAACCATAAAAGTTATAAACTATAATGCCGTAGTTAAGTGAAGAGCTAGATACCTCACAGTACATAAAATATGATCAAGATCTTGAGTTTTGAATTTGAGTTGGTTATATTTTGTCCTTTCAACTTTCCATCGTTAAACTCAGCGGTTCCCAAACCTTGCATTATCGTGGACCCTCTTTTAAATACATTTTGCTGCCTCGGACCCCCATAAGTTTCTATATATGCAAATCTTCTAGCGATGGAGTTATTATTACACCACACCAACAGTCAAGCTGGCTCCAATTTCTCAAACTGCGGGAAACTTCAAATGATCGTTCATTTTGTCCTGTCAGACATTTAGACTCCGCTCTGGTCCGAGTCCTTTGATTTAGCAGCGGAACTAGTTTACCACTGTTTTTATACATGTTTCTAAAATTTATTTTTCTGATTAAAATGTCAAAGATCATAATATTTATTCCGCCCCAGTGGTTACCGGGGCCCAAATTTGGGGTGTAAAGAATAGAACCACTGTTACCTGCCCAGCATGTCGTAAGAGGCGGCTAAGGAGGTTTGGCTGAAAACGGATTCACGTGTCCTAAACATGTAGAAGTTATGCATTTAGGGGCCTACCAAACCAATGTGCAACGTATACATGTTCTTGGCAAAGATCAAACATATCTCAAAGAGTGATTAAAATTGGTGGTAAAGAACGTACGCAAAGAAGAAGAAGAAAGATAATATTTATTCAAGCGCTTGAGGACACCCTATGAGTACCTCACGGACCCCAGGGGTTCCACGGACTCCAGCTTGAGAAACGTTCTCTAGCTCATGGAAAGACGTAACAGTTTACATTTTACATATAAGCCGACCAGTGTATGCCAACAAGCAGAGTCTACTTACTCCATCTCTTCTTGACTGCGTAGCCAGACTCCTAATTACTTGTTTACTCCTGCGCTGTTCTCAAAACATGCCCTTGACACATGAGAAATTATTCTTTCTTTAAACTAATTAGTTTACTTTGAGTATTAAATCTCTACAGCGCTCGTTTTAATGATCCTGTTAGCTGTCACAGAGATTCTTAACCTTTCTTCTCTAAATGATATATTACCTCCAGTGGCCGTATTCATTGTATATTTATTATCAATTATCCTCTGACATATAACATGATTGGTTCTATTGATTGATTGATTGATTGATTGATAGGACCATTATCATTGCACTTCGGTGAGTTACCATGTGTTCTTCGATATCTTTCTTACACAGGAAGTTACGTCTGTCCAGGAGCTAGAGGATGGAAAGTTGGAAAGTTATGTCTGTCCAGGAGCTAGAGGATGGAAAGTTGGAAAGTTATGTCTGTCCAGGAGCTAGAGGATGGAAAGTTGGAAAGTTATGTCTGTCCAGGAGCTAGAGGATGGAAAGTTGGAAAGTTATGTCTGTCCAGGAGCTAGAGGATGGAAAGTTATGTCTGTCCAGGAGCTAGAGGATGGAAAGTTGGAAAGTTATGTCTGTCCAGGAGCTAGAGGATGGAAAGTTGGAAAGTTATGTCTGTCCAGGAGCTAGAGGATGGAAAGTTATGTCTGTCCAGGAGCTAGAGGATGGAAAGTTGGAAAGTTATGTCTGTCCAGGAGCTAGAGGATGGAAAGTTGGAAAGTTATGTCTGTCCAGGAGCTAGAGGATGGAAAGTTACGTCTGTCCAGGAGCTAGAGGATGGAAAGTTGGAAAGTTATGTCTGTCCAGGAGCTAGAGGATGGAAAGTTATGTCTGTCCAGGAGCTAGAGGATGGAAAGTTGGAAAGTTATGTCTGTCCAGGAGCTAGAGGATGGAAAGTTGGAAAGTTATGTCTGTCCAGGAGCTAGAGGATGGAAAGTTACGTCTGTCCAGGAGCTAGAGGATGGAAAGTTGGAAAGTTATGTCTGTCCAGGAGCTAGAGGATGGAAAGTTATGTCTGTCCAGGAGCTAGAGGATGGAAAGTTGGAAAGTTATGTCTGTCCAGGAGCTAGAGGATGGAAAGTTATGTCTGTCCAGGAGCTAGAGGATGGAAAGTTATGTCTGTCCAGGAGCTAGAGGATGGAAAGTTATGTCTGTCCAGGAGCTAGAGGATGGAAAGTTGGAAAGTTATGTCTGTCCAGGAGCTAGAGGATGGAAAGTTGGAAAGTTATGTCTGTCCAGGAGCTAGAGGATGGAAAGTTGGAAAGTTATGTCTGTCCAGGAGCTAGAGGATGGAAAGTTATGTCTGTCCAGGAGCTAGAGGATGGAAAGTTATGTCTGTCCAGGAGCTAGAGGATGGAAAGTTATGTCTGTCCAGGAGCTAGAGGATGGAAAGTTGGAAAGTTATGTCTGTCCAGGAGCTAGAGGATGGCAAGTTATGTCTGTCCAGGAGCTAGAGGATGGAAAGTTGGAAAGGTGAAACGTTCGTGTGGTGCCGGGGCTCGTAAGGGGAGCAAAGAATAGTAATACTGGGACCTATGAGGCATGTCGCTTAGAGGCGACTGAAGTATGGGCCTAGGGAAGCTACCCTAGTAAATAAAAATTATCGCATAAATCGGCAGGCCTACTTGTAGGCGCATAACTGACACAGCTTACAATCGCTCTTAGGCTCAGATCACATACAAATCACACAGTGGTTAACAAGTGATCGATATGGATCGTTCAAAGAAAAAAAAGAAGAAATGTTTGTTGACAATCTTATTTTAGGATAACTTCTAAATATGCACTTATTGTAATGCATTGACGTCATTTGTGACCCTCATGGTAGTTTCTGCTGCTATTTGTGTTGTAACCATGCCACCATAATCGTAAAATGAATACAATGTTTATATATGCAACCCTGTTTCTACTGATGGCATATTGATGTTTGCTGGTGTCTATAAGCTACTGTGTTTTGGGGGAAACCAGCTGAGTTGCAATGTTTTCTTCGTCATTTTTTCTTGTTAGAGTCGTGCGTAGCTAGCTCAGACTTTTAACAAAATATTCTGTCCAACTTCAAGACTGCCCCGAATATGATATACTGAGGTAACTTCACTGGCCTAACTTCACTGGCCTAACGAAACAACACTCGACAAAAAACTTCACGGACCTCTGCGTGAGTTACAAGAGACAACGTTGAGTATATAGACAATATTTCAAGCCAACGAAAGGAAGGAAGGATACAAGAGACAACGTTGAGTATATAGACAATATTTCAAGCCAACGAAAGGAAGGAAGGATACAAGAGACAACGTTGAGTATATAGACAATATTTCAAGCCAACGAAAGGAAGGAAGGATACAAGAGACAACGTTGAGTATATAGACAATATTTCAAGCCAACGAAAGGAAGGAAGGATACAAGAGACAACGTTGAGTATATAGACAATATTTCAAGTGAACGAAAGGAAGGAAGGAGAGTTCAGTCCCTTCATATTGTAAATTGAACTAGAGTTCTGTCCCCACATATTGTTAGTTCACATTGTGCACCACTAAATTGTTTGTTTTGGCTGCAATTGTTTCTAGCGATCATAATAAGTGAAGGTTGCAGAAGGACACAGTTGAAATAAAGAGTTCATGTAAACAACTGCAACAGCAGAAAATGTATATATAGAGAGAGAGAAACGAAACAAAAATAGGATTTTAAAAAAAAAATATACATTTAGAAATGAGTTAATTATAGAATAATAAATCAGAGGGTCGCAGACAGGTTGTTCCATTCCATTTGTTGTAACAGTTGCCAGATTAACATTTTCATAATAGGCCAAATAATACTTGAGAAAAAAAAGGTCAAAACAAATTTAAACATTTTGTTCCTCCTACTGGTTATCAAGTGAGAATCTTTTTGATTCACTTCATTGCTGTCATTCTTACATGAACAAGCGGGACATTATCAACATAATTAAATGTAGGCTTGTAGCATTTTTGTGCAATAACTGTCTGTTTGTAGTTTCATATTTGCTTGACATACAGTCGTTCTGCCCTGATTCTCAAAATACCATCAAAAAAAGTAATTGACATTTTGGATATCTAGATGAGCTTCAGTGAATTGCTGACATAACACAATCGACTCCGCAGCCACATGTTTACAAAATTCAAGATTGACAATTCAGCCATGTATACGTGTGGACACGCACATCCGACTGCAGAGCACATACTTCAAGACTGCCCCAAATATGATATACTGAGCAAACTCACTGGCCTAACGAAACAACACTCGACATAAAATTACACGGACCTTTGCGTGAGCTACAAAAGATAGTGAAGTTTATACAAGAGACAATGTTGAATATATAGACAATATTTCAAGTGAACAAAAGGAAGGAAGGATACAAGGAACGAAAGGAAGGAAGGATATAAGGAATGAAATGAAGGAAGGATACAAGAGACAATGTTGAATATATAGACAATATTTCAAGTGAACGAAAGGAAGGAAGGATACAAGAGACAATGTTGAATATATAGACAATATTTCAAGTGAACGAAAGGAAGGAAGGATACAAGGAACGAAAGGAAGGAAGGATACAAGAGACAATGTTGAATATATAGACAATATTTCAAGTGAACGAAAGGAAGGAAGGATACAAGAGACAATGTTGAATATATAGACAATATTTCAAGCAAACGAAAGGAAGGAAGGATACAAGAGACAATGTTGAATATATAGACAATATTTCAAGTGAACGAAAGGAAGGAAGGATACAAGAGACAATGTTGAATATATAGACAATATTTCAAGCAAACGAAAGGAAGGAAGGGAATTGCTCTTCTGTAGGAAGAATGCACAATATTCTGTTTCTGGCAATCAAGTGCCGTGCCTGCCGGCGATCATGTCTCTCCACAACTCTCTTTGCTTGGTGCATGTAATCAGTTCTGACGTCGATCTTTTGTGAAACCATGATGTCAGGGGCCATCCAACATCTTCTCCGTCTTCCACGATCTCTCCTTCCCTGAATTTTACCTGTAGTCAGCAAATGTTCTAAACCTTCTCTTCGCATTATATGCCCGAAGAATCTTGATTGTCTGATTCTTATTCTTTTGATAAGGTTTCTTTGTATGCAGGCCTGATTTAAAATCTCCACATTTGTTTTCTTAGCTGTCCATGGCATTTTCAGCATTATTCTGTAAAACCACATCTCTGTGGCTTTCAATGATCGTATTGATTGTTTGTTCATTGTCCATGATTCGCTGCCATGCATAAGTATTGGTTCAATATAACACGGGCGTTTTCGCAATGTCATTGGTAGTGAGTTCACGCAGAGTTGTGTTTTCATTTTCATAAAAGCTGCTTTTGCTTGAGCTATTCTACCCCTAATCTCTGTTGTACATCTTCCATCTGATGTTAGGAATGTTTCCAGATACTTGAATGGATGGACTTGTTTCAGTGTTGTGTTATTTATTTTGATATTACTGTTTCTATAGGAATGTATAATATTCTGTTTCTCTAGGAATGTACAATAATATTCTGTTTCTGTGGGAACGTACACTATTCTGTTTCTGTATGAATGTACAATTTTCTTTTTCTGTAGGAATGTACACTATTCTGTTTCTGTATGAATGTACAATTTTCTGTTTCTGTAGGAATGTACACTATTCTGTTTCTGTATGAATGTACAATTTTCTGTTTCTGTAGGAATGTACACTATTCTGTTTCTGTATGAATGTACAATATTCTGTTTCTGTAGGAATGTACACTATTCTGTTTCTGTATGAATGTACAATTTTCTGTTTCTGTAGGAATGTACACTATTCTGTTTCTGTATGAATGTACAATTTTCTGTTTCTGTAGGAATGTACACTATTCTGTTTCTGTATGAATGTACAATTTTCTGTTTCTGTAGGAATGTACACTATTCTGTTTCTGTATGAATGTACAATATTCTGTTTCTGTAGGAATGTACACTATTCTGTTTCTGTATGAATGTACAATTTTCTGTTTCTGTAGGAATGTACACTATTCTGTTTCTGTATGAATGTACAATTTTCTGTTTCTGTAGGAATGTACACTATTCTGTTTCTGTATGAATGTACAATTTTCTGTTTCTGTAGGAATGTACACTATTCTGTTTCTGTAGGAATGTACATTATTCTGTTTCTGTAGGAATGTACACTATTCTGTTTCTGTATGAATGTACAATTTTCTGTTTCTGTAGGAATGTACACTATTCTGTTTCTGTATGAATGTACCATTTTCTGTTTCTTTAGGAATGTACACTATTCTGTTTCTGTATGAATGTACAATTTTCTGTTTCTGTAGGAATGTACACTATTCTGTTTCTGTATGAATGTACAATTTTCTGTTTCTGTAGGAATGTACACTATTCTGTTTCTGTATGAATGTACAATTTTCTGTTTCTGTAGGAATGTACACTATTCTGTTTCTGTATGAATGTACAATTTTCTGTTTCTGTAGGAATGTACACTATTCTGTTTCTGTATGAATGTACAATTTTCTGTTTCTGTAGGAATGTACACTATTCTGTTTCTGTATGAATGTACAATTTTCTGTTTCTGTAGGAATGTACACTATTCTGTTCAGAATTTGATACTAGAATTAGCTAGATCTTCTTCTTCTTCGAACGCTCCATATCGAGCACTTGTTAACCACTCTTTGTGATTTGTATGTGATCTGAGCCTACGAACGATTGTATATTGTACCAGTTATGCGCCTACAAGATGCGAACATCCGATTTATGCGATGCTTTTCATTTAGTAGGATAGCTTCCTAGGCCGCTACCTCAGTCGCCTCTTACGACATGCCTTGTAAGTCGCAGTGTTATTATTAGTTGCTCCCCATGAGAGCAGTGGCAACAATTAGCTAGATGAATCATATGTTTCTGCCCATCCGCATCATATGTTTCTGCCCATCCGCATCATATAGTATTGTATGTTCTGAAGTCGTTTTATTGTTGAATTATTCATTTTGTGCTTACTTATATAATACTATATATGCACATGCCTTTGTCCGAAACGTCCATTTTATTAGTATTACTGCAGCCTCCCCACGGTCTCCAGATCTGATCTGATCCAGTCTAAGCACCTCAGATTTGTAAGTTTGCATACATTGTTCAGGTGCAAGACTAATTCTCGTACAGTTATGAAGATCGACTTTCTTTTCTTCCGTTTTCAGACATCGTTTTGTATACTTTTAAAGTAGTTAGTGACCGAGTCCATGTACATCTCCATATAGCTTGTCTTGGACTGATATGGAGATTGGCCATGTGTTTTATCTGTTCCCTGTATGTTGGACATTCTTGCAGTATGTGTGTCTCGTTACTCGTATAGCCTTAACCAGCGAAAACTTTGAATGTTTTAACCAACGAAAATATGACGTGCCTCAACCAGCGAAAAAAATATTTCAACTGACGAAAAAAAGCTAAACATGTTTTGACTCAAAATTCTACGGATCTGATTTAATATTGTTGTTGTTCATCTACTTTGTCTTTTTGTTCGACTCTTGTCTTTCCTATCAGAACACAGCCACAGTAGCTTCAATTAACTATAGTCCTAACTTTATGTTTTTCATAGACCCGTTAGATTATGAATTAGTGTCGTTTTGATCATCCATATTTTCTCCACAACCAGTAAAATCGAGGGTAGACGAGACAGAGGAAGACAGAGAGATAAAATTTTGGATAGCCTGACTTCATGGCGCGGTGGAGCGTCAACATCTGAGTTGATAGCAAACACCGACGACAGAGATTTGTGGAGATCCATGATCGCCTACGCCAGCCGGCACGGCACCTGTTGATGATGATATTTTCTCCCTGTATTACGCATATAGTTGATACACTTCAATTATTTGGCAGTTTGTGTGCTCAGTTTACATATACAGAAGTATGTTTCACCATTTTGTATATTTCTGTACATGTTACTTCTCAAATCTGTCTGTCTGTCTTCTTGTTACATTTCTACTTCATCACTTTCTGAATTCTCTGCTTCTTCTTCGTCTTCTTCACTTTCTTCTTCTTCATTTTCTTCTTCTACGAACGTTGTAATAGATTGTTTTATCACGGGTACACACATCTGCTGTTAATGAAAATCATGGTATATCCTTTACAAAACTTCACCATCAACCACAGTCAACGAGTCGTTGACTTTCTAGTCACCACTTACACGTACAGTAGTTTGCCATTGCTTTCTGAACGGTAAGGTCTATTTTTACCGTTCGTAAAATTCCACGGGAACAAATTTGCTTCTAAACAGCTCGCCTTGAAGTTTGAAACAGGTACACTTGGGTTGTGGTCGAGCTTACTTTTCTTAAGCTACAGATGCCCGCATCTGCTGTAGCAATCTTATATCTGATAATGGAGGCTTAGTCTGTTATGTCTTGTACATAGCCAAAAAAACGAAAATCCGAAAATCTATAAACACTTTTTTTTTTCATGAGTTATCCAAACACGACAGGGGTTCTCAGGCACTTGTCTGAACATTGTATACATTTTGGTAATCTAATCCTGTAACAACAATCCAAAAATGTCTTTGTTGCTTTGTCTGACCAAGTATTACTAGCGCAGTGAGATTTATTCAATTCTTTCATTCAGATTTAGTTACCCTCCTAAAATCTGAAGTGTTATGCACACCTGGCCCAGATCTTCATGTTTTACTAAACTAACTATCGTTACTGTATGTAACACCGTTTTTTTACAGCGGTGTAGGACAACTGGGACAAGAGCCTGGGGAATATAATGACCGCATGGCTAGTGCAGTCGCCGCGACGCTGTTCAGGTTATGATTTTTCATTGATGCCCCCAACATAAAAAAAAATTCTTGTCCTTACCGTGAATTGAACACGGGTCTCTTGCATGGGAGCTGCGCTCTAATCCATTCGACCAGACGCTTTACTAACATTATCAAAGAAACAATGGAAGGAAAAAGAGCAAATGGAAGGCAGAGAAAGTAAATGATGCAGACAAAATGAAAGAGTGGGACAACTAGAAAAAAAAACCCCGGAAAATGTTCTATAACCTTTGCAGATGGTAGGTTATAAAGTGCATGTCACTTAACATTTTCTATATCGGAGTTGGCGTCTATAGCTTAAGCGATAGTGAGCTCGATCACAACTCAAGTGTACTTGGTTCAAACTCCGCCGCGGACAGTTTAAAAGCAAATTTGTTCTCGTGGAATTTTACGAGCTTTAAAATACAGACATCATCGTTGACAAAGCAATGGCAAACTACTGAACGTATAAGTGTGCCTAGAAAAACCAATGACTAGTTTACTGTGGTTGATGGTGATGTCATGTAAAGGATATGCCAGGATTTTCATACCCTTGTATACTATAGAAGGTTTAATATCATTCCTCACTCGTGGAATGTCGGGTACCGGAAATGAACCAACAATCCGTTTCTATCCGATTTGAAAACTAAAGGCTATACGTATTGTGTTTATTCGTTCTACTGAAATACTGTAATCTTTTTTTTTCTTTAATTCTGTTTTGCCTCACAGATTTCTATAACGGGCTATTGTGTGCGCTTCATAAACAGTGTTTTTCGTTGCCCTTGTTATCTCTGAGGTTCACCTTTTGCATGAACGAATTTTTGCTGAAAAACCTTAATCTAATTGATATTCAGATGTAAGTTCAGAAGAAATAGACCTAACAGAAACTAAAACAGAGGTGGACAGAATTTGAGGTGAAGTTTAGGATCTTTTTTCATCTTTTGTTAGCTAACCCTGGCATACAGCAACTCGTTCATTGAGGAAGTAGTAAATGGGGCTGGTACATTTGGTTTGTGATCGAGCTAACTACTGCTTATTAAGACGCCCACAGAGATGGTATTGAAATGAAAATCGTGACATTTCCATTACAGAACTTCGCTGCACAACTTATACTTTTAGTATTTTACCATTGCTTTCTGAACGGTGAGGTCTATTTTTATCGTCTGCTTCCAAATTGCCCGCCACGGTGTTTGAACCAGGAACACTTGGTACATTTGAGTCGAGCTCACTGTCGCTTAAGCTACAGGCGCACACATAGATGGTAAAACCGATCCTTTATCTTTTGTATAGATGGTGTCTCATTCTGATGTTTCCGTGAGCAGCTAAAAAATTCGAATATGATCCCGTCTGGGGAGCTGATGATAATCATCATTTTGTATTTGAACTTTGTGATCTATATGGGACAGAGTAGTCACCGTCAAATTGAAAATCGGGAAAAAGAATCTTGTAAAAAGAGCACTAAAGTGCACGATTTCGAGACGCAAAAAAAAGAATACAAGGAGAGATAGAGTGAGAAACAAGAATATCAGAAGCATCGTTGGTACTATACCATGCATACAGTACATCGAGAAGCAAAGAATCAAGTGGTTCGGCCATCTAATGAGAATGGAACCACATTTACTACCATCACTTGCCTACAATAATCGACTGTCAGGGCGCAGAGCACGAGGCAGGCCAAGAACACGATGGATAGATATAATCTCAGAGTCCATGCGAAAGCATGGACTGACAACGTCAAGCGCAACACACCTAGCACAAGATAGAAACTAACTCTCCCCACGACGCTTCACGGCAAATGTGGTTAAGATAAGATAAGATAAGAAAGAAAACAACGGACAAGGGAGATAGGACAAGAAAAAGACAGGTAAGAAGTCAATAGTGGTACCACAGAACGCAGGACTGAGTTGTAGTGAGCAACCTCCCTACCCTTATATGATCATAACTGACTGAATTAGGAGAGAGAGATGATATTTACAAGGACCTAAATGAGGAAGTAACGACATTTCGGCAAATTGGATATATACATATTGTTTATCATCATCAAATAGCTTGTCCTGAGCAGAACTTTGTCACCCCAACAGTCCTCCGGAATTTTCTCTCTCATAGGCCATATGTCCTGCCTCTGCAGCCGTCATGTTCAGACCATCAGTTACATCCTGAATCCATCTTCTCCGTGGTCTTCCTCTTCTTTTCTTTGCCGGTATGCCTCCTTCCATGATGATCTTCTCCAGCCCTTCATTTCTTTCTATATGTCCAAAATATCTCAATTTTCTCTTTCGTATTTATAGCATCAGCCAGTTTTCTTTGATTTTGAGTTCTTTCTGGATAGATCTATTTGTTCTCTTCTCTGTCCAAGATATACGGAGAACTCTTCTGTAACATAAGTTTTAATTGTGTGATTTACGAGTTAGAACATGTCGTTTTCTACTTGGATACCAGATTTACGATGTTCGTGGCACCGAACCGAAGGGTTACGATGTACATGGCACCGAACCGAAGGGTTACGATGTACATGGCACCGAACCGAAGGGTTACGATGTACATGGCACCGAACCGAAGGGTTACGATGTACACGGCACCGAACCGAAGGGTTACGATGTACATGGCACCGAACCGAAGGGTTACGATGTACACGGCACCGAGCCGGACAGCTGAAAGTTCAAGTTGTTTCTGGATCGAAAAAAATACTTCTTGGATTCATGCAGTTTAATTGTATCATTTAAATTTAGAACCTTTTTTTCTTTCTCTATTTGTTACGATTGATAAACTAAAATGATAAACTGAGTTTGCTAAAATTCTGCCACTGACGTGTTTGTCCTTAGTGTTATTAAACGTATTGTTAGATAAAGAAAGGAATAGTAGATGTAAGGACAGAAGATCTGTTATAGAGATATAAAGGAATCATATTCTTCTTCTGTGTTCTCACTAGATTGGGATTTCGGATTCTCTAATAAAGGCAGCCGTCTGCATCAGATTATCAGCCACGCTATACAGTTTGTCTTGGACGCTAGTGTAAGTGGGCCACCTCTTTCTTCTCAAGTCTGCATACTAGGGCAGTTCTGTAGGATATGTTCTGCTGTCATACTCGCCAACCCACAGGTCGTTGGTGCCTATCTTGAATTTAGTGTACATGTGCTGTCTCATTCTGTTGTGACCCGTCCGGAGGTAAAATATGACTGTCTGGTCCCTTCTGGACAGTTGGTAATATCCATCGTCGTTGTGTTTTGGGTGTTCTTTATCACACTTTGTTTTGTAGTGCCCTTTGGTGATTGTTTTTACTTCTTCATAGCTGACCAGGTTGTCATCACCGTGAGGTGAAAACTGTTATATCGTTACCATTTTGATTTACTTGGGGTTCTTATCGTTGTTTGGTCACCATCTGCACATATGTTGTTGATACGTTTCAAATTGTATTTTTGTTGATTAAATCAAGATGAAGGAACGAGTAGAGTTATGTCTAATTAATTTTTAAAAAGTCTAAAGATGAAAAATTAATTTCATTGCACGAAGTTTTAACTAAATAGCTCAGTCCCTCTCCTCAGAAACGACTCTCCACATTCTGCGAGTATTTCATAAAGCAGGGATTTGTGGCTCTGGAAAAAAAGCGCACATTTAAACCGAATGGCGTGGTCTGGATTTCGAACACACGATCTTCAGAACATAAAACCAAACGCCTTAATTGCTTCGCTAGAGAAACACCCACGCTTCCTTCCCCAATGATTATTGTTAAACATGTTTTTTTTTATTACGAAAGGTTGACGTGGCATTGCGTGGAGAGAAGTAGGCAAAATGGGGATTTCCATTGAAACATGAGGAATAGCCACAGAGGGGATCCAGCCAAAGCTGGGTCAAACCTGGGAGGAAGATATATTTTTCCACAAGGCAAGAACAAAGAAACAATACACCGAATATAATATAAAATATAATAATAGAGTTTAATAAGAGTCATATTGTGAAGCAGAAGCACTAGCAAACAATGTATTGCGACCCGTCTTACAAGTAATGATTGCAATGTATTTTCCAATACTTTCATCCAGCTATACACCAGACCAAGTGTCGTCTTCACATGGACGATTGACTGAAGATGCAACATATTATCTTAAGTGATTATTATAACAACTCCGGCACAGACTTCTTTCTTCTCTTCTTCTTCCAACGCTCCATATCGACTACTTGTTCAACCACTCTTTGTGATGTGTATGTCATCTGAGCCTAAGCGCGATTGTACGTTGTGCCAGACATGCGCCTACAAGTAGGCCAGGACATACGTTTTATGCAATGCTTTTTATTTTCTAGGGTAGCTTCCCTATGCTCCTACCTCAGGCGCCTCTTACGACATTCCTTGTAGGTCGCAGTGTTACTATTCTTTGCTCCCATTGCGAGCCCTGACAACACACGGGTGCTCCACAAGCTAAATCTACTAGTTCTAACACAAACTGGAAACCTCATCAGAATTCTTCTCCACACTGCGCCCACAGCTTCTCATAGATACTCAAGTACTTTTCAACTTGGTAAAAGCCTCAGCCTCATAACACACAAACTCCGCGCCGATTTCTCACTTTCCAAATAAAAAAAAGTCTGATATCCATTTACAGTTAAGTGGACTTCAGAAATAACAGAGGCAATGAAAAACACTATTTATGAAGCGCACACAAAATCCCGTTCTATAAATCTCTTCTTATCCTGACGCTTTGAGACAGAACAGGATTGGAGACAGGAAAGTTAAAGTTGGGTTGGCTAGGGAGCCTGGTTTGAATCCCTACACTGCGTAATATATTTCTTACAATAGTTATATGTTTAAGTAACGACGAGGTAGAAGTAGACCGCAATCAACGGAGATGTAAAGTACCTACTTTCCGCCTCTATCTCATGGGACGACACCACCCTCCTTGACAGAATGTCCAGATTATAATTTTCCTTTTAATACAAACTATCTTCTTCTTCTCTTCCACCATTTACTTCTTTATGGAGGTGTTCAGGCATGGGACACCCTCCTTGGCAGAATGTCCAGATTATAATTTTGCTTTTAATACAAACTTCTTCTCTTCCACCATTCACTTCTTTATGGAGGTGTTCAGGGGAGGGGGACGTAGTGATCTTATGTGTGCTTGTTTTAAGGCACTTTGTAAGCTGATATTCATTTTTGTAAGGCTGTTCTTGATGCCGTCGCTCCATCTTTTGCGTGGTCTTCCTCTTGCTTTGTACTCGTTATACTTTTTCTGTGTAGCTCTCTGTGGTAGGCGATACCAGGGCATTCTTGTCAGGTGTCCAAACCATTTAATCTGTTGTTCCTTTTATGAATTGCATGACTGGTTTCATATCCAGTCTTCTTCTGTTTCTTCATTTCTAATTTTGTCTCTTAATGTCACACCTGCCAATCCAAACTATACTGGGGAAAAAAGTCTTTAGAATGAGGCCTAAAGCCGAAGGATTAACTTTATTGCACCGGGTTTTATCCCACATGGCTCATTGCTCCTTTGCTGAATTGACACTCCACCTGCAGAGAGTATTTCACAACGCACGAATTCCGTAGCTCCTGCAACAATCCTAGGGGTTTCCGGAAAAAATGCACTTACAGTGAACAGAACGACGCGGTCCGGATTTGAACCCTCGACTTTCAGAACAAGACAATGACTTACCACTTAGCCACAGAGACCCCCTAAAAATGAAAGAGCCAAAGAAAGTTAAACATACATATTTGTAATACTGATATAATGATGTAACGCTCTAGATTCAGTTAATGACTGTTATTCTCATAGGAACATGTGGACTCTATACAACTGCGCTGTCCAACATTGTGTCCGTGGGTGATGTGATTCTCATAGGAACATATGGACTCTATACAACTGCGCTGTCCAACATTGTGTCCGTGGGTGATGTGATTCTCATAGGAACATATGGACTCTATACAACTGCGCTGTCTAACATTGTGTCCGTGGGTGATGTGATTCTCATAGGAACATATGGACTCTATACAACTGCGCTGTCTAACATTGTGTCCGTGGGTGATGTGATTCTCATAGGAACATATGGACTCTATACAACTGCGCTGTCTAACATTGTGTCCGTGGGTGATGTGATTCTCATAGGAACATGTGGACTCTATACAACTGCGCTGTCTAACATTGTGTCCGTGGGTGATGTGATTCTCATAGGAACATGTGGACTCTATACAACTGCGCTGTCTAACATTGTGTCCGTGGGTGCTATGATTCTCATAGGAACATGTGGACTCTATACAACTGCGCTGTCTAACATTGTGTCCGTGGGTGATGTGATTCTCATAGGAACATGTGGACTCTATACAACTGCGCTGTCTAACATTGTGTCCGTGGGTGCTATGATTCTCATAGGAACATATGGACTCTATACAACTGCGCTGTCTAACATTGTGTCCGTGGGTGCTATGATTCTCATAGGAACATGTGGACTCTATACAACTGCGCTGTCTAACATTGTGTCCGTGGGTGCTATGATTCTCATAGGAACATATGGACTCTATACAACTGCGCTGTCCAACATTGTGTCCGTGGGTGCTATGATTCTCATAGGAACATATGGACTCTATACAACTGCGCTGTCTAACATTGTGTCCGTGGGTGCTATGATTCTCATAGGAACATGTGGACTCTATACAACTGCGCTGTCCAACATTGTGTCCGTGGGTACTATAGATTCAGCTCTTCTTCTTTGCGTTCGTTCTTTACGACCAATTTTAATCACTCTTTGTGATATGTTTGATATTTGCCAAGAACGTGTATACGTTGCACATTGGTTTGGTTGGCCCCTAAACGCGTAGACTTCTACACGTTTAGGACACATGCATCCGATTTCATCCAAACCTCCTTAGACGCCTCTTACGACATGCGTGGCAGGTAACAGTGGTTCTATTCTTTACGCCACAAATTTGGGCCCCGGTAATCACTCGGGCGATATATTCAGTTAATGAACGTTATTCTCACATCAGAAACACGTGGACTCAATATTACTGCGCTGTCCAACATTGTGTCCGTGGGTGATGTGATTCTCATATGAACATATGGACTCAATACAACTGCGCTGTCCAACATTGTGTCCGCGGGTTGCCACGGTTCCCATTTGATACATCTCTAGCGCCCTATTATACTTTTCTGGCTGTAACGTTAATCAAAATGTCAGTAAAAACAATTGTGTTTCTGAACAACAATTGCGTTTCTGAACAACAATTTGTTTTTCTTCGTAAGCCCAATATTTGATAAAGTTATCATCTGTAATTATTTATATTCATCTTACTCTCAATATTACTATATCAATTCCTCCGTCTGTTGTCAGGGTTCTCAAGGAGCAAAGAATAGTAACACTGCGACCTACAAGGTAAGAGTCGACTGAGATAGGGGCCTATGGAAGCTACCCTAGTAAATCTGAAATCCCAATCTAGTGAGAACGCAGAAGAAGTATACTGTGATACAGATGGCCGATATGTGCCTGGGGTCAAATGCGCATAGGGACAACGCAGCACCAGGATTAGTGAACTGGCATTAATCAAGATCCTACCCCACCTCCACGTGGTGACCCTGGTAACAGACATTGATTTCTGTCTGGCTAAGCGGATAGGAATCGAGGGAGAGCTATTCTGGCGTGGGTAGGGATGCAGACGTAGTCACATTGGATGAAATCCGCCCGCAACACAGACGAGCGGAATCTCAGAGTGACTATTAAGGGCCGATGGGAAAAGCTGAAGGAATAACCATAAAGGGATGAAGGGTGCATTCAGAGAAGAGACGTGGGCCCGCGTGGAGCAAAACTTGGGCCCGCGATGAGTTGCATGGGCCCACATAGGGCGAAACTCGGAGCGATGAGGTGGGGGCCCGAGTTAGGCCCAGTGTCCGGACAGTCTAGAGACTGGTAAATGTGAGCACGGTGAGAACTGATGGAAATGGTGGGGCAGGCACGAGGACAGAGCGAGCACGCATACGGACGATGCACTGGGTCCACTGGTGGGTGGACGTGTACAGCGCTAATGGCGAAGGATCGTGGCAAGTGTAGAGGTGAGCGGACCATCCAAAGTTGCAGAAAAAACTAGAAAGCCCAGCAGAGACTTTCTCGTAGCGAACTACTACTCGTACTTCTGCCTTGTAGTTAGACTGGGGACAATCAAAGGCTAGTGGAGCAAACCGTACACAAAACTGGACGGAAGGAAAACCAAGTAGTCCACAAAAAGACCGGCAAGCTGGCCAGATGATGCTGGCCAGATGATGCTAGACAGTCCGGGAGGGTAGATCGTCTAAGGGTCGCTACCCTAAAAGAAAATAGCAGCCTGCTGTCTTGTAGGTTGGCTGGGGACAGTCAAAGGTTGACGGAGAGCGAATCCAGTAAACGCTGGTTGAAATCAGACACGTCGCCGAAGGACAAGCACTAGAGCTCCAAATGGTACTTAAGATTGTAACGTAAAACAAGCGTTCTTGGCAAAGGCTGTTTATATATCACAATAACAATTATAAAAATGGCCGAAACAGTACGACCGAGATAAAGAGAGAGAGATGTGCCTCTTTGCGGAACTGTGCGTATATTATTAATGACACTTTTGCATTGTAACTTCAAACTCATTAGAAATGTTATATCAATGTCTGTTTTGAGAAGTCAACAATATGACCCAATAGCTTCACACTAATTTCGATATACGCCTTTAACTAAAAGTTTGTGTCGCACTTATGACGTCATTTAATTACCATGTTCAAACCCGAGTCTATTTGGTGCATGGAAAATGCAAGAATCGTTAAAAAAACTATGGATTTCGTCCTGAATGTTGCTATTTTTGTCGTCAATGTATTAAATGGCTGTAAACATGAGTTTTCTTCAACCATGCCAATGGACGTGTTAAATATATAGCACAAAGAAAAAACTTCTAGATCATAGATTCTAAAACTTTTTCGGCACACCGCCCACTGTGCACAACATACACTTTGTAACGCCCCCTCCACATTATAACAGTTTTCCAACGCCCCCTCCCATATATATACATGCTCTATTTTCTCTTTGATATAGAAAATGGATATATATTTCTGTAATACATCGTCAATTTTCAAATGATTTTATACAGAAATAGAAAATTGATGAAAAAATGGATCGTGTAAGACGGGCATAAGATGAATTAAAATGCAGAATTACAATTTTAAATCATTAAAATTTAAATCACGAATATAATTTATTAAAAAATATTTATTATTAATCCTTCTTTAAGGAGCTACCGACCTCTAATCGCCTGAACCCCCCTTCCCCGAAATTCTTCTGAACCCACTATAGCTCTCCTAGAACGCTTCAGCGCCCACGCTTCAGCGCCCACTGGGGGGCGGTGCCGCCCACTTTGGGAAACGCTGTTCTAGATGGTATGATTGAATGGCAAAAAATATTTGGTAGCGTCGGGAACATGTGTAGTTCAAATGCAAGTTTTCAAGTTATTTAATCAAATCGTTACAAAGATACAAATTTGTATCTGTGGGCATGACAAGTTGAACGGACTATAGACGTGAACCAGTATATAAAACGTTTGAAAGCATTGCTATACAACATAAACATTGTCAGATGTTACATTTGTTTACATTTTTGTCGATATTTTACATTTATTATAGGAAGATATCACTCTGACCTGATTCTCACAACATCATTAAGCAAATGATGTTGTTGCATTTTGTTTCTTGCTTTTGTTTTGTGTTCACTGAGGTCACAAGAGCGAAACAACACTTCTAGTGCCTGATTTATCTCGACCAGTGCGTGATTTATCTCGACCAGTGCGTGATTTATCTCGATTAGTGCGGGACAAACAACTAGTGCGCGATTTATCTCGATTAGTGCGGGAATAGTGCGGAACAAACAACTAGTGCATGATTTATCTCGATTAGTGCGGGATTTATCACGACTACTGCGTGATTTATCTCTACTAGTGCGTCATTTATCTCTTGATTTATAACTTGATTTAACATGGCCATGAGGTTAAATTTTCATATATTGTGAAATTTATATTTTTAATTCATAGTAGTCTATGTGTAACTTAACTGACAACTCCTTCTAGAGTATACATACATAGTTCTTTATCATTTTTAAAATTTCTTGATGAGAGTCCTGGAATTTGCTCACGTGTAAGAACTGGGGATCGCGAGAGAGAGATGTAAGAACTGGGGATCGAGAGAGAGAGATGTAAGAACTGGGGATCGCGAGAGAGAGAGAGATGTAAGAACTGGGGATCGCGAGAGAGAGAGATGTAAGAACTGGGGATCGCGAGAGAGAGATGTAAGAACTGGGGATCGCGAGAGAGAGAGATGTAAGAACTGGGGATCGGAGAGAGAGATGTAAGAACTGGGGACGAGAGAGGATCGCGGGATCGAGAGAGAGATGTAAGAACTGGGGATCGGAGAGAGATGTAAGAACTGGGGATCAGAGAGAGAGATGTAAGAACTGGGGATCGGAAGAGATGAAGAACTGGGATCTGAGAGAGATGTAAGAACTGGGGATCGCAGAGAGAGAGGATGTAAGAACTGGGGATCGCGAGAGAGAGATGTAAGAACTGGGGATCGCGAGAGAGAGAGATGTAAGAACTGGGGATCGTGAGAGAGAGATGTAAGAACTGGGGATCGCGAGAGAGAGAGATGTAAGAACTGGGGATCGTGAGAGAGAGAGATGCAAGAACTGGGGATCGAGAGAGAGATGTAAGAACTGGGGATCGGAGGAGAGAGAGTGTAAGAACTGGGGATCGCGAGAGAGAGATGTAAGAACTGGGGATCGCGAGAGAGAGATGTAAGAACTGGGGATCGGAGAGAGAGATGTAAGAACTGGGGATCGAGAGAGAGATAAGAACTGGGGATCGAGAGAGATGTAAGAACTGGGGATCGGAGAGAGAGATGTAAGAACTGGGGATCGAGAGAGAGAAGATGTAAGAACTGGGGATCGGAGAGAGAGAGAGATGTAAGAACTGGGGATCGAGAGAGAGAGATGTAAGAACTGGGATCGAGAGAGAGATAAGAACTGGGGATCGAGAGAGAGAGAGAACTGGGGATCGAGAGAGATGTAAGAACTGGGGATCGGAGAGAGAGATGTAAGAACTGGGATCGAAAGAAACTGATCAGAGAAGTAGAACTGGGGATCGCGAGGAGAGAGAGAGATGTAAGAACTGGGGATCGCAGAGAGAGATGTAGAACTGGGATGCAGGAGAGAGCTGAGCGAGAGAGATGAAGAACTGGGATCGGAGAGAGATGTAGAACTGACTATATATATGGAAGACTAAACACACTAGGACTAAATATGAGCATTTCATTGGTTAGTTTATTTAAAGCTAGCCATTCAGATTACTCGTAACATGCGCCAGTTTCCTGGCCCTGTCGTCCTTGTGGCCATATATGGTCCGGCCAGTAAACTGACCCCGTCGTCTCCAGGTAGTTAAGAATGTTGTAACAAAGTTCATTAAAAGAGTATAAAGACCAAGACTTCATTGCATCGGCGTTCATTGTTACGCCATCCGCCGAGAGTATTGCAAAAATCACGTTCTCCGTCAACAATTATATTTATCTCCCAAAAAAATGCAAAAAAATGCATCCATTAGCCGTATTCGAACCCACGATATGAGCGCAAGACAAACAATCACTTCGTCACATAGACGGCCCCAATTAACTAAATAATGTCTATACACAGTACCAGTTCACATTACATAGTCTATTCTGACGACTTTTCTGAAGTAAGAACACTGCTTGTTACACTTCATGACGACTAGCTTTAGTTGACTGAACAAGACTGTTCACTTTTTTCCCCACTACCTGAAAAGACTGTTCAATTTTCCCCACTACCGTGCCGCAAACAACAAATAACATGCATTTGTTGTTGTCTGATACAATCTTCTTGAACATTTTTGCTTTGAGTTGTACGTCTTTCATTCATTCAGTGGTAGCCAAATTATTGTTTATCTCTTCTCAAGTTATTTGATTCAAATTTCATAGATATTTTTGTCACTCTTAACCTTTCTTTGAAGATTTCTGGTAGAGATTCTCTATGAAGAAATTATTGAGATATTATGTGAGCATAAATCAAACATAATCACCATTCTGAAAGGAACATTATTTTTAAAGAGCTTGGTATGTATTTTTTGAAAAACAAATATAAAAAATGAAAGTAGCAGCCAAAATAAAACAAAACATATTCTCTGACGCAACTAAACAGAAAAAAGGCCAAATTTCGGAATTATGCTTGAAATGCCGTTTTGGCAACACTACTTGGGCAAAGTGCGATAGCCGATAAATCAGAGTAACGTGAGCCGTAGGAGCAGGTGGTGAATTGAGTCTAAAAGCAGCTGTTAGGTTTTTGTTAGTTGTATATTTTAAACGGTAGACAGATGATCTATACAGACAATTGCTGCGTCAAGAATGATCCCACCTGACGGAAGGAAAGCAATGACAAATTACCTTCCTTAACGCTACATAGAGTGCCCCAAAAAATACATAAAGATGTATGAAGGTTGAGTAAAACCAAATATGGAGGTGACGTTGTGATTTACACGGATGGATCGGTAGTTCGCCACGAAAAGTCCGCGTAGGCCTTCTCTGCAAGCTCATGAGGCAGAATGGTCGAGGAAGCCATCGGTGCATTTAGTTAGTATGACAACAAGTAGCATGACAATGAAGGTACTGGCGGGTGACTAATGTACTACTCTGGCTGGAGTCATAAAACTACACTCATGCGTCCATTCTTAGTGATTCATTGAGTATGATCGGAAAGGTGGAGGCTGGTTCGGTGCGCGGGCAATGGACAGAATCACTACAAGCGTCAACAATTTTGCAGAATTACACTTATCTTCGTTCCCGGGCACATGGGTGTCGCTGGTAATGGGAGAGCAGACAGGCTCTGCCACCATATCAGAGGGCCAGTCAATGTATAGAGCTGACATTCTGAACGCCCTCATAGAGTGTGACCGCAAAAAGATTTTTCATTTAAACCAATCCACGTCCACTGCTAGATTGCAAGAGCTGGGTTTGAAGATTGGAGTGACCAGAAAAGAGCAGCACAACAGGTATATGAGTGGGCTCATCAATCAAAATCGAACTGGTACGGTCAGTCGCTGGACGCTGTTTGAGATATTGCGAAGGAGATTGAAGCACCAATGGACATGTCCGGAGTGCAATGAAGATATTCCAAACTGGGACTGAAACATGGATGAATGTATTTGAGAAAGTGAAAAAAAAGATGCAAACAAACGAATATTGATGTAAAATGTGATAGCTGATATCAGTTTAGACTCGTCATTAAGGGCCAGAGGGACCGGGCCCACCAAAAATAATATGTAACGTGTATTTATTATTTAATAAATTAAAATATAACCTAACCCAAAGCCATTTTCCCGAAAATGTGTGTCTGGTCCCACCAATAAAAACGATTACGAGCCGCCACTGGCTGATATAACTGGACGTATAACCTATAATAGATATAAATTATAAAGTACTGTTGTAGCTGCAAAGTTCTGCACACGACAAGCTACTAGATAATGATGTTGAATATATCTTGACAATATCATTATTTGTGCAAATAGTGGATAAATATATCTTGACAATATCATTATTTGTGCAAATAGTGGATAAATATATCTTGACAATATCATTATTTGAGCAAATAGTGGATAAATATATCTTGACAATATCATTATTTGAGCAAATAGTGAATAAATATATCTTGACAATATCATTATTTGAGCAAAGAGTGGATAAATATATCTTGACAATATCATTATTTGAGCAAATAGTGGATAAATATATCTTGACAATATTATTTGAGCAAAAAGTGGATAAATATATCTTGACAATATCATTATTTGAGCAAGGAGTGGATAAATATATCTTGACAATATCATTATTTGAGCAAATAGTGGATAAATATATCTTGACAATATCATTATTTGAGCAAAAAGTGGATAAATATATCTTGACAATATCATTATTTGAGCAAAAAGTGGATAAATATATCTTGACAATATCATTATTTGAGCAAATAGTGGATAAATATATCTTGACAATATCATTATTTGAGCAAGGAGTGGATAAATAATTTCATAGTTCATAAGTACGGTTCCAACTTCACTGCAACGGGTCACTCCATAATTGCCCCGTTCCTGTGCCAATGAAAATCACACGAAATGCTAACAACTGTAAAATGTTTCCAGTGTGAACTAATTCCAGAATGAAACAGCCGCGTACCGCCACAAAAACAACCTGCACCGCATAAAATGCATATGGCCGTCGCTAATGTAGATAAATATATCTTGACAATATCATTATTTGAACAAAAAGTGAATAAATATGTGGAGATATTCTACCACGATTTTATTCACATTTTTTCAACAGTTTCGACAGATTATCTGAACTAGGTATGGGTGGCCGATTGTTTGTTTGTTAAGTTGGGGATCAGGCAAAAAGTAGGGGACTGGCTTTCACGCAAAAATCGGTCAGAAGCGTCATAACAAGCGTCATGGCTCACGCCCGAATTCACAGCAGGCGAACGCAGAAGAAGAAAAAACTCAAAAACAATTCTTTTTTAAATGTGTGTTTTGTCAGACAGTGTAGGCCAATAGACATGAACAAAAATGTGTGTTTTGTCAGACAGTGTAGCCAATAGACATGAACAAAATGTGTTTTGTCAGACAGTGAGCAATAGACATGAACAAAATGTTGTTTTGTCAGACAGTGTAGGACAATAGACATGAACAAAAATGTATGTTTTGTCAGACAGTGTAGGACAATAGACATGAACAAAATAAGAATGAACATAGCATAACAAAATTATGTTTTGTCAGACAGTGTAGGCAATAGACATGAACAAAATGTATGTTTTGTCAGACAGTGTAGGACAATGACATGAACAAAAATGTATGTTTATGTCAGACATTAGGACAATAGACATGAACAAAAATGTGTGTTTTGTCAGACAGTGTAGGACAATAGACATGAACAAAAATGTATGTTTTGTCAGACAGTGTAGGACAATAGACATGAACAAAAATGTATGTTTTGTCAGACAGTGTAGACAATAGCATGAACAAAAATGAGTTTTGCAGACATGAGGACAAAGAATACAAAATGTATGTTTTGTCAGACAGTGTAGGCAATGACATGAACAAAAATGTATGTTTTGTCAGACAGTGTAGACAATAGACATGAACAAAAATGTGTGTTTGTCAGACAGTGTAGGACAATAGACATGAACAAAATGATGTTTTGTCAGACAGTGTAGGACAATAGACATGAACAAAAATGTGTGTTTTGTCAGACAGTGTAGGACAATAGACATGAACAAAAATAAGAATGAACTACTTGGGTTAATCCAGAGGGTAATTCATTTTTGTAAAGTCGATAGCCGATTGGTTATACATCCGAGAGTTTATGGCTGCTACCCACTCATGCGAACATTGAATTCAGCTAAATTCACGAATGAAACATGGTTGGTTCAACGAGCACCACAGGAGTTGTCCAACAACACTCGGTGGAGCACAAATAGCATGGCGAAGCACATCATGGTCACCGACTGCACTTGACTACATTCCCAGATGTCTGGATTTGTTCTCCCACTGGAACTAGATGAAGTCAGGCGAGAGAATGAAATGGGTGATTTGCATATCTTTTCTTCACTTCAACTCATCGCTCAAATCGTTCTTTCATTATCATAAAAATAGTTTCTAATGAGCTCTCATACGCCATCGTGTCTGTGACATCATTTACAGATCGAGGCAAGCATGTTTGCATATTACCTCAGTATGCCCCACACACACAAATTTCCCGGACATATATATGTAAACTTTATCTATAAATTTTAGGCAGCTGCATTGTCGAAAGATTTGCCAGCAACTATGAAAATGAAAACCGTTACATGACTTCGTCACCACCGACAGTAAACGAGTCGTCAATTTTATAGGCACCACTTATACGTTCAGTCGTTTGCCATTGCTTTCTGAACGGTGAAGTCTATTTTTACCGCTCTTCTTCTGTGATCCGACTTTTCGGCCATTTTGATCATTCTTGTTATGATATATAAATAGCCTTTGCCAAGAACGGTTTTGTTTACGCCACATCATTCAGCGCCATTTGGAGCTCTGGTGCTTATTCTTCGGCGACATGTCCGGTTTCAGCCAGCGTTTACTGGGTTCGCTATCCGTCAGCCGTTGGCAGCAGGTTGCTATTTTCTTTTAGGATAGCTACCATTAGACAACCTACCCTCCCGGGTTGTTGAGCGTCATTTGCCCAGGTTACCAGTATTTTATTGTGTGGACTACTTGGTTTGCCTGCCGTTCAGTTTTGTGTACGGTTTGCGCCGCTAGCCTTTGATTGTCACCAATCAAACTATAAGGCAGTAGTAATTCTCTGCGAGGGGAAACGGGGTTATTGTTCTCTGGATGGAGACCCATCTTCGAGGCTCGCCACCGTTTTTTCCACATCGCGTTTCTTTTGGGTGCTCCTTCGCTTGTTTCTGCTTGTGCCCCTTCTCTCTTCGTCACTTGCACTCACAATGTTCTACTGGGCGACACCATGCCCATTCCTATCTCACAGTGCACAGCTTATCACCATTCGATAGGGACGTTTGCACTGGATTCAAGCCTCTGCTGGGCTTTCCAATGTTTCTGCGCATTTGGGTGGACCGCTCACCCCTACGTTTGCCACGCCTTTTCGTCGCTCCATCAACTGCACCGTGCATGTCTGCCCCACCGGTGGGTTCACCTGTGTATCGTCCGTATGCGTGTTCACTCTACTTTGGTGCCTACTCACCGTGTTTATCATGTTTCTCACCGTGCTCACATTTACTATGGATACGCTACCCAATTCGGACCCCCACCTCAGGGCTCCGAGATTCGCCCATGTGGGCCCACATGCAATTCAACTCGGGCCCCACCTACGGGCTCCGAGTTTCGCCCCATGTGGGCCCACGTCTCTTCTCTGGATGCACCCCTCATCCCTTTATGTTTATTAGTTAAGCTTTTCCCATCGGCCGGGAGAGACGTGCATGCATTATGGTCATTCTGGGATTCTGCTCGTCTGTGTTGCGAGCGGATCTCATCCAACGTGACTGCGTCTGCATCATTACTTTTACCAGAGTAGCTCTCCCTCGATCCCTACCTGCTTAGCCAGATAGGAACCAAATCTCTTTCCAGGGTCACCACGTGGAGGTGGGGTTGGATCTTGATTAGTGCCAGCTCACTAATCCTGGCGCGACGTTGTCCCTTTGCGTCTTTTACACCATTTTTACCGTTCGTAAAAATCCACGTGGACAAATTTGCTTCCGAACTGTCGGCCACAGAGTTTGAACTAGGTAACCTTTGGTTGCGATCGAGCTAACTAGCGTTAAGTGACAACATCCATCAAAGAGAGACGACATCAAGACTACAATATTGTTTTGAAATTTCAAACTCAAACTCGTCACAGCTTATGACCTAGCTTTGCTGTTAAGATTGTGTACTCAAGAGAAAATTACACGGAAAAGTGAACATTATGTACATGATTTTTACTGATTCTTTGTCGAAATTAAAACAAAAATAAACAAGGTCTTTTGTGTAATTCTCAAAAATTCAATTTCTAATTATGTGAATAGGTAGGGTGCTGTGATTGCATAGTAATCAATGCGCACTGATATGTGTTACTAACAAACTAGTTTAACAGTTATAGTGTAATGATATGTTGTCAACAGTTTCAAAATTCTTTTGTGTTCGCTCCATCTACTTCTTCCACTCTCTCTCTTCCTCTTCTCTCTCTCTCTCTCTCTCTCATGTTTGTTTGCTTTACAAAATTATATCAGTTAACAAATACGAACTAAGAGTGGTTTTACTACTAAGTTATTATATTCCTATTGTTAATGTTGAAGTCATCCATAGTACTCTTATATTCCTATTGTTAATGTTGAAGTCATCCATAGTACTCTTATATTCCTATTGTTAATGTTGAAGTCATCCATAGTGCTCTTATATTCCTATTGTTAATGTTGAAGTCATCCATAGTACTCTTATATTCCTATTGTTAATGTTGAAGTCATCCATAGTACTCTTATATTCCTATTGTTAATGTTGAAGTCATCCATAGTGCTCTTATTGTTAATGTTGAAGTCATCCATAGTGCTCTTATATTCATATTGTTAATGTTGAAGTCATCCATATGGCTCTTATATTCCTATTGTTAATGTTGAAGTCATCCAACGTACTCTTATATTCCTATTGTTAATGTCATCCATAGTACTCTTATATTCCTATTGTTAATGTCATCCATAGTACTCTTATATTCCTATTGTTAATGTCATCCATAGTGCTCTTATATTCCTATTGTTAATGTTGAAGTCATCCATAGGGCTCTTATATTCCTATTGTTAATGTTGAAGTCATTCATAGGGCTCTTATATTCCTATTGTTAATGTTGAAGTCATCCAAAGTACTCTTATATTCCTATTGTTAATGTAATCCAAAGAACTCTTATATTCCTATTGTTAATGTTAATGTAATCTAGTGTGCTCTTATATTCCTATTGTTAATGTTAATGTCATCTAGTGTGCTCTTATATTCCTATTGTTAATGTTAATGTCATCTAGTGTGCTCTTATATTCCTATTGTTAATGTCATCTAGTGTACTCTTATATTCCTATTGTTTATGTACGCTACAAAATACTATTAGATCAACAACATGGGTCCCCATTGAAGAAGTATTGACTCTAAATTAGCAATAAATAATTAAACTATATTTATGTAGGGGAGAAAATAAAACTGATGACCCGCACACGCGTGGCGATAGCTTCAGACAAGCGACCTTAATCCTTCTGTTCCTATACAATCTCCCAGTTTGCTCTAAACAAAAATGGCAAGAAACGCTGTAATGACAATTTTGCGGGATTGTTTGTCCCAGTAATTGCCGAGAATGCAAATTGTATATTCGTTGTGCGTATATTATTTAATTTTTATTTGTTTCTTGACCTTTATTTTTATTATTACATCAATTTTTGTTTGTAAATATTTAAGTTTTTAAATCATCATTTCATGTATGTCAAGTATGTGCTGTGCACCAGCAGTGCTTTGTTTATCTGGCAATTTTTCTAATAGAGTATTGCATTGTTGTTTAGTTTGAAGAAACACGTGTAAGATGTGGAGAAACAACTAGATATAATTGTGCTCTAAGAATGTGCAAGGACAACAAACTAGTTTCTTGCCTACTGTATGCTTGTTTAATTATTTTGCACTTTTTTTTTTGCAAGTCAACGATATGTCGTTTACTTACACTAGCAATCATGTGGCGTAACAAAGTGTAGTTTCATTTTTTGGTGGGTAAAAAATTAGACTCTGTTGTTATCTTCTTTTTTTCCAACGGGTTTTTATATTTCGCTAAACTTGTTTGGTTCAAATATTTTTGTGTGGGTGCGAAATTGTGAAAACGTTGGCTTTGTAGTCTTCATTAATTTGTTCTGTTTTTCTATAATTATATCCGTCTCCAGTAATCTTTCCTGTTTTTCCTTTAATTATATCCGTCCCCAGTAATCATTTCTGTTTTTCCTATAATTATATCCGTCTTCAGTAATCATTCTTATTTTTCCTATAATTATATCCGTCTCCTGTAATCATTTCTGTTTTTCCTATAATTATATCCGTCTCCAGTAATCATTTCTGTTTTTCCTATAATTATATCCGTCTCCAGTAATAATTTCTGTTTTTCCTATAATTATATCCGTGTCCAGTAATCTTTCCTGTTTTTCCTATAATTATATCCGTCTCCAGTAATCTTTCCTGTTTTTCCTATAATTATATCTGTCTCCAGTAATCTTTCCTATTTTTCCTATAATTATATCCGTCTCCAGTAATCATTTGTTTTTCCTTTAATTATATCCGTCTCCAGTAATCTTTCCTGTTTTTCCTATAATTATATCCGTCTCCAGTAATAATTTCTGTTTTCCTATAATTATATCCGTCTCCAGTAATCATTTCTGTTTTTCCTATAATTATATCCGTCTCCAGTAATCAATTCTGTTTTCCTATAATTATATCCGTCTCCAGCAATCTTTCCATAATGATACCATTGTCAAACATTGATACTATTCAAATCAAACATACACACAATCAAATCATGGTAGAAGAGTCGCAAACGTAACCATCCGCGCCCGAGCTAGAAGTGAGACTATCAGACAGAGGGAAAGAATAGCACACTATGCCACATTCATCAAGAAACTGGGGATCAAGTGTTTTGGCCATTTCCTCAAAATGCAAGAACATCAAATACCTGCCCAGGCTCTATACCAACGCAGTTCCGATACCAGGCAAAGGGGCGCCCATTAAGAAAGTGGATCGATGACATTAGAGATTTATTGCAGCCACACGGAGTAACTATCACAAGTGCCACCCATCGGGCGCTGGGATCAATATTTCTTCTTAGGATACTCAACGGCAAAAGTGAAAGCAGGTAGATAGATGGATGGATGGATGGATGGATGAATAGATGGATGGATGGATGAAAGGTTGGACGAAAGGATGGATGGGGTGGGTGAGTGGATAGATAGATAGATAGACATGGATAGTTAGGTGGGTGGATATATGAATAGATAGATGAAGGGATATATGAATAGATAGATGGAGGGATAAGTGAATGGTAGATGGATGGATGGATAGATAAATAGATGTGTGAATAAATGGATGTACAGATAGTATGTGATCGTAACTTGTATTTACTGCTTCCTAATCGCAACTCTTATATTGTTCATAGTTCATAAGTACGGTTCCAACTTCACTGCAACGGTCACCCCATAATTGCTCCGTTCCTGTGCCAATGAAAATCACACGAAATGCTAACAACTGTGAAATGTTTCCTGTGTGAACTAATTCCAGAATGAAACAGCCGCGTACTGCCACAAAAAAAGCAAGTAACCTGCACCGCATAAAATGCATATGGCCGTCGCTAATGTAGCATATGCATTTTATATTGTTAGTTATACAAACGACACTACACATATTTATGATAGATTTTACTTAACAAAACACAATTCAACTGTGTGTGAGCTGATACGTTCATACATCATCAAAACACATATTTCTATGTTATCATTTACTCACATTGTCGGCGGTATTATAAATGACTTGCTGAAAGCGGTTGAGAGAAAATTGAATTGCTGGCGGCTAACAGTACTCAGTGTTACAGAGCAGCAGGAACAAATATTTTGAAGGTCGTGACCTCGTGGTAGTTCATGCTGAACAAACAAGGTAATATAATAACACTGGTATCATCAGAGTTACGTAATCTTATAACACATATTTTGAAGGTCGTGAACTCGTGGTAGTTCATGCTGAACAAACAAGGCAATATAATAACACTGGTATCATCAGAGTTACGTAATCTTATAACACATATTTTGAAGGTCGTGAACTCGTGGTAGTTCATGCTGAACAAAGGCAATATAATAACACTGATATCATCAAAGTTGCGTAATCTTATAACGATTGTATGAAACTACTTAGAGTCAAGGTTAAGAATTACTTTTTTGTTTTTACAAAGTTCCAACTTCACGAGTCGGCATTTTACAAAGTATGTATTTTTTCGAAATAAGTCATTTTCGAAGAAATGGCCAAAAAATGGCAAAAAAAAAAAAGAAATGGCCGTAATTTTGAGAAAATGGCCAAAACACATATTTGCTGAATGTCAGACATTTTTTAAGAAAGGGTTTATATTTTTGTTTATTTCTTGTTGTATCATCATCAAATAGTTTGTCCCTTCAGGAACTTGGCTTCCATAACAGTAGCCCTGAAAAACTTTTTATTTTGTGCAAGATGATTGGCGCCAGCACCATCTATGCTCAGCTCGTCAGTGACATCCAGCACCCATCGTCATCTAGGTCTTCCTCTCATTCTTCTTCCAGGCACTGTTCCATTCATAATTATCTTCTATATGCACTCATATCGTTTGATGTGTCCGAAATAATTCATTTTCCTTGTTTTGATGTTCTTTAATAACGAACTCTCTTTGATATCCAGCTGTTGCAGAAGAGAAGCATTTGTTGTATACATGGACAAAACAAATAGATAGATAGCTGACAATTTGTATGATAGATAGTGGACAATTTGTTGTATACATGGACAAAACAAGTAGATAGATAGCTGGACAATTTGCTGTTTACGGATAGAAGTGTAGTTAGATATAGGAATAGTAGACATTCAGATGTTCATAGACAGAATTGTAGTCAGGACAGAATTACAGTAGGCATTCAGTTTCGTCTGTGGACACGCCGGGAGTCAGGAGTAATGAACGAGCTGATAGGTTAGCTAGCATAGCTATGATATCAGAGGGAGTTACAATGATGTTCTTAATGCATTCAGTGAATCTTTCCGAAAAGAAGAGTTTCAGGGTTGTGAATTTCAGTCGCTGACCAAATGGGTGTCGATATTGGTATAGCCGAAAAAGATATACCAAATATGCAACAGGATTGATTAATCACCATCGATGTGGTGTGTTAGGTCGCTGGACGCTGCTGGATTTGTTGAGGTGGGGATCGGATCACCTTTGGACATGTCCGGAGTGATGTAATGATAGTCCTCATAAACAACTGATAACAGATACACTAAGTAAATATACAACATACAGAAACCAACAACTGATAACAGATACACTAAGTAAATATACAACAGACATAACGATGTCTATAGACAGAAGTGTTTTCTGACAGAAACCAACAACTGATAACAGATACACTAAGTAAATATACAACAGACATAACGATGTCTATAGACAGAAGTGTTTTCAGACAGAAAGCAAATATACAGACAGGGCTGTGCTATGATACAGAGAGGTGACCGCAACAGTCGACACAGTAAGAGGGGCGGCATATACAGCGAAATTAAAATTACAATTGAAGGTTATTTTTAGGAAAGAACATTTAAGGGGCGGCATTTCGAAGACTTGCATCATACTGAGAAAATATACCGCACGAGCCTGTGTACAGATAACTGTTCATAAACTTCAATATATTCAGACATAATTATAGTAGGCAAGTAGACATGAAGACATGGATTCTTAGGCAGAAGTGCTGTTGTAGACTGGAAGACAAACACTGGATATATTTATGAAAAAAACTTCATCAATATAGGTCATTATATTTCGCCTATGTACCGGGAACTGCACACTCAAAACACTTACATAGACTAGGAATAAATCAAACGGCTCTCTGTCAGTTTCAACAGGCGGAACATACACCAGAGCATGTCTTGCAAGACTGTCCTCTCCTGAGTGAGCTGAGAAGCAACATGTGGCCACACTCAGTCGACCTAAAAACAAGGTTTTGGGGAAACCTGACTGCCCAATTTGTGGCCCACAGTAAACAAAATCGTATAATCAGAGATCGCTGAAGAAGAAGAAGAAAACTGAAAAGTATACACAGTAAACTAATCGTATAATCAGAGATCACTGAAGAAGAAAACTGAAAGGTATACACAGTAAACTAATCGTATAATCAGAGATCGCTGAAGAAGAAGAAAACTGAAAGGTATACACAGTAAACTAATCGTATAATCAGAGATCGCTGAAGAAGAAGAAAACTGAAAGGTATACACAGTAAACTAATCGTATAATCAGAGATCGCTGAAGAAGAAGAAAACTGAAGGGTATATGTTCATAAAAGTAAATATCGATTTTTAAAAGATTCAGAAACTGAGCTTTCAGCTCTTCGAGCCTCAGTGCCATGGACACCGTAACCCTTCGGTTCGGTGCCGAGGACATCGTAACCCTTCAGTTTGGTGCCACGAACACCGTGAATCTAGTGAACATGTGGCTTTACTGCCAGCCCGCGGAATTGAACCCGCACTCACAGGCAGCTTGTCACCCGTAGTCAAACGCGCTACGAACACGCTGGGCAGACGGACACGCAAGAAAATATCGATACAAGAGAAGGCTGCAGTAAAACTATGTAACAAAGGCGAAACATGGTAAAAACGAAGTAAAATAGTTTGAGCAAATAATGCAGTATCTTGTTTTTATATTTAGTGACTACATGACTTTGTTTTTACATGTGTGGCATAAACGCAACAATAATCAGACCAAAGTGTTGTTACATGTGTGGCATAAACGCAACAATAATCAGACCAAAGAACATTAGTCAAACAGACAATGATGCTGATGTTCACAGACTAAGTGTCGTCAGAAAAGAATGACATTAGAGATAGACAGAACAGTGTATTAGAAACGAGATAGACAGAACAGTGTATTAGAAACGAGATAGACAGAACAGTGTATTAGAAACGAGATAGACAGAACAGTGTATTAGAAACGAGATAGACAGAACAGAGTATTAGAAACGAGATAGACAGAACAGAGTATTAGAAACGAGATAGACTGAACAGAGTATTAGAAACGAGATAGACAGAACAGTGTATTAGAAACGAGATAGACAGAACAGTGTATTAGAAACGAGATAGACAGAACAGAGTATTAGAAACGAGATAGACAGAACAGAGTATTAGAAACGAGATAGACAGAACAGAGTATTAGAAACGAGATAGACTGAACAGAGTATTAGAAACGAGATAGACAGAACAGAGTATTAGAAACGAGATAGACAGAACAGTGTATTGAGACGAGATAGACAGAACAGTGTATTAGAAACGAGATAGACAGAACAGTGTATTAGAAACGAGATAGACAGATCAGAGTATTAGAAACAATAAAACCAGAACAATAAATACCTAGTCAGAACGGTGTAACAAGAGAGCTCCCTGCATCCGACGTCCACCAGCAGACATCCAACCCGAGTTCTCCAACCTTTAACAAAACATTTGCTCACAAAACGGTGTAGTTCGTTTCCTGTTGAGAGAGAGAGAGAGAGAGAGAACAACACTTTTACTTATTAGTTCATACTGGGTTTTTTTGGTCGCTTTTATTTAAAAGTAATTGCAATATTAATGCCGTTGAATGTAAATGCTACAGAAGAGTACTTAGAATATCATGGACAGAGAAAAGAACACATGCTTCTGTTCTGCACTAGCTTGATATTAGAGAGAGTTGGCTATTAAGGAGCATAACATCAAGGAAAATTACATATTTCGACACATCAAACGAGATGAGTACATGAGAAGATAATTTTGGGAGAATCCTAAAAGAAGATGTGTGCAAGATGTCATTGAAGATCTAAGAATGACTGCTGCTGACGTTGGTAAACTTGCACAGAACAAAGAGTTTTTAGGACTGCTGTCATGGTTCTGGAAGAGACAAGCTACTTGATGATGATCAATTGTAACAACTAAATTTCACTGAACAACACTAGAATCCAACCTGTCACAGCATAGAAACTGAAACTCTACACGACATTTCAGTAGACAACATTAGAGTCCACCTGTCACAGTATAGAAACTGAAACTCTACACGACATTTCAGTAGACAACACTAGAGTCCACCTGTCACAGGATAGAAACTGAAACTCTACACGACATTTCAGTAGACAACACTAGAGTCCACCTGTCACAGTATAGAAATTGAAACTCTACAGACATTTCAGTAGACAACACTAGAGTCCACTGTCACAGGATAGAAACGAAACTCTCACGACATTTCAGTAGACAACACTAGAGTCCACCTGTCACAGTATAGAAACTGAAACTCTACACGACATTTCAGTAGACAACACTAGAGTCCACCTGTCACAGTATAGAAACTGAAACTCTACATGACATTTCACGGCACATGTGGATAAGACAAGAAAAGACACAAGAAACCATCATTAGAATAATCTGAAGAAGAGAAAAGCAGGTTACTATAAGAAATATGATTGCGTATATATATATATATATATATAAGTATCCATTTGTTGAGTCAGAAAAGAAATACTAGATTAAAAAGTGCTTGAACTTAGGATAACTTCCTTGTTCAAAAGTTCCTTAATCTAGACAAAGAAAGGTTCCAGAGCACGAAGGTGATACGCTAACCATTTATTGGTTATACACTAGACAACAATGACATTTGTATAAAACGCGACACACAATATGGTTGTTATAAGTACAGTTAAATACACAACCTGTTTTTATATCATGATGTATATATTAGCGTTATGTATAAGTGTTCACATATTGACTCGGACACAATAGGGTCGTGGTTCAATTGACTTTCCACACTTGAGGAAAGGAATTGACCCTCCTATCTTCCTGCACACTAGGGACTAGAACTGTGAAATGACACTCTTCATACTCTATGATTTGAAAACACTACGGAACATTTTATATATTGGGGAATACGGTGACCAGCGGCGTATGATAGTGATGTAATCAACATCATACCGACCACCTTTACTTCCCCAGTGTTTCTCTGGTACCAGATGTAAGATGGGTCTATCTAAAAGTCATTTGCTGTCGACAACAATCCCACTCTAATCGGGGACCAAACCTTTACCACCCGTATAGGAAGTAGTGCACTAACCGCCGTGCAGTCGTGATAAGAGAAACTCGACTTAAGTTCATGCTTCAGGAAGTTGGAAACAGTAGGTTGAGGAACGAGTTCATGTTGTCTAGCGAGACTTCTGGGAACTTGAAGTTGTATAGTAGGGACTTCGCTTGCACGCTCACCGACCGCCTGTTGCATGAAGTCACCGAAATAGATTCTGTGCGTTTTTGTTATTTTTACAGTGGACGTCTGCTACATAAATAAATGACTACATCCAAGCGTAAAGTGTTTTCACGTCCTGACAAGCTGTATGGCTGGAGATATTATCAGTCGCTAACGTGAAACGGGACTTCTGGCCGTGCTATGGAGTATGGAGTGCACTAGCACCAGAACCCGTCATAGCACAAGCGCAGTGTTCAGCGATACCAACGGATGGGAATGATTAATCAACATCGAACTGGCGTGTTGGGCCGCTGGACGCTGCTGGATTTGCTGAGGCGGAGATCGGAGCACCTATGGACATGTCTGGAGTGCTATGATGATAGTCCTCATATAACTGATAACTGATGGACAAGATCAGACTACGTTGTGGTGACATGATTGGAGACATAACATAATCAACTGCATGGATAACACTAGACTACGTTCTAGCAATACGAAACAAAAACATAGAATAACCACGACATGGGTAAGACCAGACTAAGCTCTGACGACAGACTTGGAGACATAATATCACTAACGGCACCAGAAGCTGGGTAGCCATGTCGACATGCATAGAAACAGAATAACCAACGACATGGGTAAGACCAGACTAAGCTCTAACGACAGACTTGGAGACATAATATCACCAACGACACCGAGAAGACTACATGTCGACATGCATAGAAACAGAATAACCAACGACATGGGTAAGACCAGACTAAGCTCTGACGACAGACTTGGAGACATAATATCACCAACGACACCGAGAAGACTACATGTCGACATGCATAGAAACAGAATAAACAAAAACATGAATAAGACCCCCTGATGATGGCAGACATGGAGACATAATATCACCAACGACACGGTGTAGACTATACTATATCCAGACAACAGATCTGCTGATACAGCAGTGCCAACAAAGCGATTCATAGAAGGAGATTCACAAAGAATAGGATTATGTGAATACTTCATCAGAAATCAATTAAAGTTATTGTCGTAATAAAGTACAAAATACACTTCACGACACGAAGAGCCGAGTGGAACGTGTATTTTACATCATGGCCTCAAATATTATGCCTCAATAATAACACGTTACAGTATGTTGCCGGGCTACGGTTTACACTATTGAAGTTCTGAAGCAACACATACACTAGAACACAAATATGATTCTCCCACACGCTTAACGTATATATTGAACATAAGTACGAGAAACTATGTATTTATAACAAAAAAATCAGTGTACCACTACGTGTATATGCTTGTACCAATCTCGCCTGTAATCCACACAATCCGGACTGAATCAGCAACTCTGAACAGTGGGGAATTTAAATACCGCAAGAGGAATGGGTGGAATGCGAAGGGATGATGGGGAGGAACAGCTGATTGAAGCAGAACAAAAATCTGACTGCTCTTTACAGGCGGCAACCTAACGGTCACGTCAATCTTCACCTCACCTTGGACTGGCGAAATGAACTCTCCTCGACCCAATACACCCACGCCGTCTTTATGTCGCCCCTTTCCTCTCCCTCCCAAGACACACGCATTTCTTGTGTCTGCTGACAGTTCGCCACGAAAGTGCCGTCCGTCAGTCGGTGTGACTTCACGTAGACGAGTACGGTAGAGATGTGCTTTTCAGTTACTTAAAGGTATTTGGAGCTATTCGTTACTTTTGCAACAAACACCAATTACTTAAAGTACGTCTTTCAGTTCTAATGATCCGTAAACTTGCCACTGGATAATTACTTCGCTGATCCGTTGGTGACTATTAATGCGAACGACAGTCAACTCTAAATTGGACCACATAACTGACTGGGAAACCGCGACCTAGTTTTGAGTTGGGGGGTGGATTTTGTATATGTTTGACTGCACGCTTTTTTGCAATTTTGTTCAATTCTTTGAGTCCATGGTATTTATTGCAGAAAATATTCATAATACTGATATTCCTTATTGTTAAACTGAACTTGTTACATAATACTGATATTCCTATTGTTAAACTGAACTTGTTACATAGTACTGATATTCCTTATTGTTAAACTGAACTTGTTACATAATACTGATATTCCTTATTATTAAACTGAACTTGTTACATAATACTGATATTCCTTATTGTTAAACTGAACTTGTTACGTAATACTGATATTCCTTATTGTTAAACTGAACTTGTTACGTAATACTGATATTCCTTATTGTTAAACTGAACTTGTTACGTAATACTGATATTCCTATTGTTAAGCTGAACTTGTTACGTAATACTGATATTCCTTATTGTTAAACTGAACTTGTTACGTAATACTGATATTCCTTATTGTTAAACTGAACTTGTTACATAATATAACCTTGATTTAACATGTTGTGTTGATTTTGAAATGAATTCATTTATATACAACAATACTGGAATGCGTGGTCACACGACGGTTGTGGTATTATTTCCTAAATTTTACCTGAGTCCGCTGGCCGTATGGTTATCTGAGGCTACGTGCCAACTCACAGTCCTATGGGAAGTGACAGTCACAGTTTTCACATCCACATGATAGAGAGGTCTCACACCCGAATGGTTACCGGGGACCAAATTTCGGGTGTAAAGAATAGAACCACTGTTACCTGCCACGCATGTCTAAGAGCCGACTAAGGAGGTTTGGCTGAAATAGGATGCATGTGTCCTAAACGTGTAGAAATCTATGTGTTTAGGGCCTACAAACCAGTGTGCAACGTATACACGTTCTTGGCAAAGATTAAACATATCACACAGAGTGATTACAATTGGTCGTAAAGAACGAATGCAAGAAGAGAAGAAGAGGAGGTCTCTCGAGGTGGGATTTTATCCGTGTAAAGTCTCTTTCCTGCTCGCTGCTGGGAGTTGCTGCTGGGAGTTGCTGCTGGGAGTTGCTGCTGGGAGTTACTTAGTACTTATATATTCTGCTACAATTACTACTTCTTTAAATTAATTACTACAGTTAATCTTTTTTAAAACTTGTGCTAATTTCTAGCTCTGATGTAAGATTCTAACATTACAACATATGATAACAGATGTGGATTTGGGTGATGGATGGCTAGTCGTCTGTATAGAGACTTCCTTTCAGGTTTGATCTCCTTCCTTCGTGACAGCGTTGCCTGTTAGGCATCGCTCCCTTCACCCGTTGCCTGTTAGTCATTGCTCTCTTCACCCGTTGCCTGTTAGCCATCGCTCCCTTCACCCGTTGCCTGTTAGCCATCTTCCTTCACTCACGTTGCCTGTTGGCATCGCTCCCTTCACCCCTTGCGTTAGGCATCGCTCCTTCACCGTTGCCTGTTAGGCATCGCTCCCTTCACCCGTTGCCTGTAAGGCATCGCTCCCTTCACCCGTTGCCTGTTGAGGCATCGCTCCTTCACCCGTTGCCTGTTAGACATCGCTCCTTCACCGTTGCCTGTAGACATCGCTCCCTTCACCGTTGCCTGTTAGATTTGCTCCCCTTCCCCCGTTGCCTGTTAGATATTGCCCCCTTCACCCGTTGCCTGTTAGGCATCGCTCCTTCACCGTTGCCTGTTAGACATCGCCCCCTTCCCCCGTTGCCTGTTAGATTTGCCCCCTTCACCCGTTCCCTGTTAGATATTGCCCCCTTCACCCGTTGCCTGTTAGATTTGTTTCTCTTCCCCCGTTTCCTGTTAGCCATCGCTCCCTTCACCCGTTGCCTTTAGCCATCACTTCCTTCCCCCGTTGCCTGTTAGGCATCGCTCCTTCACCCTTGCTGTTAGGCATCGTCCCCTTCACCGTTGCCTGTTAGGCATGCTCCTTCACCCATTGCCTGGGGGCATCGCCCCCTTCCCCCGTTGCCTGTTAGGCATCGCTCCTTCACCGTTGCCTGTTAGACATCGCTCCTTCACCCGTTGCCTGTTAGACATCGCTCCTTCACCCGTTGCCTGTTAGATATTGCTCCTTCCCCCGTTCCTGTAGATATTGCTCCTTCACCGTTGCCTGTTGATATTGCCTTTTCTTCACCCGTTTCCTGTTAGCCATCCTCCCTTCACCCGTTGCCTGTTACCATCTTCCTTCACCCGTTGCCTGTTAGGCATCGCTCCCTTCCCCCCTTGCTGTTAGGCTCGCTCCCTTCCCCGTTGCCTGTTAGGCATCGCTCCTTCACCCTTGCTGTTAGGCATCGCTCCTTCACCGTTGCCTGTGGCTCCTCCACCCATTGCCTTGTAGGCATCGCTCCCTTCACCCGTTGCCTGTTAGGCATCGCCCTTCACCGTTGCCTGTTAGAATCGCTCCCTTCACCCGTTGCCTGTTAGATATTGCTCCCTTCCCCCGTTCCTGTTAGAATTGCTCCTTCACCCGTTGCCTGTTAGATTTGCTCTCTTCACCCGTTTCCTGTTAGTATCGCCCCCTTCCCCCGTTGCCTGTTGGGCCATCACTTCCTCACCCGTTGCCTGTTAGGCATCGCTCCCTTCACCTTGCCTTGGCATCGCTCCTTCACCCGTTGCCTGTTAGGCATCGCCCCTTTCCCCCTTGCCTGTGGGCATCGCTCCTTCACCCGTTGCCTGTTAGGCATCGCTCGCTTCACCCGTTGCCTGTTAGACATCGCTCCCTTCACCCGTTGCCTGTTAGACATCGCTCCCTTCACCGTTGCCTGTTAGATATTGCTCCCTTCACCCGTTGCCTGTTAGATATTGCTCCTTCACCGTTGCCTGTTAGGGCATCGCTCGCTTCACCCGTTGCCCTGTTAGACATCGCTCCCTTCACCGTTGCCTGTTAGAATCGCTCCCTTCACCGTTGCCTGTTAGGCATCGCCCCCTTCCCCCGTTGCCTGTAAGGCATCGCTCCCTTCACCGTTGCCTGTTAGGCATCGCTCGCTTCACCGTTGCCTGTTAACATCGCTCCTTCACCCGTTGCCTGTTAGACATCGCCCCCTTCCCCCGGCCTAGATTTGCCCTTCACCCGGCCTGTTAGATATTGCTCCTTCACCGTTGCCTGTTAGGCATCGCTCGCTTCACCCGTTCCCCTGTTAGACATCGCCCCCTTCACCCGTTGCCTGTTAGACATCGCTCCCTTCACCCGTTGCCGTTGACTCCCCTTCACCCGTTCCTGTTAGATATTGCTCCTTACCCGTTGCCTGTTAGATATTGCTCCTTCACCCCGTTGCCTGTTAGACATCGCCCCCTTCACCGTTGCCTGTTAGACATCGCTCCCTTCACCCGTTGCCTGTTAGACATTGCTCCCTTCACCCGTTGCCTGTTAGACATCGCTCCCTTCCCCCGTTGCCTGTTAGATATTGCCCCCAGTTGCCTGTTAGATTTGCTCCCTTCACCCGTTGCCTGTTAGATATTCCCCTTCCCCCGTTGCCTGTTAGATATTGCTCCTCACCCGTTGCCGTTAGATATCGCTCCCTTCACCGTTGCCTGTTGATTTGCCCTTCACCGTGCGTGATTTGCTCCTTCCCCCGTTGCCTGTTAGATATTGCTCCCTTCCCCCGTTGCCTGTTAGATATTGCCCCCTTCACCCGTTGCCTGTTAGATATTGCTCCTTCCCCCGTTGCCTGTTAGATATCGCTCCTTCACCCCGTTGCCTGTTGAATTGCCCCCTTCCCCCGTTGCCTGTTAGATATTGCTCCCTTCACCCGTTGCCTGTTAGATATCGCTCCTTCACCCGTTGCCTGTTAGACATCGCTCCTTCACCGTTGCCTGTTAGATATTGCTCCCTTCACCGTTGCCTGTTAGATATTGCTCCTTCACCGTTCTTTAGATATTCCTTCACCGTTGCCTGTTAGACATCGCTCCTTCCCCCGTTGCCTGTTAGATTCGCTCCTTCACCGTTGCCTGTTAGAATCCCCCTTCACCGTTGCCTGTTAGATATTGCTCCTTCACCGTTCCCTGTTAGATATTGCCCTTCACCCGTTGCCTGTTAGATATTGCCCCCTTCACCCGTTGCCTGTTAGATATTGCCCCCTTCCCCCGTTGCCTGTTAGATATTGCCCCCTTCACCGTTGCCTGTTAGACATCGCTCCTTCACCCGTTGCCTTTGGAATTTGCTCCTTCACCCGTTGCCTGTTAGATGTTGCCCCCTTCACCCGTTGCCTGTTAGTCTCACCCTTCACCGTTGCCTTTAGACATCGCTCCCTTCACCGTTATTTAGACATCGCTCCTTCATCCGTTGCCTGTTAGATTTGCTCCTTCACCGTTGCCTGTTGATTTGCTCCCTTCCCCGTTCCCTTTAGGCATCGCTCCTTCACCGTTGCCTGTTGACATCGCTCCCTTCACCCGTTGCCTGTTAGACATCGCTCCCTTCACCCGTTCCTGTTAGGCATCGCTCCCTTCACGTTGCCTGGGCATCCTCCTTACCCGTTGCCTGTCAGACCCTCTTCACCGTTGCCTGTTAGACATCGCTCCTTCACCGTTGCCTGTTAGACATCGCTCCTTCACCCGTTGCCTGTTAGATATTGCTCCCTTCACCCGTTGCCTGTTAGATATTGCTCCCTTCACCCGTTGCCTGTTAGCATCGCTCCTTCACCGTTGCCTGTTGACATCGCTCCTTCACCGTTGCCTGTTAGACATCGCTCCCTTCACCCGTTGCCTGTTAGGCATCGCTCCTTCACCGTTGCCTGTAAGGCATCGCTCCTCACCCGTTGCCTGTTAGGCATCGCTCCTTCACCCGTTGCCTGTTGAATCGCTCCCTTCACCGTTGCCTGTTGACATCGCTCCCTTCACCCGTTGCCTGTTAGATATTGCTCCCTTCACCCGTTGCCTGTTAGATATTGCTACCTTCAAACGTTGCCTGTTAGGCATCGCTCCTTCACCGTTGCCTGTTAGACATCGCTCCCCTTCACCCGTTCCTGTTAGACATCGCTCCTTCACCGTTGCCTGTTAGATATCGCCCCTTCACCGTTGCCTGTTAGATATTGCTCCTTCACCGTTGCCTGTTAGATATTGCTCCTTCACCCGTTGCCTGTTGACATCGCTCCCTTCACCGTTGCCTGTTGGACTATCCTCCACCCGTTGCCTGTTGACATTGTCCTTCACGCCGTTGCCTGTTAGACATCGCTCCTTCACCCGTTGCCTGTTAGACATCGCTCTCTTCACCTCGTTGCCTGTTGATATTGCTCCTTCACCTTGCCTGTTAGATATTGCTCCTTCACCGTTGCCTGTTAGATATTGCTCCTTCACCGTTGCCTGTTAGATGTTGCTCCCTTCACCCGTTGCCTTAGATTGCTCCCTTCACCCGTTGCCTGTTAGATATTGCTCCTTCACCCGTTGCCTGTTAGATATTGCTCCTTCACCGTTGCCTGTTAGATTTGCTCCCTTCACCGTTGCCTGTTAGATATCGCTCCCTTCACCGCTTGCCTGTTAGATTTATGATGCCTCACCGTTGCCTGTTAGATATTGCTCCCTTCACCCGTTGCCTGTTAGATATCGCTCGCTTCACCCGTTGCCTGTTAGACATCGCTCCTTCACCCGTTGCCTGTTAGATATTGCTCCCTTCACCCGTTGCCTGTTAGATATTGCTCCTTCACCCGTTGCCTGTTAGATATTGCTTCCTTCACCCGTTGCCTGTTAGATATTGCTCCCTTCACCGTTGCCTGTTGATATTGCCCTTCTCCCGTTGCCTGTTAGATATTGTCCTTCACCCGTTGCTGTTAGACATCGCCTTCACCGTTGCCTGTTAGACATCGCTCCCTTCACCGTTGCCTGTTAGATATCGCTCCTTCGCCGTGCCTGTTAGACATCGCTCCCTTCACCGTTGCCTGTTAGATATTGCTCCCTTCACCGTTGCCTGTTAGATATTGCTCCCTTCACCCGTTGCCTGTTAGATATTGCTCCCTTCACCCGTTGCCTGTTAGATATTGCTCCCTTCACCCGTTGCCTGTTAGATATTGCTCCTTCACCCGTTGCCTGTTAGATATTGCTCCTTCACCCGTTGCCTGTTAGATGTTGCTTCCTTCACCCGTTGCCTGTTGGATATTGCTCCCTTCACCCGTTGCCTGTTAGATATTGCTTCCTTCACCCGTTGCCTGTTAGATATTGCTTTCTTCACCCGTTGCCTGTTAGACATCGCTCCCTTCACCCGTTGCCTGTTAGATATCGCTCCTTCACCGTTGCCTGTTAGACATCGCTCCTTCACCCGTTGCCTGTTAGAATGTGCTCCCTTCACCCGTTGCCTGTTAGATATTGCTCCCTTCACCCGTTGCCTGTTAGATATTGCTCCCTTCACCGTTGCCTGTTAGATATTGCTCCCTTCACCGTTGCCTGTTAGATATTGCTCCCTTCACCGTTGCCTGTTAGACATCGCTCCCTTCACCCGTTGCCTGTTAGATATTGCTCCTTCACCCGTTGCCTGTTAGATATTGCTCCTTCACCGTTGCCTGTTAGTCATCACTTCCTTCACCGTTGCCTGTTAGACATCGCTCCCTTCACCCGTTGCCTGTTAGACATCGCTCCCTTCACCGTTGCCTGTTAGACATCGCTCCTTCACCCGTTGCCTGTTAGTCATCACTTCCTTCACCCGTTGCCTGTTAGACATCGCTCCCTTCACCGTTGCCTGTTAGTCATCCTCCTTCACCTCGTTGCCTGTTAGACATCGCTCCCTTCACCCGTTGCCTGTTAGTCATCGCTCCTTCACCGTTGCCTGTTAGTCATCACTTCCTTCACCCGTTGCCTGTTAGATATTGCTCCCTTCAGCCGTTGCCTGTTAGTCATCGCTCCCTTCACCCGTTGCCTGTTAGTCATCGCTCCCTTCAGCCGTTGCCTGTTAGTCATCGCTCCTTCACCCGTTGCCTGTTAGTCATCGCTCCTCTACCTGTTGCCTGTTAGTCATCACTTTTCACCCGTTGCCTCGTTAGACATCACTTCCTTCACCCGTTGCCGTTAGACATCACTTCCTTCACCGTTGCCTGTGTAGCCATCACTTCCTTCACCTTGCCTGTTAGTCATCACTTCCTTCACCGTTGCCTGTTAGACATCGCTCCTTCACCCGTTGCCTGTTAGATATCGCTCCCTTCACCCGTTGCCTGTAAGACATCGCCCTTCACCGTTGCCTGTTAGATATCGCTCCTTCACCCGTTGCCTGTTAGATATCGCTCCCTTCACCCGATGCAACAAAGATATCTCTCTTGTTTCAGTTTCCGTAACACAAATATCTTTTACAGAAATTGGTTGTTAGTTCCTTGCTCAACCTTAAACCTCTAGAACTAGGAGGTCACATTTTGTCTGCTCTCTATCCTTCAAATTGTCAACATAGATGTCCCTTCTGCTTCTTCTTCTTCTTCATTTGTCGTCACACTGCTATGGATTGTTGCCGCGTCTGGTTTTTCTGTTTTTGTCTTGAGCTGTTCTGTTGGCTTGGAGATTTATTTTTCTTTACAGGATTTTGTTGTTTTTTTCTTGGTTTCCTCTCGCCTTTTCCCTAATGTTCTGTTGTAGAAGACTCTGTATACTGTGGAGTTTGATGCATTCTTATTAAGTGGCCAAACCACTTCTTTATTTCTCAATGTAATTCAAGCAAGGTTCTATGCCAAATTTCTTCTTATGCTTATTTTCTTCTTCTTTACGATCGCTATTTGGATGATTTACGTTAGACGTGTTTATGATGAAGTCAACTGTTGTCTGGGCCATCTCTGTGCCTGATTTGATGATTATACTTGCGTGTTTGTGAAGTCAACTGTTGTCTGGGCTCATCTCTAGTCCCATGTAGTTTTGAATGTAGTGTTGGGTTGTAGGGCCAGCATTCATTTCTAGGGAGGACATATAGAGGACAGTCTTACAGGACATGTTCTGTGGTTGGCTCAGCAGTGCCACTGGGACAGAGGAGTGGGGACAATCGTAGCCTGTGTAGGTGTTTGTTCAGTCTGTTATGACCTATCCTGAGTCGGAAGATGGTAGTCTGTCCTTGTCTGTCGAGTGTGTGGTAGTCATCTTTGGATAGTTTAGATTCTTTTCTGAAGTCCACGATAGCTCTTTTTTTCTTCAAAGTATGTGATTTCGTTTTCTGCTTGTTCACATTCTGCTCCCTTTTTGCAAGTTTGTCTGCCTTCCGTTACCTGGGAACCACAGGAAGGTACCCACTGTAGTGTAACTCTCTTGTTGGCAGAAATCTTGCTGAGCCCCTTTCTCAGGGTTGGGAGTTTACTCTGGAGGGCTTGCAGAACAGATAGTGCATCTGTGAAAAATACCACTTGTTGGCAGTCAGAGTTGGTGTTGTTGATCATGATTGCAGCCTGTAATAGTACTTGAGCTACTGCTGTGTAGTTTGAGCAAAATTTACTAGTAGGAATGTATATTGTCTCAGTGTGGTTGTTGGGATAGGAAATGCATTCTTAATTGCATCTGTAGCAGATTATGCTGATGTTGATGACTTGTCTTTCTGGTGTTTTGGTAACTTTTCGCGACAGCGCATTTTTCATGTAATTTTGTGACTGGCTTTGGGATATCCGGAACAAAGCCTTATCAGCAAGCTTTCCGGATCTGGAGGTACAAGTCCGCAACTACCAAGATAGTGACCCCGTGGAGGTATTTGAAAAAATAAATTGAGGTTGGTACAATCTTAAAAACATAATTTGTTTGGGCATCCCGTCGTCAACAAATTCCACAAGAAGGCATAACTGGTGACATAGTAGTCATAAAGTAACGAATACTTTTTCATGTGTACTATTCGGTACTTTTGGATCCAGACAATAAAAGATATTCGAGTAACGAATAGTTTCTATTCGCACATCACTAGTGCACTGTTCAAAAAAAAAAGTTCATTTCATATCCTTTACAGGACTTTGCGAACCAACCCCAACTTTTTAACACTGTTTGTGATTTTTCTAGACATTATTACGTTCAATAGTTTGCCATTGATTTCTGAACGTAGTGCCATCGTCCTTTTTTAAAAAACCCCGCGAAACAATTTGCAACCAAATTGTCCGCAGCGTGATTCGAACTCAGAACATCGGGATTAATAGACTGAGTCACTAACCCCTAAGCCACAGACGTCACAGTGCACTGTACCCGACATATTTTATTCCTGTCACCTACAGTCAGTTTAGCGGTTGGGTGTCTTGGCGCTAGTGTCATATAACTGGATTATTACCAAAAAATGATTCATATTTCGCTGGAGATAGAATGACAAGTAGAAAAACGGTCTGACAGCTTACACAACAAGATTGTAATATATATATTTCCATCCGATGCAGTTCTTTTCACCATTTCAATTAAAAAAACCAGGTTTACGTTCTCCTTTCGATTTCCCTTGGCATAGCCAGACTTTATTGATTGAGAATATTATGAGGACCAGCACCTGGGAGGTGTCTTTGCTGTTACTTATTGTTGTTTGTTATTATTTAGCCTCTATTCTTCTTCTTCTTTTCAAACGCTATATTTCAACCTCTTGTTGGACCACTCTTTGATTTGTGTATGATCTGAGCTTAAGAGCGATTGTACGTTGTGCCAGTTAAACACCTACAAGTAGGTCAGCACATCCGATTTATGCGATGGTTTTTATTTACTAGGGTTGTAGTAGCTCCTAGGGCATCTACCTCAAACTCCAGTGACAACACTAACCATCTTACACAGAGAAATCAGAAGACAAATTTTGTTCAAGTTACAAACTCATCACATATCACTTACTACAAAAAGAAAGGGTCTAAAGCAGTGTTTCCCAACCTTTTTGTGCCATGCCCCACCAAAGCCTTTGAAATTTCTTATGCCCCCCCACCTTCCTATGTAACATATACACAACATTTTATTTTCCAAAAATTGAATTGTTCACTGAAGAAACTTAAATGATAGATTTTAGGAAGAAATCACTAGGAAATTGTTTAGGAAACACAGTAAGTAAATTTTCAAAACATATAATGGAGAACTGAAATTCAAGTACGATATCGTTTAATTATATGTAATACTATTTATTACTTACACTTAGTGAGATCCTTGCGATTGATACATGCTGCAAATAGATTTTATGTTAGGTTTCAATTTAGTTAGCTTCAGTCTCACATTCTACGTTGTGTTACATCCAGAGATTATTTTGTTTTTAAACCAAACAGTTAGGCACTAAACCTTTCAGCCAAAATAAGATGGACAGGTAATGTTTTCTTTAATTTGGTTGAATTTGTTTTTTGATTTATTTTTCCTCAAAAAGCCACTGCTTTTTTATATTAAATGAAGTTTTAATTGATATCTTTTTTCAACTGGCTTTTTTATATGAATTTGAAATTGACAACCACTAAATTGATCAATCAATTTTTTCCAAATAAAAAATTTTTATTTTAAATCAGCGATAGAATTTTGATGATCGAAAAAACAAGTATCAGTATAGCGGATCAGCCCTTTAAATTTTTCGGGAGCCAATGAAATCTTCAAAATGTTTTTTAAATATGTTTCTAATAATTAATATAAGTAAAAAAACCCAAATATTTTATTTGCATTAAAAGAGTTTTTTTCTTCCTTGGGTTTATTTAATATTTTTGTTTTTCAAAGAATCGGCGATAACCCAAATTTTCCCCATAACAAACTTCATTTCGGTTTGTTGTTAAAAATCACTAAGGTATCAAAAGTTCCTAAATTTTTGTCACGCTGTTTTTTGAGGGGGCCATCTTACTTTTGGGGAAGTAAAAACTCAGGGTTTTTTTTAAAAATAGCTTGAGGAGACGTCACTTTTGGGCATTATTTAATAGTATTGATAATTTATAATTAATTTAGTCTTCATTTAGAAGGGGAAATTTTTATCCCAAATTTTTTCCGTGGTAACACAATCCCGAAGAATTTCGGGATTCTATCTTTCAGAATTTTTAAGCAGCCATTTTTCTTGCCTGTCATATTAGGAGTACCATCACGGACAAGATGTTATTTTTTCATTGGAATTTTTGAAAAAGAATTGTTTAGCTTATTTATACCTTTGGGAAAGGGGGTTTCAATAAAAAAACATTTTTTAAAAAAATCCCCAACAAATTTTTTTTAAAATTTTCTTTTTCAGTTTTTGTTGATTATATTTGCCAAAATTTGTTTTTTTCAAAATGTTTATTTCAAAACTTCTCTTTGTCTTTTTTCCAAAGTTTAGAAATGATGATTTGGATTTTTTAAATTTTAAAAAAATTTTTATGGTTTTTTTTCCCCATGGGAGCCCCAAGAAATAGGGAAATTTGATAACTATAAGATTACGATTGAATTTAGTATGAGAGTAAAAGGGAAATTTTAAAGTTGCTCTGTTTTCTTATTCTTAAAATTTGAAAGTAATCAAACTGAATTAATAGATTCTATATTTTGCCTTCAAATGCGCCTCAAGACGACCTCGTTTCATTGATTCGTTGGTCAAGCATTGTTGGCGTAAAAGACATTAATGTGAAATACGATAATATAAAATTTCACATCAGGTGATATACGCTTCAGAAAATTCGATTATTGTGCATGACCTATTTGAAGAAGAAAAAACATATCATTAACAATATTTATACTCACATTTATGTGGTCAAATCTGCTCTTCTGAAAAAGTATGTGGAGTTCTCTTCTAATAGCTCTGATAAATTCTAACCTCCTATAGTTATATCTTCTACGTGAAGCTCTTCGGTTCTCTTCTGCTTTTCTCGTATAATCTGGCCTAACAGTCCTGTACTTTAGCTGTTATGTGTCTAGTTCTCTATTTTGTATTCTAGCTACTCATAGCTGTTCTGTATTTGGCTCTCTATCTGCTCTATTATTCCCTCTTCTTCTTAAAGTCCATAGTGTATATATATGGGTGATTATTCTATTACTTTACATTCCAAAACTTTGTTCTCACGACGGGATTTCCACATCTGCAACTCTCTTGGAAAAGACTCATTTTACTTCGACTAACGACATTCTTCTGTCATTGTCTAAAAATGTATATCTCAACCACGCCTTCTCAATCTGTCGCTAAACATGGAAAACAAGATCTCATGACATTCTACTGTAAACCATTTATAAATGCTCCTTCGCTAACTATACAACTACAAAATGGTACTCTAAGGACACCTGTATAATCCAGCTGCACAGTGAGTATCCATTACTCTGGTAATCAGACTAATGGTCCATAACTTGTAATTGAGTCAAACCACCTTGATGTTTCTTTGTTCCTTTTCCCATCGTACCTAACATTTCAAGCCAAATCAAACTTCGGACCTGCTTTCTGTGGCGGAAATATGATACGCGTGGCTCTGTCCAATACTATTACATACTCAAGATTGCACTATATAAACTCATTTTGACCTTCATGACAAGGTTGGCAAATGACGGACACATTACAGGTTTTTTTTTAATATGACTCGATTTTAACACAATAACACATTCTTTCCCGTTTTCAAAGCTTTGTTAAACGGAGATAAAAATGTACCTAGATATAAGTACTTTCTTCTTATTGAAGACTTATTAAACTTCAGTAAAGTGATTGTGAAGAAACATTCAGTTTTGTCAACAGACACCCAAAAAGCCAATATATCGGTTTTGCAACATCATGAACATTAGTTAAACTCCGAACGAGTCCATTCGATGAACCCCTAAACGATGAAATGCCCCCTGTGGGGCATGTGCCCTTACGTTGAAACAAGGGGTCTAAAGGAAAAAGATTGACTTTATTGCTCCTGCTTTCCCCATATGACTTCATCCCTGTCCGCAGAGATGACACGCCATCTACCAGAAATCTAACTTAAATAGAGATATTTTGAAAACAATATTGACACATCTGGTTTGTTTATTTATTAAATGTAGGCCGGCTAAATCTCTTAGCGCCGTGACATGGGCTTTCAACCTCAGGTCACCAATATTGTGCTTTTTTACTTGACTATTTACTATTGTGTCTCTGTGCGTACAGGCTAGGTGTTCGCCTCTCATGCCAATATTGTGCTTATTTACTTGACTATTTACTATTGTGTCTCTGTAGCGTACAGGCTTGGTGCTCGCCTCTCATGCCAAAGATAGGCGGTTCGCTCCCTCGTGGAGTCATCGGGATATTTTTCCAGAGATTTCTGATCTCAATGTAGTTGAGGTTGAGTTCCTAGTCCTATCAGAGACGGACGATAAAATGTAGGTCCATGTTTAATTTGAGCACGTAAAGAAGCAGGCTGGAACGACTCTGCCCGATCAAATTCATTAGAAAAAGATTAAAAATAAAATTCCTACAAAATATCTTCACCATCTCCAAAATTACATCGGGGACACTCGCCGGTGCTACAGGTGTGCACTGCAGCTGAGATCTTCCTGTGTAAGAAATAGATCGGAGCAGACATGGTTACTCACCAAAGTGCAATGATGATGAGTAACCATGTGTCAATCAATCAATAGTATGGAACAAATGATAGTTTATAGTTTTTGATTCAGACAGACATGCATCATGACAAAATAAGATAAGAACAATACACTTTGATATAACCACAAGTTATGTAGTCTGAGAGAGTTGCAGTCGCAGTAGCGTAGATGTTAGTTAGCTCGCTGTTCATGTTAGTGGTCCGTGTTCAATTCGATAGTGAACGTGGAATATATTCCCGACCATAACGGCTCTTAATTGGGTACCAGGGAAGTAATAGCGGCCTGCGTGACGTTGACCACATCACACATCGTGTGACGATAGTCAATGAAAAAAAACGGACCTAACACCGTATTACCCAAATATACTTCCAGGTATAAAAAGGATTCCTCTACCTTTTTAAAAAAAAACCCAACTATTTCTACAGGTTGAGGTTGAAATAGCATACCACATTTCCAAGAGGTTTAATACACAACTGAAACAAACAATGAAATAAACAGTATGCCAATTATGCTTGTAATCTCTCTCTCTCTCTCTGTCTCTCTCTCTCTCTCTCTCTCCTCAAGTTCCATAATTTCCAACCTCAGTCAGTTACATAATCCGATAACCTCTCACTTTTCTGCACTTGCCGCCAGCTTTATCTAGACTGGAACTCTTGACTTTATTCCCCCTATTACCTCAAGTTACCTCATGTCAGGATCGTGTCCCAGAATCCAGAAATCTATAGGTTACCACTACTTACTTAAACATTCCAAAAGCACAAAACATTTTAACGAAACAAAACTTATTCACTGAATAGTTGAACGCAGCGGCGGCTTGGGCTCATTTTTGTTGGTGGGGCCAGACACAAATGTTCGGGAAAATCATGGTTTTTGGTTAGGTTATATTTTAGTTTATAAAACAATAAATACACGTTACACATTATTTTTAGTGGGGTCTGGCCCCACTGGCCCTTAATGACGAGCCGCCACTGGTTGAACGTCTCTTGTTCTTGTTAACGTGTCATGGGACTGTTCAATGTTGATCTGAAGGTAACAAGAATCTTATTTATTTTATTGATTCTCGGTGGGGGTGGGGTGGGGAGATTCTCAGTGTCGTGGAGGTGCTTGCTCGTCTCTCGCTCCATAAGGTACTTGGTTCGTTTCTCCGCATGGAATGATCAGGATATTTTCCAGATATCCCTGTATTTCAAAGTAGATCAGATTTGAGTTATCGGACTGTGGCCTAGGGGATAGTGACTCGGTCTATTAACCCCAACGTTCTGAGTTCGAAACACGCTACGTACAGTTTGGTTGCAAATTGTTTCCCGTGGATATTTTACAAAAGGACGATGACAAACTACTGAACGTGATAATGCCTAGAAAAATCACAAACAGTGTTAAAAAGCCTGGGGTTGATTCGCAAAGTTCTGTAAAGGATATACAAATAACTTTTAAACTTAGTTCTATCAGAGACGAACGATAAAGGTTCCGTATTCAAGTTGTGCACACCAAAGATCCATTGCCAGTTGAAAATCGATTAGAGTCGGCTGTGAAGTCACTGTCTTGCAAATTCAAAATAAAATCCTGCTCAAATTTTCACAATCTTGAAGAAAAAATGCAGACCTCGCCAGTGCTGTATAGTTCGTGCACTGTCGTCGAGATCTTCCTGTGTAAGGAAGAGTTTGTAAAACACATAGTTATTCACCGAAGTGCAATCAACAATCAAACAGCAATCAATCAATATGTCATTGTTGTTTCTCTCCCCCTGACAAAGTATATTGTTTTATTCATGTTTTCATTATACTTCACAGTATATCTGTTGTTTGTTAGCGTGCATTCATTTGATAATGTTTCAGCAACCTTTGATTATTGGTTTTACTGCACGGACGTCATAGCAGTCTGGACAGACCCAGTAGCAACTCAGTGTACACTAAGAGATGTTGAAGAGTATGAAGCAGTGCATAGAGTGTATGTGCGACTTTCTTACATTATTATCATTTGTAGATGTATGTGTCGACTTTCTTCACATTATTATCATTTTGTAGATGTATGTGTCGACTTTCTTCACATTATTATCATTTTGTAGATGTATGTGTCGACTTTCTCCACATTATTATCATTTTGTAGATGTATGTGTCGACTTTCTTCACATTATTATCATTTTGTAGATGTATGTGTCGACTTTCTCCACATTATTATCATTTTGTAGATGTATGTGTCGACTTTCTCCACATTATTATCATTTTGTAGATGTATGTGTCGACTTTCTCCACATTATTATCATTTTGTAGATGTATGTGTCGACTTTCTCACATTATTATCATTTTGTAGATGTATGTGTGACCTTCTCCACATTTATTGTCACTTTGTAGATGGTGAAGATGTTTTTGTAGGAATTTTTATTTTACATCTTTTCTAATGAATTTTGCTCGGGCCGCAGCTTTCCAGCCTGATATTCAGAATTTTGAACTGCCAATGTTTCTTTAACGTGCTCAAATTAAACAAGAGACCTAAGCTCCCTGTGAGTGCGGGTTCAATTCCGCGGGCTGGCAGGTAGCCACAGGTTCACCAGATTCACGGTGTTCGTGGCACGAACCGAAGGGTTACGATGTCCATGGCATCGGCGAAGACTGAAAGCCAAGTGCTCTGGATCGGTAAAAACAAAAAACAACGGACCTACGTTTTATCGTCCGTCTCCGATAGGACTAGGAGCTTGATCTCATCTACACTGAGATCATGGATCTCTGGAAATAATATCCAGGTGCTCGTTTCTCATGCCATAGGTACAGGTTCGCTCCCTCGTGGAGGCGATAATTTAGTGTGATGATCTTCTCCACATAAGTTGTATGTGATGATCTCCTCCACATAAGTTGTATGTGATGATCTCCTCCACATAAGTTGTATGTGATGATCTCCTCCACATAAGTTGTATGTGATGATCTTCTCCACATAAGTTGTATGTGATGATCTTCTCCACATAAGTTGTATGTGATGATCTCCTCCACATAAGTTGTATGTGATGATCTTCTCCACATAAGCTGTATGTGATGATCTTCTCCACATAGTTGTATTGATGATCTCCTCCACATAAGTTGTATGTGATTATCTCCTCCACATAAGTTGTATGTGATGATCTTCTCCACATAAGTTGTATGTGATGATCTTCTCCACATAAGCTGTATGTGATGATCTTCTCCACATAAGTTGTATGTGATGATCTCCTCCACATAAGTTGTATGTGATGATCTCCTCCACATAAGTTGTATGTGATTATCTCCTCCACATAAGCTGTATGTGATGATCTTCTCCACATAAGTTGTATGTGATGATCTCCTCCACATAAGTTGTATGTGATGATCTCCTCCACATAAGTTGTATGTGATGATCTCCTCCACATAAGTTGTATTTGATGATCTCCTCCACATAAGTTGTATGTGATGATCTCCTCCCATAAGTTGTATGATGATCTCCTCCACATAAGTTGTATGTGATGATCTTCTCCACAAGTTGTATGGATGATCTCCTCCACATAAGTTGTATGTGATGATCTTCTCCACATAAGTTGTATGTGATGATCTCCTCCACATAAGTTGTATGTGATGATCTTCTCCACATAAGTTGTATGTGATGATCTCCTCCACATAAGTTGTATGTGATGATCTCCTCCACATAAGTTGTATGTGATGATCTCCTCCACATAAGTTGTATGTGATGATCTCCTCCACATAAGTTGTATGTGATGATCTCCTCCACATAAGTTGTATGTGATGATCTCCTCCACATAAGTTGTATGTGATGATCTCCTCCACATAAGTTGTATGTGATGATCTTCTCCACATAAGTTGTATGTGATGATCTCCTCCACATAAGTTGTATGTGATGATCTCCTCCACATAAGTTGTATGTGATGATCTCCTCCACATAAGTTGTATGTGATGATCTCCTCCACATAAGTTGTATGTGATGATCTCCTCCATAAAGTTGTATGTGATGATCTTCTCCACATAAGTTGTATGTGATGATCTCCTCCACATAAGTTGTATGTGATGATCTTCTCCACATAAGTTGTATGTGATGATCTTCTCCACATAAGTTGTATGTGATGATCTCCTCCACATAAGTTGTATGTGATGATCTTCTCCACATAAGTTGTATGTGATGATCTTCTCCACATAAGTTGTATGTGATGATCTTCTCCACATAAGTTGTATGTGATGATCTTCTCCACATAAGTTGTATGTGATTATCTCCTCCACATAAGTTGTATGTGATGATCTCTCACATAAGTTGTATGTGATGATCTTCTCCACATAAGTTGTATGTGATGATCTCCTCCACATAAGTTGTATGTGATGATCTTCTCCACATAAGTTGTATGTGATGATCTCCTCCACATAAGTTGTATGTGATGATCTCCTCCACATAAGTTGTATGTGATGATCTTCTCCACATAAGTTGTATGTGATGATCTCCTCCACATAAGTTGTATGTGATGATCTCCTCCACATAAGTTGTATGTGATTATCTCCTCCACATAAGTTGTATGTGATGATCTTCTCCACATAAGTTGTATGTGATGATCTCCTCCACATAAGCTGTATGTGATGATCTCCTCCACATAAGTTGTATGTGATGATCTCCTCCACATAAGTTGTATGCGATGATCTCCTCCACATAAGCTGTATGTGATGATCTCCTCCACATAAGTTGTATGGATGTGATCTCCTCACATAAGTTGTATGTGATGATCTCCTCCACATAAGCTGTATGTGATGATCTCCTCCGCATAAGTTGTATGTGATGATCTCCTCCACATAAGTTGTATGTGATGATCTCCTCCACATAAGTTGTATGTGATGATCTCCTCCGCATAAGTTGTATTGATGATCTCCTCCACTAGTTGTATGTGATGATCTCCTCCACATAGTTGTATGTGATGATCTTCATATAAGCTGTATGCGATGACTAGGTTGCTAACGAATCAGCGTTAACAGACACATATCAAAATAAATCAACGGTCGCAAGATATAACTAATCATCTGATCTGAAGCTAGTGTCGCTCAGTTAGTTGTGACTTGCTAATCTGATGTGAAAACGTTCAGAATTCTAATTTTGAAATGTGCAAAGTAGTGCATTGTATAACAACGCTAGAACATACGCCGTGCATGGGAAATTGTTCGAGGTGTAGACACGTTAAGAGGGTAGTTTATTTGGTAATCAGCGAGCCACGGGAACTATCAGTATGCATACTCTTCGATATCTGTTGGGGAGACTGAGCACCTGTAGGTCTGTCCGGATAGCAATGGCGTCAGTTTAGTAACCAATAATCAATTATTTGGTAATATGTTTAGTAATAATGTTTGATACTGCAGCAATAATTATGGTAATATGTTTAGTAATGTATCTAATAATGTTTTGATAGCAGCAATAATTTTTGGTAATATGTTTAGTATCTAATAATGTTTGATACTGCAGCAATAATTATGGTAATATGTTTAGTAATGTATCTAATGATGTTTGATACTGCAGCAATAATTATGGTAATATGTTTAGTAATGTATCTAATGATGTTTGATACTGCAGCAATAATTATGGTAATATGTTTAGTATCTAATGATGTTTGATACTGCAACAATAATTATGGTAATATGTTTAGTAATGTATCTAATGATGTTTGATACTGTAGCAATAATTATGGTAATATGTTTAGTAATGTATCTAATGATGTTTGATACTGCAGCAATAATTATGGTAATATGTTTAGTAATGTATCTAATGATGTTTGATACTGTAGCAATAATTATGGTAATATGTTTAGTATCTAATGATGTTTGATACTGCAGCAATAATTATGGCAATATGTTTAGTATCTAATGATGTTTGATACTGCAGCAATAATTATGGTAATATGCTTGTAATGTATCTAATGATGTTTGATACTGCAGCAATAATTATGGCAATATGTTTAGTATCTAATGATGTTTGATACTGCAACAATAATTATGGTAATATGTTTAGTATCTAATGATGTTTGATACTGCAACAATAATTATGGTAATATGTTTAGTATCTAATGATGTTTGATACTGCAGCAATAATTATGGTAATATGTTTAGTATCTAATGATGTTTGATACTGCAGCAATAATTATGGTAATATGTTTAGTAATGTATCTAATGATGTTTGATACTGCAGCAATAATTATGGTAATATGTTTAGTATCTAATGATGTTTGATACTGCAGCAATAATTATGGTAATATGTTTAGTATCTAATGATGTTTGATACTGCAGCAATAATTATGGTAATATGTTTAGTAATGTATCTAATGAGTTTGATACTGCAACAATAATTATGGTAATATGTTAGTATCTAATGATGTTTGATACTGCAGCTAATATTATGGTAATATGTTTAGTATCTAATGATGTTTGATACTGCAGCAATAATTATGGTAATATGTTTAGTAATGTATCTAATGATGTTTGATACTGCAGCAATAATTATGGTAATATGTTTAGTATCTAATGATGTTTGATACTGCAGCAATAATTATGGTAATATGTTTAGTATCTAATGATGTTTGATACTGCAACAATAATTATGGTAATATGTTTAGTAATGTATCTAATGATGTTTGATACTGCAGCAATAATTATGGTAATATGTTTAGTATCTAATGATGTTTGATACTGCAGCCAAATTATGGTAATATGTTTAGTAATGTATCTAATGATGTTTGATACTGCAGCAATAATTATGGTAATATGTTTAGTATCTAATGATGTTTGATACTGCAGCAATAATTATGGTAATATGTTTAGTATCTAATGATGTTTGATACTGCAACAATAATTATGGTAATATGTTTAGTAATGTATCTAATGATGTTTGATACTGCAGCAATAATTATGGTAATATGTTTAGTATCTAATGATGTTTGATACTGCAGCAATAATTATGGTAATATGTTTAGTAATGTATCTAATGATGTTTGATACTGCAGCAATAATTATGGTAATATGTTTAGTATCTAATGATGTTTGATACTGCAGCAATAATTATGGTAATATGTTTAGTAATGTATCTAATGATGTTTGATACTGCAGCAATAATTATGGTAATATGTTTAGTAATGTATCTAATAATGTTTGATACTGCAGCATAAGTATGGTAACTATGTTTAGTATCTAATGATGTTTGATACTGCAGCAATAATTATGGTAATATGTTTAGTAATGTATCTAATAATGTTTGATACTGTAGCAATAATTATGGTAATATGTTTAGTAATGTATCTAATGATGTTTGATACTGCAGCAATAATTATGGTAATATGTTTAGTAATGTATCTAATGATGTTTGATACTGCAGCAATAATTATGGTAATATGTTTAGTAATGTATCTAATATGTTTGATACTGTAGCAATAATTAAGTAATATGTTTAGTATCTAATGATGTTTTGATACTGCAGCAATAATTATGTATATGTTTAGTAATGTATCTAATAATGTTTGATACTGTAGCAATAATTATGGTAATATGTTTAGTAATGTATCTAATGATGTTTGATACTGCAGCAATAATTATGGTAATATGTTTAGTATCTAATGATGTTTGATACTGCAGCAATAATTATGGTAATATGTTTAGTATCTAATGATGTTTGATACTGTAGCAATAATTATGGTAATATGTTTAGTATCTAATGATGTTTGATACTGCAGCAATAATTATGGTAATATGTTTAGTATCTAATGATGTTTGATACTGCAGCAATAATTATGGTAATATGTTTAGTATCTAATGATGTTTGATACTGCAGCAATAATTATGGTAATATGTTTAGTATCTAATGATGTTTGATACTGTAGCAATAATTATGGTAATATGTTTAGTATCTAATGATGTTTGATACTGTAGCAATAATTATGGTAATATGTTTAGTAATGTATCTAATGATGTTTGATACTGCAGCAATAATTATGGTAATATGTTTAGTAATGTATCTAATGATGTTTGATACTGCAGCAATAATTATGGTAATATGTTTAGTAATGTATCTAATGATGTTTGATACTGTAGCAATAATTATGGTAATATGTTTAGTATCTAATGATGTTTGATACTGCAACAATAATTATGGTAATATGTTTAGTAATGTATCTAATAATGTTTGATGCTGCAGCAATAATTTGTATATCTAATCTAATCAGTTTTGGAAACGAAATGTAAGCACATTAGATAAAGTTAATATTTTTAATATGAACTTTCAGAACAAAATTCCACTTGTGTTGTATATTTCATAGATTATTTAGATATCTGGATCAAATTTCCATGAAAATTGTGCAGTTTGATTTCTTGAAAAAAGCCGAGATACGAAAGTGCCTAACAAGTGCGAAGCTTTTCTTCTTCTTCGAACGCTCCATATCAACCACTCTTTGTGATTTGTATGTGATCTGAGCCTAAGGGCAATTGTACGTTTTGCCAGTTATGCGCCTACAAGTAGGCTAGCACATTCGATTTCTGCGACGTTTTTTACTTACTAGGAAGCTTCCCTAGACACATACCTCAGTCATCTCTTAGGACATGTTATATAGGTCGTAGACTCACGCCGTCACATTTACAATGAAATATCGCTCTTTTAGTAAGTCCCAAGACATTCTTCACGCATTGAATGCTGGGTAATAAAAAAAAGTTCATAATATCATCCATTTTGAATGTATTGTGAATCGTGAAACTGTTAAAGAAATCAGGTTAGTATACTTGTATGTCACGTTTTTTCCGAAAATCTGAAATTTTTTATAAACTTTAAAGTATTTCACACTGCCTGAATATTTTATAAACATTTCATAAAGGAAAGCTACAGATAACGAGACATTTACGAAGGGTCACCTCAATTATTTTGTACACCGCTACTTTTTGCGCAGGTACAGCTATTAAACAGCAAATTTTCATACGATCAATACGAATAATGTCACTGAATCATACATTTTCAAAATGATGAATGATTCTTCTCTCTTGTGTGCAAGTTTTACTGTCAGGGGTTATCTTGAAGTCAAACTTTTGATCGCTAGAGCGACAACCCTGTTTTGTTTCCATGTTACTTTCACCGACTACAATGTCACGTTCTCTCTGACCTTTTAAAAATAGTTTTGTTATTTACAAAGCGATAAAAGGTAATTCTAAGCATAATTTTCAAACTCTGTTATACTTTATTTCTGCTGTGTGGTTGATATTTGTATCGAATATCAAGTTTAGTATTATAAATTCCTAGCTAAATGTGACTATATAGAATCATTCCATTGACTACAGAAGACATTATCTGAATATTATCAACGACCAACTACATTATGTTTTGGAGATCTAATTAAGAACTGTAACATTATGCTATTGTAAGTTATTAGTAAAAAATAAATAATAGAACATATTATTAGGATTGAAATAAATTGCTCTTAACTAAATGCTGTTTATGCAATCAAGTTGTGTGACTTCAATTACATCCCATATCAACAGAAAATTATATATATAATATATAGTAACAGCAAATAATTTTATTACTGCTTGCATGCTCCAATTTTAGAAAAAAGCAGCTGACAGTATAGGCAGAGATATCATGGTAAACATAGAAAAGGAACACACTAGTACAAACACCATACCATATTTAACAATATGGTAATAATTAGCATCAGGCAGAAATGTTCAAATTAGAAATGAACAAGTTACATGCAGATTTATTAGTTTGTGAAAGTGAGGAGCAGAAAATAAAATGCAATACTAAGATTAAGAAAGCACAAGCAAGCCTATTAGAACTTGAGTTTGTAGCACTGTGTGGTAGGTCTGGTCCAGTGTGCTCACATTTATATAAAGTATTAGACAAACACAAAATCACACCACAGGCATATCATAGTAGAGCTTTTGTTGGTAACCACTGTCATAAATACTTAACATGTAAAGTCTATAAAGATCTCACAGAAGATGTCATAACACATACACAATTGTATACACAGAATAAGGATATAATAAATATTGCATTGATCACAAGAGACATTTTTAATTCATTAAATACAGCATTTGAAAAAGTTCACAATTACATCTCACACAGTAGACCAATCCATGCTGACACAGTTCCAGAAATACAATTAGCAATACAAGATTACATGACAATATACAGATTGTATTTTCTAGATAAAATAATTCAAAACAACACATACTAGAACATCACTGTGCAAACTGGATCAGACTTAATGGTTTTGGATTGGGCTTTATCTGAGAACAGGGAGGAGAAGTTGTACATTCAATGATAGCTGGTATAGAGAAAAGAACAAGAAGGAGAAGTTGTACATTCAATGGTAGCTGGTATAGAGAAAAGAGCTTGGAGGAGAAGTTGTACATTCAATGGTAGCTGGTATAGAGAAAAGAGCTTGGGGTATAAGAAATAAAACTAAGGAATTAAAATTTATCATAAATACACAGCTGCTACAAACTTATCCAACTGTAAATACACAAGTTCACTGTGATAAACATAAAGTTTAAATAACAACAGACCTGAGGGCTGTACATTTTATTTTTCCCTGTTGTATTGTGTGTTGTCTAGCTGTCTTTATAACAATTTAGAACAGTTATATACATATGTGTGTTTGTGAGATGTCTTAAGTAAGTATTCTACATGTCAGTAAGTATGTATGAGCAAGTGTGCATGAGTAAATTGTGAAGTAAAATTGTAGACTACTAAATCATGACTAATATGGGCTAGTAAAATTGTATAATTATATTACAAATGTGTATTGTCAATGTTTGGAGATATGTATTTTTATTTGAACTACCATTAGTAGTATATTTAGAAATGAAAGTATTATTGTGAAAGTATAAATTAATTATGTTAAACATTACATATTTCATGAAGAATTAAACTATATCCTTATGCATTTATGGAAATAGATGTGTGAATTTATGTTATTGTGATTTAAATATATATAACTTTTTGGTATGTTGAGATATGTTAAATATATATGCAATTTAATAGTAATTTTATAAATACCTCTTTGTCTTTGACAGTTTTAAGCTATTATAAATGACCAGACATAGTAAACTACACCATAAACTACAATTATTTTCAACAATCAGATTTTAAAAAATATATTTTAGTATCGTTAATGTGTTACCTTGTCAAAAAACTAAACGTTGTATATTTTTGTATCGTGATATTTCTACTGCAATGAAGATTAACAACATACCCCATCAGTGTAATTTGCCCATCCTCAGGTAGTTAGAATGTTAGTTCATACAGATATAACTTCATAATTATATTATATAACACAGTGATACTGCACAAAATTCGAGAGCTACATATGAAAATTGATTATATTTTAACGTAATAGTATACAGTGTGTTTTTACATTAACAACAGCTGGAATTTAAAGTGATATATAAACCGACCAAAAAGTCGTCATTTCGTAACCTTGCACAGGAATGTAAACAAAGGTTTTCTACTCAACAAAGGGACATTACTAAGTGAGCGTTACTGATACGTCGTGTATATTCTTTGCTCCCTTGCGCGCCCCGGCAACACGCGGGCGTCAAAGATGTATAATGTTGGTGCACGTTATCTAGCAAATCGTGCTCGACACCCCACCCTGTACACACACACACACGTAAAACATATATATAGTTTAGTTTTAGTTTAGTCGACAGATCATCATCTCTGCACATCGGATCAATTAGTCCATATAGTTCTCCGGTCTCTCATCAGGACGTACCTTGGTTTGTAGAAACTAACGACACCAGTTCTGTGTCTATTTAATATTCTTCTTTGGTTTCCAGCATATCCTTTTGTCTCGCTGCACACCTTTTTATATATGATATTATTGCTGTCTGGCTAGGGTTGCAACTCCCAGCGGAGCACAAGTCTTCAACAAACTTCTCCCAGCTCTTGCCATCCCTACCAATTCTTTCCATGTTTTACCTATCCTTTTAATATCAGCCTCCAGCTCTCTTCTCCAGGTCTGTCTAGGCCTTCCCCTACTCCTCTTTCCCTGCTGGTTACAAAACAGTGCCTGTCTTTTAATGCTTCCGGTCGGTCTTCTCAATGTATTCCTATCCATCGCTAGCGTCTCTTCCTGGGCTCTTTCTCCACTGGTACCTACTTAGTTCTTTCTCCACTGGTACCTACTTAGTTCTTTCTCCACTGGTACCTACTTAGTTCTTTCTCCACTGGTACCTACTTAGTTCTTTCTCCACTGGTACCTACTTAGTTCTTTCTCCACTGGTACCTACTTAGTTCTTTTTCCAAGTTCCTCATTTGTAATCTTATCCCTACCATCTCAGTTTGAATATATATATACACATACCTAAACCAAACACAAACACTGTACAAAATTAAACATACGACACATACAAGCCCACACGCGTGTCATACCACACTAACATCAGTGCCCACCACCAGCTTGACCATACACATACGCAAGATCTACCCATTGCTACGGAGAATTACAAGTGCCGTACAGCAGATGGAAAGCGAACACCAACAACAAAATATTGATATGTGAATAAACCGGAGACGGTCGCATGATAGAGAGTGCTAGTCCGAACATAGTGCATTGCGAAATCATGTGTGCCCGATCTGATTTCATGAACATCACAGCCTGGCCGTAAGCACATCAAAACAGACACAAACTCAATCTGTTTAAAAAAATCACATAATGTGATCTATAAGTGGTTATATAAGAGCGACTAAAGAAGAGGAAGAGAAATTGTGTATGATGTTGAATGAATCCAAGCGCGATACCATTGTACCAAACCAATTTACCTTATCGTCTATTGTCTATTCCCAGGTGAAAGATGTAGTTGGCTGGCTGTCCACTCTTGCCGTTAATCGTAGTGATGGGAGCTTTAATTTGCGTTCTAGGGCCAGATGAGTCGCCCTTGTTGTGTTATATCCGTGTTTATTTAGTGTGGTCTTGATATTGTCTGTCCATCTTTTTCTTGGTCTACCTTATCGTTCCCATCCAAAAGAAGTTCAGAGTCTGAAGAAGATGTAAAATAGGATAAGATAAGACAGAATTATATAAAACGTTACATTCAGTCTACAGAATTGTAAAGACAAATTATATATATATATATATATATATATATATATATATATATATATATATATATATATATATATATAACTACTACATATATATATATATATATATATTTATAACACACATATATATAACACATATATATATATATATATATATATATATATATATATATATATATATATATATATATATATACACACACACACTATATATACATATATATATATATATATATATATATATATATATATATATATATATATATATATATATATAGAGAGAGAGAGAGAGAGAGAGAGAGAGAGAAAGAGAGAACATCAGGAATTGTGGAAAATAATGGAAGAAATAGGATTTCCATTACATTTAATACAAATCATAAGAGAACTTTATAGTGATCAAATGGCGGCTGTAAGAACATGCGATGATATATCAGTTTGGTTCGATATAAGGCAGGGAGTCAGAAAAGGCTACATTTTGTCGGCTTGTCTGTTTAATATATATGCAGGAAACATCATGGGGAATGTTACAGAAGATAACGGAAAAGAACAGATTATTTTATAATCGGAGGAAGAGAAATACCTGAGCTAAGGTATGCTGACGATACAGTGTTACTGTCAACATCGCAAAAAGGGATAGAGAAATTAATAATGGAAGTGAAAGATAAAAGCGAAAAATAAAATCTTTATCTCAATGTGACAAAAACAAAAATAATGACAACGGTTAAAGCAAACATGACAAAATATATTTTTACCAACGGAGAGAAAATAGAAAATGTGAACAGTTTTGAATATCTTGGTTCACTGCTAACAATAGATGGAAATTGGATGACGGAAATTAAAAAAGAATGGACATGGCTTTACAAAAAATTAAACAACTAAAAACAGTATGGAACGGAACTGATAGTGTGATAAATCAACTAACCTGACGGCCAACTGCTGGTACAAGGTCCCAGGGAAAAAATAATAAGTCCAAGGAAAATGGGTAGCCCAAAAGAAAGGCTCGTGATCGACCACTGATTTATATTCTTGATTTAAAATATAACATCACTCTTTCCACACTTCTGTCTTACTACAAACTAAGATGTTAGTGAATACAACTAACCTAACACCGTTGTGATCAATTAGCAACAAGATGTATAAATCATTTAATAATAACTCAGGCTATGCATATATCAATTGTACCTTGGAAATATTCACAGCAATAATCGTTAGCTTAACCTGTCATCACAAATGTGATTGTTCTAATACACTCTTCCATTTTGGTAGTAAAACTGTTAAAGTTCGATGGAACCAATGGTTGATAATCACTGGATGATGATAAGAAGGTTCAGTCCTTTCCTGTCAGGTATGGAACGACTTGAACACGGTTGCAGCATACATCAGGTTGTGGCCGTCATTTGTCTGGGTAGACGTCTAAGTTCCTAGTTAGGTTCGATGTAGTGACGTCTCTGTCCGTTCAGCCACCGTTGTCTGGTCATCCAAGATGATGATTATTTGTTTCTGTTATCGTATATGAACAGTCGAATCACAGGAAGATTACTCCTATAGATATATCTACACTTTATAGTATGAGTTCTGCCAGAAACAAATCCTCAGTCTAACCGAATCTGATTCTCTATCATCTACTGCTTCGCTGTTGTTCAACATGTTACCTTCATAAATCTCTGAGATAAATCACCACGTTCATTTATCTTGATAGATTGTCTCACAGACATACTCTCTCAATAACGCCCTTGAAATTTCTGAATAGTTTTTCCAACGTCCTCTCTCATCCAGCTCTAATGTGTATCGCTCTGTTTTCTTTTGTTGATTTTCTTCAAAGCAAGGTTCTATAATAATGGCGATCTCTTGGTCTTCTGCTCTCCCTGAATTAGACTATACACACAAACTCACTGTTCGCTCATTTGTTCGCTCATTTGTTTCTTGGTTGATGGTGACCCTTCTTCTTCTCAACTACTTTCCTTCCATCTTGCTCGCATACCAAGGTTTCGTCTTGCACTCTCTGTTGATGGCGATCTCTTGGTCTTCTGCTGCAATACAAGTGGGTCGTGTGCAAAAAGTAACCTGGGTGGATTGACCGTTACCTATTTCTCAATGTAGTATGGCTGGCCATTTTACCATCAGCTGGAGTATAAAATATGGCTGGCCAGTTGACCACTGTTCCATCCTCTGGTCCTGCATAACCCTGTTACAATAGGATTACAGAGATCGGAATACTAAGAGCACGTATATTACCAGTGGCAACGTATGGGTGTGAAGCATGGCCATTTAACAAGGCAGTGGAAGGGCATATAAGCTTTTGAATATACAGGGTGTTCAACTTAAAAGCAGCCTGTGAATGGAGTAATCTGGATATATGTATGGAAATGAGAAGGTTCAGTTATGATGTAGTATAGGTCAAGGTTGTGTGATGGTGTGTATTTGTAGTGCGGGAAGGGGCGATGAACAAATGTGACGTAGGACAAGCTAGTTAGAACCGGTTTAAATAGTAAATAGACGAGATGCAATGCGTACCTGGCAAATTTCTATTTATCACTGGGGCTGCTTTTAAGTTGAACACCCTGTATATGTTACAGAATGATATCTTATCTAGAGTGATCATGTTGGAAATCCCAGCATGTTCCAACTCCCTCGATGTTAGCTACTCTGACGCTCCAGGAAATTCAAAGTAAATACTTGAAGCATTGTATGTGAAATGCATTCATATTCATTCATCATATTTACATATAGACGCTCAGACTGAGTTCTGTTATCTCTAAGACGGAAAAAAACCCACATCAAATAGCGGAAATGCCATTTATGTCTTAAAAATGAACAGAATATTTTCACAAGCACCCCATAAGAAGAGAGAGAGAGAGAGAGAGAAATGCGAATATAATGTGTTGCTGGGTCAACGTACTACCATCCGTGATTTATTGGGACTTAATCCTCGTGGCTTTTTTTTACCACCGTCTGAAGTAACCCAAAAACATATGAATAATGTGTACTTGTTATGCCAGGAAGTTTCTCTCTGTAGAAATGTCATCTCTGATATGTTCGGATATTAAGTGCTGTAAAACAGAGATTTCAGAATTGTGGTCTATGCGTCTCTCGTGTCAAAGGTACCAAGTTCGCTCCGTCGGGAAGTCATCTGGATATTTTTCCAGAGATCCCTGATCTCAGTGTAGGTGAGATTGAGTTCCTAGTCCTATCGGAGACGGACGATAAAACATAGGTCCCGTGTTCAATTTGAGCACGTAAAAGAACTATTAGCAGCTCAAACTCGAGAAGAGCACGCGGGAAAGCCGCTGCCCGGGCAAAATTCATTGAAAAAGAAATTTTAAATAAAAATTTCTATAAACATATTTTTACCATCTTCAAAAAATGACATCGGGCACGCTCGCCGGAGCTACTGAGCTCGTGCACTGCATCTACTATTACTACTACTACTATTACTAATACTACTATTGCTACTACCACTAGGAAATGAAAAGGCTGACAAACTTGCAAGGACTGGAGGGAACCTAACACAACAGAAGGCTTTACAGAAGCAAAGACTCTCCTGAAAGAAACAAGAAAAATGATGTGGAGAAAAACAAATGGAGGATACAACCCAGAGAACGACAGTATAAATACACTAAACAGAGAAGCACAGACCACAGTCTTCAGACTTAGAACAGGACACTACAGACTTAGAGTACACCTCTATAGAATGCGTCACAGGGAATCGGCTGGCTGCACATGTGGAGCACCATAGCAGTCACCAGAGCACATCCTGCAAGACTGCCCCAACATGAGCAGTGTGAGAATGGAATATCTGGCCAAAAGAAACAACCCTACAAAACAAACTATGGGGCACCGGTGAAGACCTCAAGCGCACCACCCTGTTTATGACACATACCGAAGTAGTCACATAGCAGAAGTTGATTGCAGAAGAAGAATAAAAACTATATCACTACTACTACTACAACCACTTCCACTACCTCTACTATTACCACTACTATTAACACTACCAATGCTACTGCTACTACCACCACTACAGCTACCGTTACTCGACTACTACTACTACCACTACTACTACTACCACGCTGCACACACACTGATACTACCACACTACACCATACTACTACACCATGACTACTACCACTACTGATACTACCACTACTACCACATACTACATACTACCACCACTACTACTACCATTACTACTACTACCACTACGATTACACTACACCATAACTACTACTACCATACTACACTACTACTACTACCACCACAACCAATTACTACTACCATACCACCACTACTACACTATCACCATTACTACTACTACCACTACTACTACTACCATTACTACTACTACCACTACTACTACCACTACGATTACACCACACCATAACTACTACTACCACCTTTACTACCACTACTACTACTACCACCACAACCATTATTACTACTACCACTACCACCACTACTACTACTACTACCATTACTACACTACCGTACTCCTACTACTTTTATTTTGATTTATTGACGATTTTTCCTTGCCATGTAAAACTGACACGAAACATAATCAAAATAAGAATCAAACAATCAAGATTTTGTGGATATAATGCTAAGACAAGGCTTAGAACATTTGGTGACAACAGGTAACATTCAGGAAGAAGAGATCGGGAAGACAGGTAGAAGATGCTGGATAGTCTAACATCGTGGTTTCACAAAAGATCAACGTCATAACTGACTAACTGCACGAGAGAGAGAGAGAGAGAGTTGTGGAGAGACATGACTGTCTACGCCGGCAGGCATGGCAGTTGATTAAGGGATTGATGTAAAACTATTATCTACCTGTTTTGGTCCATATCGCCTGTTCGCTCCAGTTTTACCATATTCTCACACCTGTTCCCTGATCTCTTCTTTTACAAGTTCTTGTATATTTGCTCTCGTATGTTGAAATGACGTAGGTATAAGAAAAAAATGGATGAAAGAACATGTCACTAAAGTTCACGTTGACATCGAAAAAAATTGCTGTTTCCGTAAAAAATTTGAAACGGAAAAATGTCCGTTTCAGCATCAATCATCCTCAGGTAAAGTGAGATCGGTGTGACCGACCAGACCCCACCTGTGACAGTTTGTGTAAATTAAACAATATCATTGTCATGATCTGTCAGTTGTGTGTTCAGATGCCCGTGTCTGTCTGCCACAACTATCTATCTATCTATCTATCTATCATCATCTATCTATCTATCTATCCATCCATCCATCCATCCATCCATCCATCCATCCATCCATCCATCCATCCATCCATCCATCCATCCATCCATCCATCCATCCATCCATCCACCCTCCATCCATCCATCCATCATATCCATCCACCATCCATCCTAATCCCTCCCTCCCTGCCTGTCTGTCTGTCTGTCTGTTTGTCTGTCTGTCTGCCTGTCGGTTGCCGGAACTAGTATCTTGATGACTTGCACAGCTCCTGTGCTGCTATTTATTGATCTATCTCTCCCTATATCTAGATATCTCAGTCAGGAGACTAAATGTAAGCTCACAGCCACTATGAGATACAGTTCGTCTGTTGTGTAAACACATGTCATACCATTAGTAGATGCGCTTACACTACTACCTATCGTACTCTTTGTTCCCCTTCGATCCCTACGCGCCTTGCCAGACTACAGTACAGCAATATGTTTCCAGGGCCACCAATATGAGGTGGATTATGGTCTTGATCAGTGCCAGCTTACTGGTGCCCATTGTCAGCTTTTTTGGTTCCACCTGTGGGTTCAGCTGCTAATATGGATCCAGAGGTCATGCTGAGATTTCAAGTCATTGATGTAGGGGTAATGTTTGAATAATGTGTCGTGAGAATTAGGACCCTTCTGCCATACGCAGTGGCCACTTTCAGCAGTTTCATTTTGTGAAGATTAACTTGTAATCAACAGTGTCCTATGCCGAATCTAAAGATAGTAGTTTGTTAGCTTCAGTTTAACTTTTAAATGGGGGTCATGTGTAGGTAGTTGCTGCCTGTTCTCTCTCTCTCTCTCTCGATCACCGCCCAGACCGATGTACCACATCTCCCCATAAATTCTATTCACCTGGAAATCTGATTCATGCAGTCTTAGCATTGGTGTGTTTTACGTCACATCTTCATCGCCATTTGGAGCTCTGGTGCTTATCCTTCGGTGATGTGTCCGGTTTCAGCCAGCGTTTGCTCGGTTCACTCTCCGTTCTGTAGCCATCTAGTGTTGTTTACAGTAGCTAGCCCCATTTCCAACCTCCTTAGTCATCTCTTACGACATGCGTGACAGGTAACAGTGGTTCTATTCTTTACACCCCAATTTGGACCCCGGTAACCACTCAGGCGGCTGCCTGTTCTAGGACTCCATGTAGATTTGTATTTTCTTTTCATAAATGCAGTTTATGAAACCTAATCTAAACGTTGATGTCTGTAGATATACAAAAAGACAACAACGTGCATATATTCCAACCTTTGTTCAGATTATTCAGAATAGCAGCTTTGAAAACTATACAAAGGTTTTGGCGGAACTCTCGTGAAACCTGAATTATCATATCAATCGTCGAGCAAGGAAAGACAAACGACTTCACGTCAACTAGTGTTAAGTAGCTGTCAACGCCTACAACCAAGTTTATTTTATTAAAACTTGTTACAAAAATTATTTTTCATCTTCACTTCAGTGACTATATATACAGATATAAAACCATTTTTTTCTTCTCTGTATTTCATCTTATATACATAAATAGTGCCCGTGTGTTTCATGGGCTCGCAAGGGGAGCACAGAATAGTAACACTGCGACCTACAAAGCATGTCGTAAGAGGCGACTGAGGTAGCGGCCTAGGGAAGCTAGTCTAGTAAATCAAAAGCGTCGCAGAAATCGGATGTGTTAGCCTACTTGTATGCGCATAACTGGCGCAACGTACAATCGCTCTTAGGCTCGGATCACATACAAATCACAAATAGTGTTTACGACGAAGTGGTCGATATGGAGCGTTCGAGAAAGAGAAAGAAGAAGATATAAATACAAATTCACGTAGCCATTTCAGACTTCAGGTATGATATCACTTCACCTTTACCTTTCTGTCCTAATGTGCAGGAGGTAGGGTGCCAATTCTGTTCTTACTGGTGGAACGTCGAGTGTGAGATTGAAGCCACAAGTCTCTGGTGTCTGAGTCGACAGGCGAACACCTATGTATTACCTTTATTTATCCCCTGCATATTATACTATAAAACAAATGTCAGTGTGTGTGGCGCGTGTGTGTGGTGCGCGTGCGTGTGTGTGAACATACAAAATTATAGAATCATGAAATGTGAACATGCTTTTCATGCTGGAATTAGTAGGTTAACGCTACTATTTTCAACTTGTTACTTTCTTTATTTACCGAGATATGTGTTAATTATGTTTGTTAAAAATGTGTCAATTTCATAACATGTTCACGCGGCCATTATACTAGGTCATTGATCACGCGCAGTAGTTACATGAACACTTAGTAGCACTATTTAGGATCGGGGAAAGTATATTAAGAAATCGGATCAACATTTTTTTGCGTACCAAAACACAACAGACAAATTTAGTTTGTATCCTTAACGCATGTTACATTAGTGCAACTGAAGAACCTTAGGAAAGTTGCACATCCAAAGTTAACAAAAATATATTAAAAGATGGACATTGGACGATGGTAATACAGACACGTTAGTAATTTTGACATTCACAAGGTAATTTGTAATTTTCTGATTTTATTTTGTCGCAAACATCTTTGTTTTACAAAATGTATGTAAAATATAATGGAATATGATAGACGACGACTAGTCACGACAGAGATGAAGTGTCTACGCAGAATACTGGGAGTATCTACAAGAGATTGGTTTAGAAATGAAGACATCAGGAAAAAGTGGGTACAACATCAGTGCTGAACTTCATTAAGAAACAACACATTAATTTGTTCGGCCACTTAAGCAGATTACCAGCAGATAATGTGCCTCAAGAACAATGTTACTTCCATACAGTGGATACAAAGCAAAGGTCTATTGTCTATTCCCAGGTGGAAGATGTAGTTGGCTGTCCACTCTTGCCGTTAAGCGTAGGGATAGGAGCTTTAATTTGCGTTCTATGGCTAGATGAGTCGCTCTTAGATGAGAAGTAAAAGGTCGCCCGCACAAAAGGTGGACCTCGGAGATAACAGAGGCGACAAAAAAACACTGTTTATGAAGCGCACACAAAAGTCTGTTCTAGATATCTCTTCTTACCCTGACGCTGTGAGACAAAACAGAACTAGAGAAAAGAAAGATATTCAAGAACGTAAATACCAGATGAAGCTGGTTAGTTAAGTTAGCCTTACATATAAAAAAACAAAAAACCAGAAACTGAGCACTAGCTCTAATGTTTACTGGTTGATATCATCATTATCAAATAGCTTGTCATGAGCAGAACTTTACCACTATAACAGTCCTTCAGAAATGTATCTATCTCTGTCATAGGTCAGATGTCCCGCCTCTGCTGTCGTCATCAGTTACATCCTGAATGGTTGATATTCCGGTCACAATTTTTTGTTGTTTGTGTGTGGCACAGTTAGTTGAGGAGCGTCTGGCTGAATGTATTAGGTCGTGGGCATCCCATTCGGGAGACCCGGGTTTTATCTCCGGTAAGGTCAGAGTTTTTTTCTGTTGGGGGATAAAGAAAAATCCTAACCTGAATATTTTGTGATAACCATGACTGTACTAGCTATACGCTCATTAAATTCTCTAGGTTTATGTCCCCCCTGTCGTACACCGTCTAAAAAGGCGGCATTCCACCGGCAGTAACGACAGACAGTTAGTTGAAAAAGTCTTGTGAAAACAAGGCCGTTTGTAAGTTCGATACTGTTTCCAAGTTGTTTGAGATTATTCAGTCTTATTGATAGCATCGTCACATCAACCTGACACATGATAGTGATATCACATTGCGCCACTAATGTTACCAGACGTTCTGAGTGTACAATGTATCACACTTGTATATGAGAAGCACAATAGAACAGGGTTAGAATATCACCAGACGTTCTGTGTGTACAATGTATCACACTTGTATATGAGAAGCACAATAGAACATGGTTAGAATATCACCAGACGTTCTGTGTGTACAATGTATCGTACTTGTATATGAGAAGCACAATAGAACATGGTTAGAATATCACCAGACGTTCTGTGTGTACAATGTATCACACTTGTATATGAGAAGCACAATAGAACATGGTTAGAATAGATGAGAATAAGAAGAGCCAATTTTCTCCTTCTTCTTCTTCTTTGCGATCGCCCGCTGTGAATTCAGTCGTTAGTCATGACACCTGGTAGTGCGATTCTGACTGATTTTTGCGTGAGGCCTGCTTACCATTTGACTAGTGTCCCTCGCCATACAGAAGGACCTTCGCTGTCTTCTGAGGTACTTGAAGATTAGATCATTCATGTGTGATCTTTACAGGAAACATGTGGTCCGAACCACTTGTCATGAGTTCTCATAACCGGAGACAATAAATATGATCAATAAATAGATAGTGAACAAGTTTTAGAGGCTTCCGAAAAAAACGAAGTTACCAAACACTGAATTCGAACCACAAACCTTTATCTCTTACTGCACCTATTACCTAGCTCTACAGGCGAACGTTTTAAGAACACAACCAGCTGACTCTCCAAAAAAAGAACTTTGCTAAGTCGGGTCTTTCTTACACAGCGTCGGCTATAGAACACAGAATAATCAGGCTATGATTCGCTCGAATAGTACTTGCACTGTCCTGGGCGGGTTAGATCTTCAGTTACAGTGGGTTTTGTCGACCGCACACGGCTTTCAAGTCGACCCAGCCCCAATTAGATACATGGGACACATTGAGAAGTAAACAAAGCCGGCATAATGTTGACCACATTATCCATTGTGTGCCGTTTGTTGACCATATCAGTCATTGTGTGCTGTTTGTTGAGCACATCACCCATTGTGTATGTGCTGTTTGTTGACCACACCACCCATTGTGTATGTGCTGTTTGTTGACCACATCACCCATTGTGTGCCGTTTAGTAAAGTCAAAAACGAATCAAACACTGTATTCTTCAATATACCTAAGGAGTCCAAAGCCGAAGAATTGACTTCATTACACCGGGTGTGACCCCCATATGGCTTGGTACCTCTCCACAGATGTGACAGGCCACTGCCGAGAGTATTGCACAAAGCACGAACCCCGTAGCTCCGGCAATAATCCTAGGGGCCTCTGGGAAAAAATGCACTTGTGAACAGAACTGCCCGGTCCGGATACAAACCCATGACCTTCGGAACACAAAACAAAAGCTTACCATAGCCACAAAGACCCTCTAGACAAGGGCGTAACCACTTAGCCACAAAGACCCACTAGACAAGGGCGTAACCACTTAGCCAAAGACCCACTAGAAAGGGCTAACCACTAGCCACAAATGAAGGCGAACCACTTAGCCACAAAGCCCACTAGGAACAAGAGGCGCTAACCACTTAGCCACAGACCCACTAGACAAGGCGAACCCTTAGCACAAGACCACTCTAGACAAGGAGCGTAACCACTTAGCCACAAGCCCTCTAGACACGTAACTGCCACAGACCCTCTGAAAGGCGTAACCACTTAGCCACAAAGACCCTCTAGACAAGGCGTACCTTAGCCACAAGACCGCTGACAAGGCTAACCCAGCCACAAAGCCCATGACAGGCGAACCATAGACAAAGACCCTTGACAAGGCGTAATCCACTTGCAAAAGACCCTAGACAACAGGCATAACCCTTAGCACAGACCCATTAGACAGGGCGTCCTTGTACCACAGACCCATTGAGAGGCTGTAACCACTTGCCACAAGACCCATGACAGGCGTACCATTAGCACAAAGACCTGACAAGGAACATACCACAAGCCCTCTAGACAAGGGCGTACCAAGCCAAAGACCTCACTGACAAGGGCGTAACCCTTAGCCACAAGACCCACTCAGACAAGGGCGTAACCACTAGCAAAGACCCACCTGACAAGGCTACCACTTAGCACAAGACCCACTAGACAAGGCGTAACCCTTAGCCACAAAGACCCCTAACAGGGCTACCATTAGCACAAAGACCACTGACAAGGCGTAACCACTTAGCCACAAAGACCCACTAGACAAGGGCGTAACCACTAGCCACAAAGACCCTAGACAAGGCGTAACCACTTAGCCACAAAGACCCACTAGACAAGGGCGTAACCACTTAGCCACAAAGACCCACTAGACAAGGGCGTAACCACTTAGCCACAAAGACCCTCTAGACAAGGGCGTAACCACTTAGCCACAAAGACCCACTAGACAAGGGCGTAACCACTTAGCCACAAAGACCCTCTAGACAAGGGCGTAACCACTTAGCCACAAAGACCCTCTAGACAAGGGCGTAACCACTTAGCCACAAAGACCCTCTAGACAAGGGCGTAACCACTTAGCCACAAAGACCCTCTAGACAAGGGCGTAACCACTTAGCCACAAAGACCCACTAGACAAGGGCGTAACCACTTAGCCACAAAGACCCACTAGACAAGGGCGTAACCACTTAGCCACAAAGACCCTCTAGACAAGGGCGTAACCACTTAGCCACAAAGACCCTCTAGACAAGGGCGTAACCACTTAGCCACAAAGACCCACTAGACAAGGGCGTAACCACTTAGCCACAAAGACCCTCTAGACAAGGGCGTAACCACTTAGCCACAAAGACCCTCTAGACAAGGGCGTAACCACTTAGCCACAAAGACCCACTAGACAATGGCGTAACCACTTAGCCACAAAGACCCACTAGACAAGGGCGTAACCACTTAGCCACAAAGACCCCCTAGACAAGGGCGTAACCACTTAGCCACAAAGACCCACTAGACAAGGGCGTAACCACTTAGCCACAAAGACCCTCTAGACAAGGGCGTAACCACTTAGCCACAAAGACCCTCTAGACAAGGGCGTAACCACTTAGCCACAAAGACCCACTAGACAAGGGCGTAACCACTTAGCCACAAAGACCCACTAGACAAGGGCGTAACCACTTAGCCACAAAGACCCTCTAGACAAGGGCGTAACCACTTAGCCACAAAGACCCTCTAGACAAGGGCGTAACCACTTAGCCACAAAGACCCTCTAGACAAGGGCGTAACCACTTAGCCACAAAGACCCACTAGACAAGGGCGTAACCACTTAGCCACAAAGACCCACTAGACAAGGGCGTAACCACTTAGCCACAAAGACCCACTAGACAAGGGCGTAACCACTTAGCCACAAAGACCCACTAGACAAGGGCGTAACCACTTAGCCACAAAGACCCACTAGACAAGGGCGTAACCACTTAGCCACAAAGACCCTCTAGACAAGGGCGTAACCACTTAGCCACAAAGACCCTCTAGACAAGGGCGTAACCACTTAGCCACAAGACCCTCTAGACAAGGGCGTAACCACTTAGCCACAATGACCCACTAGACAAGGGCGTAACCACTTAGCCACAAAGACCTCTAGACAAGGGCGTAACCACTTAGCCACAAGACCCATCTAGACAAGGGCGTAACCACTTAGCCACAAAGACCCTCTAGACAAGGGCGTAACCACTTAGCCACAAAGACCCTCTAGACAAGAGACGTAACCACTTAGCCACAAAGACCCTCTAGACAAGGGCGTAACCACTTAGCCACAAAGACCCTCTAGACAAGGGCGTAACCACTTAGCCACAAAGACCCTCTAGACAAGGGCGTAACCACTTAGCCACAAAGACCCTCTAGACAAGGGCGTAACCACTTAGCCACAAAGACCCACTAGACAAGGGCGTAACCACTAGCCACAAAGACCCTCTAGACAAGGGCGTAACCACTTAGCCACAAAGACCCACTAGACAAGGGCGTAACCACTTAGCCACAAAGACCCCCTAGACAAGGGCGTAACCACTTAGCCACAAAGACCCTCTAGACAAGGGCGTAACCACTTAGCCACAAAGACCCTCTAGACAAGGGCGTAACCACTTAGCCACAAAGAACCACTAGACAAGGGCGTAACCACTTAGCCACAAAGACCCTCTAGACAAGGGCGTAACCACTTAGCCACAAAGACCCACTAGACAAGGGCGTAACCACTTAGCCACAAAGACCCTCTAGACAAGGGCGTAACCACTTAGCCACAAAGACCCACTAGACAAGGGCGCCTCTAACCACTTAGCCACAAAGACCCTCTAGACAAGGGCGTAACCACTTAGCCACAAAGACCCTCTAGACAAGGGCGTAACCATTTAGCCACAAAGACCCACTAGACAAGGGCGTAACCACTTAGCCACAAAGACCCTCTAGACAAGGGCGTAACCACTTAGCCACAAAGACCCACTAGACAAGGGCGTAACCACTTAGCCACAAAGACCCTCTAGACAAGGGCGTAACCACTTAGCCACAAAGACCCTCTAGACAAGGGCGTAACCACTTAGCCACAAAGACCCTCTAGACAAGGGCGTAACCACTTAGCCACAAAGACCCTCTAGACAAGGGCGTAACCACTTAGCCACAAAGACCCACTAGACAAGGGCGTAACCACTTAGCCACAAAGACCCTCTAGACAAGGGCGTAACCACTTAGCCACAAAGACCCCTAGACAAGGGCGTAACCACTTAGCACAAAGACCCTCTAGACAAGGGCGTAACCACTTAGCCACAAAGACCCTCTAGACAAGGGCGTAACCACTTAGCCACAAAGACCTCTAGACAAGGCGTAACCACTTACCACAAGACCCACTAGACAAGGGCGTAACCACTTAGCCACAAAGACCCTCTAGACAAGGGCGTAACCACTTAGCCACAAAGACCCTCTAGACAAGGGCGTAACCACTTAGCCACAAAGACCCTCTAGACAAGGGCGTAACCACTTAGCCACAAAGACCCACTAGACAATGGCGTAACCACTTAGCCACAAAGACCCTCTAGACAAGGGCGTAACCACTTAGCCACAAAGACCCTCTAGACAAGGGCGTAACCACTTAGCCACAAAGACCCTCTAGACAAGGGCGTAACCACTTAGCCACAAAGACCCACTAGACAAGGGCGTAACCACTTAGCCAGCCTACAAAGACTACCCTTAGACAACGGGCGTAACCACTTAGCCACAAAGACCCTCTAGACAAGGGCGTAACCACTTAGCCACAAAGACCCACTAGACAAGGGCGTAACCACTTAGCCACAAAGACCCACTAGACAAGGGCGTAACCACTTAGCCACAAAGACCCACTAGACAAGGGCGTAACCACTTAGCCACAAAGACCCTCTAGACAAGGGCGTAACCACTTAGCCACAAAGACCCACTAGACAAGGGCGTAACCACTTAGCCACAAAGACCCACTAGACAAGGGCGTAACCACTTAGCCACAAAGACCCACTAGACAAGGGCGTAACCACTTAGCCACAATGACCCACTAGACAAGGGCGTAACCACTTAGCCACAATGACCCTCTAGACAAGGGCGTAACCACTTAGCCACAAAGACCCACTAGACAAGGGCGTAACCACTTAGCCACAATGACCCTCTAGACAAGGGCGTAACCACTTAGCCACAAAGACCCTCTAGACAAGGGCGTAACCACTTAGCCACAAAGACCCTCTAGACAAGGGCGTAACCACTTAGCCACAAAGACCCACTAATATATATCTATTATTGGTATGACAGCGGGTTTTTCTCCATTTAAAAAAACAACCCTAGGTATTTATAATGCATTCTGTTAGTGAAGAAAGGGGGTGTTCAGTGAAATGTTTAGTCTAAGACATCTAAACTCAATTTGTCTCATGTTGAGAGGACGCAAACTGGATTTTTCATGTGTTCGAGTTTCATATTCTAGAATGTGCTATGTTGTTTGGTGTATATATATCCCGGATGTCTCACATTACTGCGAAAACTAGTTTGTATTGATTTGTACGTGGGACGGATTAGCGTAATGCATAATCGTTATCCTATCGACTCGGACATAAGAGGGTTGTGGGATCAGTTCCACACGAGGGCAAAGGAATTGGCCCTCCTACCTCCTGCATACTAGGCCCTAGACATGTGAAGAGTAGAGACTTTATACTCTAAGGTCTGAAAATGCTACGGGTATGAAGTCAACGAGTGGACCTAGTTCGGTTGAACGTGTAAACTCTGGTCGTCGTTTTTCTTTCGAATGTGACCTACTCGGAGTTTGCTTAATTGTGTTTAATTATGTAATTTGACGTTCTATGAAGGCTTCCTCCTCTTAGCCTCGATCAAGTTGATCTTAGTCAAAAGGCCGAGCTACTCTACTGATTGTTTTATAAACATTGTTGTAGTCAACGCGCCCTGCGATGCCGGGGCCCACAAGTTACGCCTCTGATATGATAACACAATTGATCTGCATGTTAGTGGTATATTCAAGTGTTATCGAGAAATGTAAATCATTATCATCAAATAACTTGTTCTGAGCAGAACTTTGCCACCCCAACATTCCTCCGGAATTTCTCTCTCGCATAGGCCAGATGTCCTGCCTCTGCAGCCTCATGTTCAAACCATCAGTTACATCCTGAATCCATCTTCTCCGTGGTCTTCCTCTTCTTCTCCTTGCCGGTATGCCTCCTTCCATGATGGTCGTCTCGAGCCCTTCGTGTCTTTTTTATGTCCAAAATATCTCAATTTTCTCATCCTTATTTGTAGCATCAGTCAGTTTTCTTTGATTTTGGGTTCTTTCTGGATATATATATTTGTTCTCTTCTCTGTCCAAGATATACGAAGGACTCTTCTGTAACACTTGTATTCAAAAGCACATATATGTTTTTCCACTGCCTTATTAAATGTCCATGCTTTACACCCATACGTTGCTACTGGGAATTTGCATCTCTTAGTATTCTGATCTTTGTTTTCTTATCAGTTCCGTTTTATACTGTTTTGAGTATGGAACAATATGCTCGAAATATTCGGTTTGTCGAGAAATGTCAACAAAATAATAACAATTCAGCCACTTTGGGAAATTTGACCGACGTCTGCATCATGTTGCCATTTTTATACGACCACATTTACATCAATTTGGAGTAATCTCCCATTCGTGAAAGTGACATCAGTATTATGTCACAAGGTAAAAGGTAGTCTATTTATAGATACTGGGCCGCACACTTAGGATCGGATATGAATGTGTCAGTAATTTATATGTAGTATCATGGTGCCTACAGTGTATTTGAGCAGGGTCTAGGCACAGAAAACCCAAGTTAAGAGGAGAAAAGAGAAAATGGCGATGGGTCGGGCATACCCTACGGAAGGCTCAGTCGAGTGTCACAAGACAAGAGCTTCGGAAAACGACCCGCTAGGAAAACGAAAAAAGAGACTTGGAGAGGAAGTCTTCTTGAGGAATTGAAGGTTGCTCGACTATCCAGGGAGACCATCAAGAAGACAGACTGAGACCGAGAAAAAGTAAGAGAGAGAGAGAGAGAAAAGTGGATAACAACTGTTGAGGTCCGATGCTCCACAAGGAGCGAAGATAAATAAGTCTCGTCCAGTAGTATATATACACAAGGAGGAACAACATTGACGAGATAACATTCCCTTAGTGGACATCCTTCTCCAGTACCATATTTCTGTTGTTCACTCCCTGAATGAGCACTCTTGACAGTTCTGCTCTCAAGGTAGTGGTTAATCTATTTGTACATTACACCACATAATCCGCGTCTGCATAGTTTGACTTTCAATCCTTCTTCTCCATACTTTATCCAACAAGAAGCAACGACAAATCCTCCTTTTGTGGTGGAGGTAATAAAAAGGTGTATAACCTACGCCCCTGCATTTACATTCAAGTGGTAGCATATCTCTTGCGGAACCGTCGTTTTCATCATAGCCCGGCTGAAAAAACGCTGTCTCTAGCAAGTTATCCCGTCTCCAGCATCATGTTCAATGTTTCTTTGATGTCCTGCTGCCACATTTGTCTTGGTTGTCCGCTGCCCGGTACTCCAGGGGCGGCTCGTCATTAAGGGCCAGTTGGGTCCCGGCCCACAAAATATTGAGTAACGTGTACTTATTATTTTAGACATTATTTGTTCATAATTATTACTTTCAACGGGATACTTCCTTTGCGTTCCCTGGCCTAGACTGGTGAACCAATTTTTATCATGAATTTTACTGTTGTTTTTTGGGACTCCGTTTCTCCGTACAGCTTTTCTCGAAGCTCTGTGTGTTGTGGCCAGTACTCTTTCCTTATACCTGCTAAACGTTGACAGTCTTGCAAGACGTGTTCTGCCATCATGTCTGCCATATTGCAGGGGCACAGGCTAGTTGTGCCTATTTTAAATTTATGGAACATGTGGGCTCGGAGCTTGTTGTGGCCGGTACGGAGGCGAAGTATGGCAACTTGTTCACGTCGAGAGAGACCATAGTATCCGTCACTGGCTGTGTGCTGAGGGTGGTCTTTTGCCCATTTGCTACTATAGTGCGAACCGATGGTTGTTTTAACTTCCTCATAACCGATCTCGAGATCAGTCTGAGGTAGTCGCCCGCCCTCTTTGGCTAGCTTGTCGGCTGCTTCGTTTCCCTAACGTTGCAGTGTGACGGTATCCACTGGATGACGGTGCGTTTGAGTGAACTCGTTAGTTCAGCGAGGGACGTTTTGAGCTCATTCATCTCAGTTTTACCGACGCATTTGAGTGCCGTGATGACCGATAGAGCATCGGTGAATATCACGACCTTGTTGCGTGTAGTGCTTCTTCTCTCCAAGATCATTTCGGCCGCCGCTTTGATTGCCTCTGCCTCTGCTCGGTAGTTATTCGAGTATTTGCCAGTGGCAATCGCTTTCGTGACTGTTTCTTTCTTTGAGATTTTAAGCACTATTCCTCCTCCGCCATCGCTTATTGCGTTATTGGCCGATCCGTCCGTGTATACGTGCGTCCACTCATTTTCAGGGTACTCTGATTCTATGTGTTCTTCTGTTGCAATTTTTCTCTCGAGGTTTTTGGTCTCTTTTGCTCAGTATGCCTGGGATTGATTCCCTTAGTTCTGGCATTTTGGTCTTCCATGGCGGGCACTTGTCGATTTCCGGGATTGGTTTGGGTGTGCATTTGGAAAGGACTGGATGGTCTGTGGTCAGTGCGTTAGAGATTCCAAACGAAGTTAGATCTCTGTATTCTCCACTTTCCGGATTCATACATTCTTTCATGCATTGGATGAGATTCGAGCCGTTTGAGTTTTTCTGCAAGTACTACTACTTTTTGTCCCTTCGGTCAGTCATTGGTTGGATGCCGGAGATTGTCTCCATCGCCTTGATGGGCGTGGACTTCATGGCTCCAGTGATGATGCGTAAGGCCCGGTTTTGACTGCTGCTCACTTTTGCAAATTGTTTGTTAGATGCATTGCTCCACGCTGCCATACCGTACTCTAGGATCGGTCGCACTCTACCAGAGTAAAGTGTCTTGAGAATTCTGGTGTTTGCTTCCCATGTGGAACCTGCGAGTTTACGCATCATTGTTAGCCTGTGTCTCGCTTTTGCCGTAGCATTTTCGATCTGGGTGCACCAAGTCAGCTTTCTGTCAGTGTGACCCTAGGTACGTTGGAGTTTTGTTCTCTGGAAGATTCTGCCCATTGACTTTAAGCGTTATCTTGTAGTCCTTGTTGTTCTGGGAGAACACAGTGTAAGTGGTCTTTGAAGGATTTATTTTCATATTCCACTTTGCTGACCACACTTCAAGGTTATTTAACGTGGCTTGCAGTCGATTTTCTGCTGTGGGCATTGACTCTTCTCGCGCCCATATTGCCAGGTCGTCGGCATACATGGCAGAGTGTATTCGTTCAGGGAGGCATGTTGCAATGTCATTGACGAAGATTAGAAGAGAGTCGGTGAGAGCACTCCTCCTTGGGAACTCCTTGCTCCAGTGTGGTCTTCATGCTTTGTACCCTGAACCTGAACTCTTGCTGTTCTGTTCTCTAGGTATCTATTAAGCCAATTGTACATTCTTCCCTTTACCGAGGGTGAGGAGTTTCAGCCTTAAACCTTCTTTCAGACTGTGTCAAATGCCTTCTCCATATCTACCAAGACCGTCAGTGTCTGTTTCTTTTCTTGGAAACCATCCTCGATTTCCTGGACAATGTATGTTACTTGATTCTCTGTGGATCTGTATCTCCGAAAGCCTCCTTGTTGTGCCATAAGCAGCCCTTTGCTTTCCAAGTGCCAAGATAAGCGTTTGTTCACCATGCGTTCCATAAGCTTGCCCGTGCAGCTTAGGAGGCTTATTGGTCTGTAACTCGCTGGGTCGAGTTTATTTTTGCCTGGTTTTAGGATGGGTACCATGATTGCTTCTTTCCATTCTTGTGGTACTATGCCTGTTCTCCACGACATGTTGAGAACGGACAGCAAAACGGCATTTGCTCTGTTTCCCAAGTTTTAAGCATCTCATTGGTGATCCCATCTTTTCCGGGCGACTTTCTTGGTTTCAGGTCCCTTAAAGCCTCTTCCAGCTCGTTACTGGTGAATGTGTCCGTTAGGTGACTATCTGCTTTTCTTGGCTCGCCTTGGAGCCAGCTTTTCTCTTGGTGGCATCAACTTTTCCTTTGCTATGCTTACTCTGCTGACTTCGGCATATTGTTGCATCAGGATGTTTGCTGCTTCCCTACCCGAAACCATCTTCTTTTCTTGTTCGAGGACTATATGTGGTCTGCTGGTGTTTTCATCACTCAGCGCTTTGGCCAGTTTCCACAGTTTATGGCCGTCCCTATCGAGGTTCAGGGATTCGGTTGTTTTGACCCAACTCTGTCGCGCTGCTCGTTTGACCTCTCTTCTGTATTTTGCTGCTGCCGCCTTGTAAGCAGTATTTGTCTCCACTGACTGTGCATGTTCTGCCTCACTCCTTGTCTTCTCAAGGTCTTTTTCAAGTTTCTGAACCTCTGCTGTCCAGTATGGCTTGCAATCCTTTCGTGCGCCTCTAGGGATGGTTTCCGTGCCGCTTTCAGGATTGCTTCTGACAGTTCCCTTGCCACGATTCGCATGTTTTTCTTTTCATGCATGTTGATTCGTTCAACATTTGCATCAGTCAGTGCCCCATACTGTTTCCAATTTGCTCTTTTTTAGTTCCACCGTGGCAACCACATTTTGGGCTCAGGTACGAAATTGAGGTCTACTTGCAGTTTGACTGGTCTATGGTCACTATCCCCTAGCTGCTGGGTAACCGTCCGGACTACTTTGGTGGATATGTCGCTTGTTGCAAAGGCCAAGTCCGGGGTGCTCGTTGTATGCCACGTTCTCGAGTAGAAGGTTGGTGGGTCGTCTGGGGCATTGATAAGGAACAGGTTGTTTTCAATCTCCCAGTCTTCCACCTCTACGCCTCTGCTGTTTGTTTCGGTACCCCATCTCTCCGAGCGGCTGTTGAAATCGCCGACCACAATGCATGTGTCGCTGATATTCATTGTTTCGAGTGACAGCGGCGTGTAACTTGGACAGTAAAGGTTATACAGAAGAATCTGTGTATCGTTACATGTAATTTGAACACCTATGATGTCCACTGCCGGCGTTTCCATTTGTTCCTTCCATCTGCTTGGTTGGAATGCCATTTCTAACTAGGGTGAGGACTCCGCCCTTGTGCCCCTCTCGGTCTGTTCTGAAGGTCTGGTAACCTTTAATCTCGAACTTATGTCTGGGGTTTAGATGCGTTTCTTGTATGCACGCAACGTCTATATCGTCTTTTGCAAGTCTTATTGCGAGTGCTTGCTTCTTGTGATGGATACCTTCTGCATTCCATTGGGTGATATTTAATTTCTTATGGTCAATACTCGACCGTATCGAACCAGTAACTTTAACCCGGTTACCTCGTTCTCTGCTGTGCCGAGTTGGAGGGCGGGGACCGTCGGTAGCATAAAGCGGGCCCTTCGAGGCATGGGGCCCGGCACTCGTCCTGCCCGGCGGGACTTCTCAGGCGTAGCACCATATCGAATTTCATTATTAAAAAACATATTCACGATAAAATTGGTCCATGCAGCGTCAGCGTGGGTAGCTACGTTACACTTTCAGTGCCGTTTTGAGCTCTGGTGCTTATCTTTCGGACGTGTATCCGTTTTCAACCAGCGTTTGCACGGTTCGCTCTCCGTTAGCCTTCGACTGTCCCCAGCCAAAACTCACAAGGCAGTGAGTTGCCATTTTCTTTCAGGGCTGCTATCCTTAGATGACCTGCCCTCCCGGGCTTATGAGCGCCATCTTCCCAACGAACCGGTCGTTTTACTGGACACATTGATTCGTCACTCGTTCAGGTTTATTTACGGTTTGCTCCGCTAGCCTTTGGTTGTATCCAACCATGACACCACAAGGCAGCGGTAGTTCCCTGCGAGAGAACAGAGTTATGTTTCATGGGACGCTTTCGTAGGCTTCTTTGTTTGCGGTCTTCGGTCAGGAAATGTGTGTGTGTTTTCAGGGATTTCCAGTTTTCTGCGTTGCAGTGACCACTATTTTGTTCGCGGACTCGTTGTACTCTACTGTTTCGTACTCTTTAGAGTTTTAGGCGTATTTTGCGGTCTTTGGCCAGAAATGTGTATTTTCTGGGATTTCCAGTCATTGCATTGCAGTGACCCCGGTTTTGTTTGCGAGGCGTTCATACTCTGTTTTCTCACAGTTCTTTTCGAATGTGGACATATATTTTGCGGACTTCGACCAGGAAATGTGTTATTTTAAGGGGTTTCCGTTCATACGTTGCGTTTCTAAGCTCATACTGTCACCACAGATAATTTCGCACGCTGCTGTTTCGTGCCTATTTCATAGGACAATCGGCCAGGAGATGTGAATTTTCCAGGGATTTTCGGCCCCTGGTTTGCTTTCACGTGTTTGCACTTCAAGGTCTCCCCGATCCCTGCCCCTTTAGCCAGACCGGAACCTAAGTCTGTTTCCAGGGTCACCGCGTGGAGGTTTCGGGACAGGGTCTTGGTTAGCGCGCCCCTTCGCTAACCCTGGCTCATTTCCGCCGTGAATATGAGCCTTTGACTAACGGATACTGATTAGCTTTGAAAGTTGATAAATAACGCTAAAATATCACACACAGTCTGCAATTCAGCATCTTTCCTCCATAATTAGTTACGCCCTGGTCATTAGGGACCATTAAGAACCGGTCCCACCAAACCAAAAATTATTATCGTGTATTTATTTTTTTAGAAATTATTTTTTCGTAATTATTACCTTTAACTTGACACTGATTAGATTTGAAAGTTGAATATATAACACTAAAATATAAATATTATATCAGAATAATATAACAATCATATAATATATATATATATAACATATCCTTATTTTGAAATATTATATATACTGAAACTCATCATTTTGTCTCCAATACTTCAAGCATTGTGTCGTGCACTATTTCTGTGGCTAGGTTACAGTTTTCCTATCTAAGAGGTAACATTGCGACATCTGACCTTTGATCGCTATTGCAATGATAATTGCCAAAACGTCATTTTCATTCAGCTGGAAGATATATTCATTCTTACGCGGCCAAACTACTTCCCAGATAAACGAGGACTAGATTAAATAGTCCGTTTAATAATCAATTAAATTCCCAATTGTAAATAAAAATGGTATAAAATTATAGAAAATAATAGTAATATATAACAAACCGTCATGAAATAAGATTAGTTTTAGGGAATTGTCCCTTGAATTAATACACCTTGTCTACAGCAATTTTCTTTCGAACATTTATTTGATTTGACTAATTTGAGTTAGTTGTCAACTGAGTTGAGCGAAACACGTAAAACATTTTTAACAATAACAAAGTACTAGAGATTTACAAAATACAAAACAATACACAGAAACGTTTCGACTAAATCGCTTTTATCAAGCAAAGAAAACAACAGATGTAAGAATTTCACTGCTTTACAGTATACTACATACAAAATCCTCTACAGGACGTAGCGATTTGCCGCAGAGATTATATATTACAAAATCACCTTAATATGTATAAGACGCTTTAAGTTCGTTTGCTTGGGTTTTTTTTGTCATGCGAGTGACGTATGTTCAATTTGCGTTCCAGACAATTTTTAAAAAAATCTTTTCTAGACGCTCCTGTTGTTTGATGTGTCCAAAATATTTAATTGTCCTTAATTTTATATTATTTAATAGGTAACTCTATTTAGTATCAAGATGTTGCAGAACAGAAGCATTTGTTCTTTTCCTGAAAGTGGTAATAACTTTCCGGAATGGATAAATAATAGTAAATACTCCAAAAACTACGATTTTTCCGAAATTTGTGCAGGGTACCACCAAGAAAAATGACCACCAGCCGCCACTGATGCCTTCCATTACCGATCTCTCTAAAGCACTGTAACCTTTAACGGGGATCAAATATTTCATCTTCCGAGACATGTTATTTATGAGCCAATGCTCCTTGATATGCCGGTCTTGTAGGATGTCTTTGTTTTTCTCTCTCATCTCTGTCCTTCTTCTTCTTCAAACGCTTCATATCGACCACTTGTTAACAACTCTTTGTGATTTGTATGTGATCCGAGCCTAGAGCGATTATACGTTGTGCCAGTTATGCGTCTACAAGTAGGCCAGCACACCCGATTTCTGCGACGCTTTTGATTTACTAGGTAGCTTCCTAAACCCCTACCTCAGTCCCCTCTTACAGCATGTCTTGTAGATAACAATGTTACTATTCTTTACTCCCCTTGCAAGCCTCGGCAACACATGGATGTCGTCTCTGTCCAGGGCGTTCTAATAACTTTTCTGTAACACATTGTTTCTAAAGCTTCCATTTTTTTCTTTAATGTTTGGCATTCACGCTATAGAACACAAATATGTTTTCAAAGTTCCAGCGACAGAGCACGCCCTCAATAACTCCAGCAGTTTGTTCAGAATGTCCTTCGATAACTCATCGAAATGGGCAACCATGTACAAATGGATCTACAATACCCGACTACTATCAATGTACACTTTAAACGCGTACAGAATAACCACATAAGGCAGGGTGTCAGACAAGGCTGCATTTTGTCGCCTTGTCTAACATATATGCAGAAAACATCATGAGGAATGTTACAGAAGATAACGGAAATAAAAACAATACGTTCCTTTTATAATCGGAGGAAGAGAAATACATGAACTAAGATAGCTAATGATACAGTGTTACTGTCAACATCACAAAAAGGGATTGAGAAATTATTAGGGAAGTGAAAGATAAAGCGAAAAACAAAATCTTATCTCAATGTGCTAAAACAAAAATATAGACAACAGATAAAACGAACACGACAAAAGATAATTTTATCAACAGAGAGAAAGTAGAAAATGTGAACAGTTTTGAATATATTGGTTCACTGCTAACAACAGATGGAAATGGGATGAAGGAAATTAAAAGGAGCAAATATTGCTTTACAAAAAATTAAAACAACTCAAAACAATATGGAACGGAACTGATAGGAAGGCAGAGATCGGAATACTAAGAGAGCATGCATATTCCCAGTGGCAACGTATGGGTGTTAAGCATGGACATTTAATAAGGCAGGAGAAAAGTATATATGTGCTTTTGAATATAAGTGTTACAGAAGAGTCATTCGTATATCATGGACAGAGAAGAGAACAAATAGATCTATACAGAGATAATTTAAAATCAAAGAAACCTGGCTGATGCTACAAATAAGAAAGAGAAAAAAGACATAGCTGAGATATTTTGACACATACAAAGACATGGAAGGAGCATACCGGCAAAGAGAAGAGAGGAAGACCACGGAGAAGATGGATTCAGGATGTAACTGATGGTTTGAACATGACGGCTGCAGAGGCAGGACATCTGGCCTATGAGAGAGAGAAGTTCAGAATGACTGTTGTGGTGGCAAAGTTCTGCACAGGACAAGCTGTTTGACGATGACGGAATAACCGTGTAGCCACCACACAACACCCAGTATTACAGTTTTTGAGTTGTTAGCATTACAGTGCAAGGGAAATAACTCTATGACACAACCGTTTTAAGTGTCTATTTTGATTTATGGAGTTACTGCTTTTGTGTTAGAACTTTAATTACGCGTTTTATTCTTGACGCCTACTGATTCTCTTCTGTTGAGCAAATTATTTAGTTTTTTTTTAAACATATAATTGCCATATTTTGTGGACAAAAATAGTTTTTAATTGTTTTCTCTTCTGTTGGATGTTTGTTTCGTTTCAGCCCAAGGTATGTCACTCTCTTGTTCATTTTAACCGCGCAACAATAAGCATTGCATTACCACGACTTACTCAATAAATATAGTAGGTCATGGCATTACACGCCTAGAGTTGTTGGAAGTTTCTAGGTTTGTAAGAAAGCCGGGTACTCTCCCCCACTCAAATATAGGGAAAAAATGAGAAAACCCATAATTCCTGGGGGTTTGAAGAAGATAAAGAAGAACCCCTAATTGAGATACCAACTCATGCCAAGTTATTATATCTTTAGGTATCTCTTCCATCTCAAGGTTGGATTTTGTAACTCAAGTTTTCTGGGTAGCCAGCCTCAAACCAAACTCCAAATTAAATAAATCTGGCTGATGATATAAATACGAATGAGAAGTATATCATCATCAAATAGCTTGTCCTGAGCAGAACTTTGCCACCCCAACAGTCTTTCGGAATTTCTGCTCTCTCATATGCCAGATGTCCCGCCTCTGCAACCGTCATGTTCAAACCATCAGTTACATCCTGAATACATCTTCTCCGTGGCCCTCCTCTTCTCCTCTTTGCCAGTATGCCTCCTTCCATGGTGGTCTTCTCCAGCCCTTCGTGTCTTTTTTTATGTCCAAAATACCTCAATTTTCTTTTTCTTATTTGTAGCCTGTTTTCTTTGAGTTCAAGTTCTTTCTGTATAGATCTATTTGTTCTATTCTCTGTTCATGATATACGGAGGACTTTTCTGTAACACTTATATTCAAAAGCACATACATATTTTTCCACTGTCTTATTAAATGTTCATGCTTCACATCCATACTTTGCCAGTAGGAATATGCATGCACTTAGTATCTGAAAATTAAAGTTTTTGGACATATAAAAAGACAGAAAGGCTGAAAAAGATAATTATGGAGTGAAGCATTCCGGCAAAGATAATAAGAGGTAGATCACGTAGAAGATGTATTCTAGATGTGACTGTGAGTTTGAGCATGACGGCAGGTAAAAAAAAACAGTGAAGGAGAGATCAAAGAAGATGTTCGATGGTCTGACACTGTGGTTCGACAAGAGATCAAAGACGTCAGAACTGATAAACTACAACAGGGAGAGAAAGAGATGTAGAGAGGCATGATTACCTACGCCCGCAGGCATGGCTTCTTTTTTCTTTCTTTCTTTTCTCCAATCCTTTTCTGCCTCACAGCTTCAGGATAAGAAGAGATTTCTATAACGAGCTTTTGTGTGCGCTTCATAAACAGTGCTTCCATCGCCTCTGTTATCTCTGAGGTTCACATGTTGCGTGGCCGGCCTTATGCTTTGTATCCATTGTATTGAAGTAACATTGCTCTTTGAGGTGCACTCTCAGGCATATCAATTGATTATTCATGCCCATTTCTTGCTAGATTCTCATCACTAACTCTGTGAGTCTGGAACTGTGTTGACACTGAATCAACTGTAACATACTGACACTGCAAGGTATTTATTATATTAACTATGTATCTAATCTATTTATATTTCAGACTGTTCCATGTGATACAAGAAGTAGCTTTTGGCCAGAGAGCAAGATTTCACAGGTAGGTTCAGTTCAATCTAGTATAGTAAAGAAAGAATCAACCTTTGTTGTTTGTGATAAGATCATTGATAAGAAACTGAATGTTAGAATATATAATGATACAATCATTGTTCTTTTGAGGACCTTTTTCATCTACACAGCTTTTTCTTCTTCCAACGCCTGCTAACCACTCTGTGTGATTTGTATGTGATCTGAGCCTAAGAGTGATAGCATGTTGTGCCAGTTATGTGCCTACAAGGAGGCCAGCACATCCGATTTCTGCGATGCTTTATGTTTACTAGGGTAGCTTCCCTAGGTCCTACATCAGTCGCCTCTTACGAAATGCCTTGTTGGTAGCAGTGGTACTATTCTTTGCTTCCTTGCTGGCCCGGTACAGCACAGGCGATCTACATAGCAAAGGGTCGTCCACACAAAAGGTGGACCTCAGAGATAACAGAGATGATGTAAAACGCTGTTTATGAAGCGCACACAAAAAGCCTGTTCTAGAAATATCTTTGTAACCTGATACTGTCAGGTAATACAAGAGTAGAGAAAGACAAATTCAAGATTTTGGGAACTCAGTGATGTGTACACGTGGACAGGCACATCAGACTGCAGAGCACATACTGCAGAGACTGTCCCGAATATGATATACTGAGGCCAACTCACTGACCTAACGAAACAACACTCCACATCAAACTACACAGACCTCTGGTGAGCCACAAAAGACAGTGAAGTTTATAGAAGAGACAATGTTGAATATATAGACAGTATTTCAATGCAGCGGCAGTGAAGGGCGGCTCGAAAAGAAGAAAAACAACATGACATGTGGAGGCAAAAGAGAGAGCAGCATCCTATGTATCAACTACAGTATCCAGCGTTATCTTCAACAACTGTGACAAGAAGTGCCACTCCAGAATAGGCCATTACAGTCACAAGAAACGTTGTGATTCAGCGCAGAACATTCTACCTGACGCAATACCTATTGTCTCCTGAGACAAAGAGGCCAATGAATGATGATTTCAATGGAATGAAAGAAAGAAAGAAAGAAGAAGAATAAGATCCTTCTGTCAGACATAATTGTTTATTTGTGGGTGGCTTCTAATTTCACTTGTTCATGTGTCCGTGACTTCTAATTTCACTTGTTCATGTGTCCGTGACTTCTAATTTCACTTGTTCATGTGTCCGTGACTTCTAATTTCACTTGTTCATGTGTCAGTGACTTCTAATTTCACTTGTTCATGTGTCCATGACTTCTAATTTCACTTGTTCATGTGTCCGTGACTTCTAATTTCACTTGTTCATGTGTCCGTGACTTCTAATTTCACTTGTTCATGTGTCCGTGACTTCTAATTTCACTTGTTCATGTGTCCATGACTTCTAATTTCACTTGTTCATGTGTCCATGACTTCTAATTTCACTTGTTCATGTGTCCCTGACTTCTAATTTCACTTGTTCATGTGTCCGTGACTTCTAATTTCACTTGTTCATGTGTCCATGACTTCTAATTTCACTTGTTCATGTGTCCATGACTTCTAATTTCACTTGTTCATGTGTCCATGACTTCTAATTTCACTTGTTCATGTGTCCATGACTTCTAATTTCACTTGTTCATGTGTCCGTGACTTCTAATTTCACTTGTTCATGTGTCCATGACTTCTAATTTCACTCACTTATTTTCCTGTTGGTATAATTATCTATTATGCCAACAGGAAAATCACTAGTGACAACTGTTATAAGAAAGAGAAGATGGAGATATGTTGGGCACACCTTGAGGAGAAATAATCAAAGAATATCAAAGCAGGCATTGAAGTGGGATGCAAAGGGTTCAAGAAAGAGAGGTCGACCTAAGGAGACCCTGAAGCGAACTTTGCTGAGAGAGGCAGGAAATATCGGTCTCAGTTCCATGGAGGAGATTGAGCGAGTTGCCCAGGATAGAGCGGTATGGAGAAATTACTTGCAGGCCCTATGTAACGTATAACGAGAGGAATTATTATTATTATTATAATTATCTATGTCTGCTTGTGAAATCTCCCATATAATAACCTTGACATTGTCACCAGTCAGTTTCAGTTTCTGTGGATGGATGACATAGAGACAATCAACAGTATAGCCATGTCCTTCTTAGCTACACCAGTCATAATGATCATGGAAACTCAGGAGCATCTCTACTTCATGCCTCCCAATGTGGTCAACATGACTGTCACCTCTTTGGCAGCCTTTCTAAACAGAGTTGCAGATGGGAAAGAACAAGTGAGTAAATATATACAATTTGGGTACAATATCTTCTTATTCGAATGCTTCATATCGACCACTTGTTAAACCACTCTTTGTGATTTGTATGTGATCTGAGACTAAGAGCAATTGTACGTTTTGCCAGTTATGCATTACAAGTAGGCTAGCAGATTTGATTTCTGCTACGCTTTTTATTTACTAGGGTAGCTTCCCTAGGCCCCTAGCTCAGTCGCCTCTTACAACATGGAGCGTTCGAAGAAGAAGAATATTACATATAGAGAAGAGATCCATGATTAAATAACAATTTCGCCCGATTGGTTACAGGGGCCCAAATTTGGGGTGTAAAGAATAGAACCACTATTACTTGCCACGCATGTCGTATGAGGTGACTAAGGAGGTTTAGCTGAAATCGGATGCACGTGTCCTAAATGTGTAGAAGTCTATGCATTTAGGGGCCTACCAACAGGTATACACGTTCTTGGCAAAGATCAAACATATCACAAAGAGTGTTTAAAGTTGGTTGTAAAGAACGAACGCAAAGAAGAAGAAGAAGAAGAAGTAACAATTTCTGGAATGAGTCCCAGGGTAATGTATAGTTGACTATAAATGTATGTAATTGTTGGTGAGGGGAGAGTGTCTATGTAGTGAAGTGGCTAAGCAGTTTGCCTAGCATTTTAAAGATGAATCCTGACTGTGTTGTTCAATTCACAAGTGCATTTTCCTGGAGATTTCCTTAGTATTGTTGTTGGTGCTACAGAGTTTGTACAATTCTCTCGGAAGGTTGTACGCCATTTTTGCTAAGTGTGATGTGGTCGTATGTGGAAACACTGTGAATTAAAGTCATTACTTCGCCTTTTGACCTTTCTTTAAATGTACATTTAAAAAAGAGTTTAAAAGCCGAAGGATTGACTTCATTGCACCGGGTTTTACCCCATACAGTTTGATCCCTCTCCGTAAAAGACATACGCCACCTGCCGAGAGTATTGCACAAAGCACGAACTCCGTAGCTCCAGTAACAATCCTAGAGGTCTCTGGAAAAAACTGCACTTGTGAACAGAATGGTGCGGTCCGGACTTGAATCCAAGACCTTCGACTCACACGGCAAAGGGCTTAACCACTTAGCCACAGAGGCCCCCAAAAAGGTACATTAGTCTGTATGTGTGTGGAAGGAAGTAGCGTAATGCATAAGCGTTTGCCTATTGATTCGGACACAAGAAGGTTGAGGGTTAAATCCCACACTAACGTTCCACATGGGAGGAAAGGAATTGGCCATTCTACCTCCTGCACACTAGGAATTAGAAATATGAAATTACAGGCATTTCATACCATAAGGTCTGAAAAGACTATAGGATATATATATGTATAACTATATGTATATAAGTATGTATATATAAATTTGAGATACTAATGGTATTTTTCTGTTTCAGGCTTATGGAGGCACTGGTTTCATAATGAGTGTGAGAAGACTACTTTTTGACTTGGTTTCCTTGGTCATAGTAAGTCAGAACTAATATTAGATATGACAAGAATCATGTTTCTTTACTAATCATCAACTCTCTTCTATTGGAGGTCATCATCATCAGGTGTCATGCCAGCTGGTGTAGGCAATCAGGGATCTCCACAAATCTCTGTTTTTGGTGTTTGCTATCATCTCAGATGTTGACACTCTTCGCGCCACTAAGTCAGGATTTCTATATATTTCAAAATTTTCTTTCTCTGTCTTCCTCTGTCTCGTCTCACCTTGATTTTATCGGTTGTTACAATGTGCTCTAAACCTCCCTTCCTCAACACGTCAGAAAAATGATGACTGCCTCTTTCTTATATTGATGATAAGCTTTCTGTGTCTTGACCTCATTCAACACCTATTGGATGTACACACTTATTATGTTTAACCTCTGACCTTTGACTCTTCCTTATTCATGTAATTAAGTTCTTTCCCACCCGAGTGGGGCCCAAATTTGGGTGTAAAGAATAGAACCACTGTTATCTGCCATGCATGTCATAAGAGGCGACTAAGGAGGTTTGGTTGAAATCAGATGCGCATGTTTTAAACATGTAGAAGTCCATGCGTTTAGGGGCCTACCAAACCAATGTACAACGTATACACGCTCTTTCCAAAGATCAAACATATCCCAGAGAGTAATTAAAATTGGTTGTAAAGAACGAACGCAAAGAAGAAGACGCTCTTTCCTCTGAGTTTCACAACCATAACTGGAAGCATACATAAGAAACAATAATAAAAATACCTACGCCTATTACTTCAAGTTGAAGCTCCGAATTTGCTCAGTAAAAATAGTTTAGTTTGCTTGATCTGGCCTAAAGAGCTTGAGTAACAGACCATCTTTCCATACTAAGGCCTTGGGATGACAGTATGCTACTCAAGTTTTATACAATTGAATACCGGGCAGAATGTACTATTGGATAAAAGACTGTCGATTTTTCAAAACAGATAACTAAATCATATGCCTAGTGGTTAGAATTCCTGGTTTTCATACTGGTGGTTTGGGTTCAATTCCGAGCTTGGAATATATTCCCTGGCATTGTTATAATTGATATTATTACAACTCTGCTGTGCCACTAGTACCAGACTGTACTGTATTATCGGCTTATGTCATTGTCTTGGGCACATCAACTACATAGAAAGAAGAATCTGTTGCATTAGCTACAATTAGCATCTGTATCAGTATTCATGGTGAAACACGTAGCTACATACTTTTACTACAGTCTTCCCCCATATCGATACTATCAGTATTCCTAGGATTGCACTCTTGACAAGACAAGTTCTCCCAGTATTCTTGAGTGCTACACACATCGTCTCTCAAGGCTAACAATAAGAAATAAAAACTGCCATACGAAATCACATCTCTGTGGCGTAGAGGCTAGGAGCTCGTCTCTTGTACCAAAGGTACCAGGTTTGCTTCATCGTGGAGCCATCTGGATATTTTTCCAGAGATCCATGATATCAGTGTAGGTGAGATCAAGTTACTAGTCGTATCGGAGACAGGAGATAAAACATAGGCCCAGCTTCAATTTGAGCATGTAAAAGAACCATTGGCAGTTCAAAATCGAGAAGAGCAGGCTGCCACTGCCCTGGCAAAATTCATTAGAAAATTTTTTTTTTAAAAATAAATAAAATACCTCCAAAAATATCTTCACCATCTTCAAAATTACATTGAGGACCTCGCGGTGCTATGGAGTTCGTGCACTGCAGCTGCAATATTCCTGTGTAAGAAAGAGATCGGAGCACACATGGTTACTCACCAAAGTGCAATGATGATGGTCCTATCAATCAATCAATCAATATATAGAAATAATATTTCTCCTGTTCAAATATAGTGTTTCTGCCATTACTGCTGGACAACCTCTCACTGGACACCGAGCTAAACAAGAAGATCTATAAGGCCTCAACAGAACTCAAATGAAATGCAAGAGTCACGGGAAGTAAAAAAAAGGATGATTTCCAATAGTCAGCCTTACGCTACCATTGATTGCTCCATCTGTCTTTTTGTCAGGGATAAATGGATGGTCGGATATATTAATATATGTGTTATTTAGTGATTGTTTTATGTGTTTGTTAAGTTAGATAGACATACGTTTTTGACTTTGTCTGTATTTTTGTTAAGTTAGATAGACATACGTTGTTGACTTTGTCTGTATTTTTTTTAAGTTAGATAGACATACGTTGTTGACTTTGTCTGTATTTTTGTTAAGTTAGATAGACATACGTTGTTGACTTTGTCTGTATTTTTGTTAAGTTAGATAGACATACGTTGTTGACATAGTCTGTATTTTCACAGAGTATATGGCAAGCTTCAAGATGGCTATTTCTCCTAATGTTTGGCCTCCCTACTGTCATCATCTCCATCATCTGCTACAGTCTGTGTTGTTTGGACACAATAGAGGACATGCCAGATGATGAGGATGATGAGGACACAGATGAAAGAGAGAGACTCTATGATGCCAGCCCACCTCCTATTACTGCAGGACAAGGAGATTTACCTCCATATGGTACAGCATATTTTTTAAATCTATACATTCATTTTATTTCTAGAAAATTGTTGCAGGTATGTGTAAAATTCTTAGTTTAGCCATCTGATCATGGGTTCAAAGACTTTCCGAATTCCAGGAAAATGTCATCATTCTCCAGAGATACTGTCTGTTCTGATATTAATAATTTATTATCAATACAAGGAAAGGCTGCAGTCAACCAATCAATCATGTGAAATGTGATGCCTATAAAAAATTACCAACAACACCAGAAAAGACAAGAGTCACCAACATTAATTTAAGAAAGAAAGTTGGCACAGAGCCTTGCTTGAATTACATTGAGAAACAAAGAATGAAGTGGTTCGGCCATTTAGTAAGGATACAACCAAACACCACTGTATACAGAGTCTTCTACAACAGGACATCAGGAAAGAATGTGAGAGGAAGACCGCACAAAAGATAGTTGGATGGCATACCAGAATCCAGTTAAAAAAGCAAAAATAACTATCATCCAAGCCACCACAAGACAAAAACAAAAAATCATGATACTGGGCAACAACCAGGTAACAGTGTGATGTGACTACAAAAGAAGAATCAATCAATCATGTGCTGTCTTCTGAGTCTCAATTTGGCTGCAATGACTCTCTTAGAATAGAACAAGTTCTATCTTTTGCCCTGGTGGTACAATGTCAGATTATTGATTCTGCTCGTGTGTAGCCAGAGTCTGCAAGGGGAGCAAAGAATAGTAACACTGTGACCTACAAGGCATGTCGAAGAGCGACTGAGTTAGGGGCCTAGGAAAGCTACCTAATAAATAAAAGCGCGCAGAAATCGAATGTACTGGCCTTCTTGTAGGCGCATCACTGGCACAACATACAATGACTCTTAGCCTCAGATCACATACAAATCACAAAGAGTGGTTTAACAAGGGGTCGATATCAAGCGCTCGAAGAAGAAGAAGAAAGAAGATTATTGATTGTCCACCTCCTGATGTTCATCTTCCAATTGTTTCTCTGTCTTTCCCTTGCTCTCAGTATACTCTCATTGTCCACCTCCTGATCTTCATCTTCCAATTGTTTCTCTGTCTTTCCCTTGCTCTCAGTATACTCTCATTATCCACCTCCTGATGTTCATCTTCCAATTGTTTCTCTGTCTTTCCCTTGCTCTCAGTATACTCTCATTGTCCACCTCCTGATGTTAATCTTCCAATTGTTTCTCAGTCTTTCCCTTGCTCTCAGAAAATAATAACGAGCCTGTAAGCAAATTTTGGAATCACACCGAAGTAAACTACCATGAAAATCGTGGCATATCCTTTACATGACTTAACCATCAACAACAGTAAACGAGGATTTTCTGGGCACCACTTATACCCTCAGTAGTTTGCCATTGCTTTCTGAACAGTGGGGTCTATTTTTTACCGTTCTTTTCCACTGGAATGAATTTGATTCTAAACTGCACGCAGCGGAGTTTGAACCAGGTATGCTTGGGTTTTGATCGAGCTCACTACCCGCTTAAGCCACAGACGCCCACATAAACTACCATAGCCAATTTAAAATATTGTTTTAATCAAAAATAAAATGTTCTGAATTATTTCTATATCTCATAGATTAAAATTAAATTCAAATATTTCTTTTGTTTCAGATGCCAAAGAGAATTTCTTAAAAGGCAAAGAGGAGAAGAAGAACGAGTGATGATCTTGAAGCTTGAATGAACATCCACTGTTAATTTCAAGTTCACACAAGATGGTCATCATGGTTATCTCAACTTTGCAAACTTTATGAATACATCCTATTTTTAAAAATAGGTGTTTGATGTATTTACTTGTCTTGTTTCTGTTATGTATTCTTGAAATTTTGATAGTATCACATTTTGAAGCTTTAATGTCATCAGAAATTATTTTACATTGTTATGTGTGCTTGAGTCATTGGCTACGACAACAGCTCACAAAGGCTAGTTTCAAACTTTTTGAAAGTGAGATATTTGAGGAAGGTTGTTTAATTAATTTGCTACAGTTTTTTAATACATAAATTTAATATTTTATTCCAAAATTTCACATAATTGTAAACTAATTAAACTAAAATACTACCTCTGAAGTCGAAGAAGGCACGCCTGTATGGTAGGGGACACTGATAACAAGAAAAGCAGGCCTTCATGCAAAAATCAGTCAGAAGTATCACACAAGGCGCATTGACTGCGCCTGAATTCATAGCGGGCAAATGCAAGAAGAAGAAGAAGAGACTAAAATATTAAATTTAAATATGGTTAAAGTTATAACTTATTATAGGTCAATTTAAAAACCAAATAATTAGCTTTATTAACTCTTTCCACACCCATTTATTTCCTCAATTTTTAAGCAGTTAATTCAAGGAAGTAAACCAAAATATTTTTAAATTACGATCCCAACTACTCGTCAATAAATAAACATATATATATTATTATATACTAAATTGAAGAAAACTGGACAACCCAATATAATAACAAGGTTAAAAAGTAGTATAAGTAAAATAGTAGAAGTGAAACTAGAAAGACTTCTTATAAGGGAAGCAACTCTGGCGCAGTGTGCGGCTTAAAGCACGCAACGGACTTCCGCCGTGGCGCAGTGTGCGGCTTAAAGCGTGGAAAGAGTTAATTAGCAAACTAACAACATTAGCAAATGTCATACAGTGTTTAGTAAAAATATGAACTAATTGCCAAAATATGTCAATTCTTTTGTAACATCCACATACTGAAACCGTTTCACATAACTTAATTTGATTTTCCAGCTCAACTGCTCCAGATGAGCAGATATATGCTCCAGATATAAATGAATAATTCTTCAGAAAATTATGTATAGGCATAGGGTTTGTGTTACGTTTACAAAAATAGCAACATCAGTATTCATAATGTTCAGTTAAATAATTGCAAAAAAGTCATATTCAAAATGAATTCGGTTGCAACAAAATATCGAAACCCACGCAGTCTCAAGTTATATTGACCTTTGCTGTCAAATACGAGTATTTCTAGTTTTTTATCAAGTAGGATACTAAACAAAATTAACATCAACATAAAGTACATTTCCATCCTCACTGAAGTGCTCTTATGGCCAGCCATTATACAAAGCAAGTCAATGAAGTGATCTTTAATAATAGGTTAAGAAACAAGAAACAGAGACAAGTTTTCACAATCAGACAATAGTTGAGAGACTTGAAGTTTAATTCCTCCACAGAGTGAACAGATGAATTATGATGGTTTCATCACTACTGCAGTATGGGTGTAGACTGATTTCTAGGAAAAGTATAGGAGACAGTGTGTCATGTATCTAGACTCTTAAAGAAGACACAGAGTGCAATAGAAGAACAATGTCAGACAGTCTATGAAGTACTTAGGCTTGAACTGAAGCCAACTGATAGGATTTTGTGACATTCTCTTTGGATGTTATGTAAAACTATAGAGTTTATGACAATCTCTTTGGATGTTATGTAAAACTGAGTATTTTATGACATTCTCTTTGGATGTTATGTAATGCCAGTACTATGTTGAACCAGTTCTTATGTACGGAGGTGAATCATGGACAATAAGTAATAAGAATATTAACTTATTGGATGTGACAGAGATTGGTTTTTAAAGAAGAATGATGAGAATATCGTGGACAGAAAAGATGATAAATGATAATGTTCTCAACAAATGCAATCGAGAACAGATCACTTATGAAACGCATCAGAAAGAAACAGTCAACATTCTTTGGATGTATTATGAGAATAGAAAAGCTGTGAGAGCATTGTTACAACAAGCAAAATACAAGCGAAGAGAGTTAGAGGTCAACAGAGGGAAAATGTTCTAGACAGGTTAACATCATGACCCAAACCAAAAACAGTATCAGAACTCATAGCTAGAACAAGAGATCGAGAGTTGTGGAAGAACATGAATACCTACGCCTACCGACATGGCACTTGATGGTGATGATCTTCAGATGACCTATACACTCTAGTTTAGAAGAATAGGAAGTAAGTTCTGCGTATAACAAGTTGTTATAATTTTAGTGCTCCAGAAATCATCAGTCGATATGAAGCTGGCTACCCCATCCTGTAAAATACTTTAACTACAAAGTCCAACTAACCAAGAATGCTTATGAGTTAGTTAAGGGCCTATGCCCGAGTTGGGGTTAAAAAAGACATAAGAATAAGTCATCAGTTGCAGTACATTCGAAAAAGAACATGTATATATATATTTGTTGTTGTCATTGAATGAGTCAGTTCGACTTATGACGGATAGCTAGTTGTCATCTGTCACAATTTGCAACACAAGTTGTAACTTGTTCTAAATCTGTCATGTATGTGTACATATATTTTGTTTAGGATCAATGTTTTGAATATTGGTGTGTCTTGTAGCTGTTACTTGATAAAGACTTTTTAGTGGAAACATCGCTGAATCTTGTTTTTATGCTTTGTAAAACTACATTACTGTATTTTGATAATTTTTCTTTAGAGTTTGAGAAAGTGGATTATGTTTTGCTGCATGGTTTCAAAACAGAAGACTTATGGAGATCTTTGTGATTAGTTGAGTTTAGATCATGAATAATATAAGGTGGGGGGGATGTCTCTGTTGCTAAGCGGTTATACCATTGTCTTGCACTCCAAAAATCGTGGGTTTGAACCTGGACCGTGCGTTCTGTTCACGGGTGCATTTTTCCCAGAGACCACTAGGATTGTTGCCGGAGATGTGGAGCTCACGCTTTGGACAATACTTTTGGCAGATGTCGCACCATTTCTGCAGAGAGGACGAGCAATAGGGATAAATCCGTGCAATGAAGTCAACCCTTCTGCTTTATGCCCTTTTGTTTAGATCATGTATAACTTTCATAATGTCATTGAAAGATTCAGATCGACTTTTAGAATTTGATTATTATTGAATAAAACCAGACTTGGAAAGGAATGTGCATTGTACATTATACATGCAGTTATTATGTTATATCATTTTCATCCAAAACAATAGGTACCGACTACTCATATTTACTGTCAACATTCAACAGCTGTCAGTCAGCATAGAGTTTCGTCCATATTCAACAGGTGATCCAATTGTAGTATGTTTCGAGTCCATATCAAACATTAACAGGTTGTTAGTCAGCAGTAGTATGTTGTTGTTGTCCATATCCCATCAACAATGTCCGAAGTGCGTTCATATCACAGGTTGTTGGATTATTTCTTCTAAAGGTAGCATTGTAATGTTGCTGTTTCATTATTCAAAGGAATCAGTCAGCATTTACATATTTTATTATCAACATTCAACAGGTGGTCAGTCAGCAATTTGTAGTTTCATATCCATATCAACATTCAACAGGTGTATCAGCATTGTAGTATGTCATGTTATCCATATCCAACATTCAACAGGTGGTCAGTCAGCAATTGTAGTATGTCCAAGTTGTCCATATCCAACATTCAACAGGGGTCAGTCAGCAATTGTATGTCAGTTTCCATATTCATCAGGTGTCAGTCAGCATTGTTGTATGTCCAAGTTATCCATATCCAACATTCAACAGGTGGTCAGTCAGCAATTAGTATGTTCAAGTTATCCATATTCAACAGGTGTCAGTCAGCAATTGTAGTATGTCCATGTTATCCATATCCAACATTCAACAGGTGATCAGTCAGCAATTGTAGTATGTCCAAGTTATCCAACATTCAACAGGTGGTCAGTCAGCAATTGTAGTATGTTTCCAGTTTTCCATATTCAACAGGTGGTCAGTCAGCAATTGTAGTATGTCCAAGTTATCCATATCCAACATTCAACAGGTGGTCAGTCAGCAATTGTATGTCCAAGTTATCCATATCCAACATTCAACAGGTGGTCGGTCAGCAATTGTATGTCCAAGTTATCCATATCCAACATTCAACAGGTGGTCAGTCAGCAATTGTATGTCCAAGTTATCCATATCCAACATTCAACAGGTGGTCAGTCAGCAATTGTATGTCCAAGTTATCCATATCCAACATTCAACAGGTGTGGTCAGCAATTGTATGTCCAAGTTATCCATATCCAACATTCAACAGGTGGTCGGTCAGCAATTTATGTCAAGTATCCATATCCAACATTCAACAGGTGTCAGTCAGCAATTGTAGTATGTTTCTTTATCTGTATCCAAACATCCATAGTCACATCTCTTAATCGTGTATACCTCATGTCAGACAGTATTCATTACTAGGCCTACATTGAAGTCTTATTTTTCCTACATTCAATTTGTCTTATGTCTGAAATATTTGAATTGTTTACATTAAAAAAATGTTTCATGCCTAAATATTGATTTCTCCATTAACAATTCAGTATCAAATTACATTGACACATTTAGTATTGAATTATGTTGATACATTCAGTAATTAATTCTATTGATACATTAAGTATAGAATTACATTGACACATTTAGTATAGAATTACATTGACACATTTAGTATAGAATTACATTAACAAATTCAGTATCAAATTACAGTGACATATTCAGTATTAATTACAGGACATATCAGTATTGAATTACAGTGACATATTCAGTATTGACTTACACTTACACATTCAGTATTGAATTACAAGGACATATTCAGTATTGACTTACACTGACATATTCAGTATCGAATTATCCAATTTAAAAAAAATGCTATGGTCAAGTTAATATTTGTTTACATTTTCATTACTTGGATGTATGTGCAGATTAAGCTTAGTGTTTCATGGATTTTGTATGAATTATATATTGCTTTGTACATACATAAATGGATTATTATCAAATTACTAAAAGAATGGTATATTCAGATATTGTACTAATTTTATAAATAATTGATGGTGATTTACAGACAAAAATAATGTAAAAATTGTGTTAGAAAATTCAACTAATTATCAAATTCTGATTTTATTAGACATTTACTGACTTTATGAAAGTATTATCTATCTCGGTTGCGCAAGTTATGCACACCGATAACTGCGGCAAGACAGGAAAACTAGGACAGAAACTCCAGTAGATACATCAACCAGCCCAGAACGGGAGTTGTTAGTCTAAACACACTGAAGGACTTACTTAGGAGGAGATTGAAACAGTTATGGACATGTGAGATGAAGATGATCCTCAAATGAATATTCACTTTATTCTAATGATAATTTTTTTTTTTTTCTGATCCAGAAGCACTTGAGCTTTTCAGTTCTTCGCTCGGTGCCATGGACATCGAACCTTCGGTTCGGTGCCACGAACACAGTAAATCTGGGAATCTGTGGCTATTCCCGCCATCCCGCTGGAATTGAACCCGCGCACACAGAGGGATAGTCACCGTTGTCCAACGCGCTACGAACACGCTGGGCAGACGGGCATTCTAATGATAATCAAGTAGTACATCCAAGACCAAACTGGAATAGCACAAGAACACACACATTAGTATTATTGGTTACTAAACTGATGTCATTGCACTCCAGGTAGACCCATGGATTATTTTTATAGATAATCCTGACGCATCCTGCTGCATTTAGTATGAACTGTGTTAAAATCTTTCATTTTATAGTCTAAGAATATTTGATTTACTTGACTTAAAATAATTTAAATATTTTTCATCTCAAATGTATCCATGACTTCTTTATTTAGTTTATGTTGTTGACATGTCATACGCCCTATTCTTGTATACAAGCACAACTAAGTTATTGCAATCCTGTCTCTTAGTTACTTGTTCATTGTTTATGTCCCAAGTAGTGTAAAGGATATATATATATACATACATACATACTTATATATATATATCTATAAATGACACTTAATATCTTTCATTTTCATTAAATCATTCACTTTCATACTTTTTTGTCATGATGTTTAGTGCATTTTTATCATTGCTAGTTTTTTATTCTATTTTTGTTTTGTATCTTTCATCATATTTTAGTGAGTATCCAAGATATTACATAATTTTGACTTGTTCCAGTTGCTCTCCATTTAATTCTTATTCTTAGCATAAGTCTATACATTCAACTCATTATCATCATCAATAGCTTGTCCTGAGCAAAACTTTGCTACCTTCAAAATTTACCTCTCTCATAGACCAGATGTTCCGCATCTGCAGCTGTCATGCTCAATTCATTAGTTACATCCTGAATCCATCTTCTCTGTGGTCTTCCTCTCCTCCTCTTTCCCGTGATGCCTCCTTCCATTATGATCTTCTCCAACCCTTCATGTCTCTATATGTCTGAAATACTTCAATTTTCTCATTCTTATTTGTTGCATCAGCCAGTTTTCTTAAATGTTAAGTTCGTTCTGGATGTATCTATTTATTCTCTTCTCTGTCCATTGTATACAGAGGACTCTTCTGTAACACATATATTCAAAAGCACATATATGTTTTTCCACTGCCGTGTTAAATGTTCATGTTTCACACCCATTTTTAATTTAACTAGCGTTGATAATTATCATCGGTTATGTTGTCTCAGGGCATGAATCAACTTTGATTCCCTCCACTTTATCCAATCAGATCTGACAATGTGCTAGATGAACTCAGTAGTTGTAGTACTGTAGAGATGGGTTTTATCTATCTAGAATATTATCAATACCTCATCTGTACACATGTATTTCTTATTGAATAATATTGGCTCAGGTTAAGGTTTAGAGCTAACAAACACAAATCTATAAAAATGACTTTCTTGCAGAAACTGTAATCAATAAACTGACATAGTGTTTGAAACAATTTTGGTTAGTATGTCGAGCAAATAGATCTATCCAGAAAGAACTTAAAATCAAAGAAAGCTGGCTGATGCTACAAATAAAAATAAGAAAATTGAAGTATTTTGGACATATAAATAGACAAAAATGTTTGAAGTCCATTATGGAAGTAGGCATCCCTGCAGAGAGGAGAAGAGAAAGACAGCAGAGAAGATGGATTCAGGATGTAACTGATGATGTGAGCAAGATGGCTGCAGAGGCGGGACATCTAGTCTATGAGAGAGAAATTCTGAAGGACTGTTAGGATGGCAAAGTTCTGCTCAGGACAAGCTATTTGATGATGCTCTATTAGAAACACTGAATTAAAAAATACTGATGCAACTCTTAGTGATAAGTTGCAGCACTTTATTCCATTGGGAGAAGAATACCAGAGATTTGTTGTCTCAAAATTCATGTTTAAACTGTATCCGTCACTTGATTGAGTCACAACATTAAAAAAAAAACCCAATATATTTTGTAGTCTGAAGTTCAAATTTATGAACTAACTACCATGCTGTATTCAAAATTGTAGGACTTTGTTATTTGTGTTTTCTGGAGGGACTGTTTTTGAGAGTGGGTCGAGAATGGGTTTTGAAATATGAAAGGGTCCTGACATATGAAAGGATCCAGTATGTTAATTGTGTCTTACAAGGATACTATTCTAGTTGTATGGACTATGGTTATGTCCTAATGCAGACATGTGTTCAATGTATATCTGGGGTGTTTGAATATGCATAGGGCAATGTATATCTGGGGTGTTTATGCATGGGACAACCATGTCAGACTATCAACTCATAATATTGTTTAGATAGAAGATTTGTGTGTGTGCTTGTATGAATTTGATTATGCTTAGAAAATATTTTTGAAGACCGAGACCATGCAAATCAGCAGAACACCAAGGCAAGCAAACATACAAATAGACAACACCAGAGTAAAGCAAGTTTCTGAATTCAAATATTTAGGCAGCATTTTCACAGAGGACGGAAAACTCGATAGAGAAATAGAGACAATGTGTCAAAAGCAAATGCAGTGACCTACCAGCTGGCACCATTACTACAACACCCAAAGAACAAGATGGAAGTGAAAAGACAGATGATAAAAAGTATTTTCCTACCAACACTTTGTTACCAGTGCCAAACTTGGTCTCTTACAGCAACACACCACAGGACGCTCACCACATGTGAAATAAAATGTTTGAGGAAGGCAGTGGGAGTCACCAGGAAAGATAGACTACGAAATGGAGACATCAGAAGCAGAGTGGGCATAACTTCATGCACCGAGTACATCGAAAGACAACAAATGCAGTGGTTTGGACATTTAATGAGAATGAAATACAACCAACCACCAATAACAGCATACAATAAAAAGAGATCGGGTACTAGAGCTAAGGGAAGACCAAGAAAAAGATGGATAGACAATATCAAGACCACACTACATAAACACGGATATAACACAACAAAGGCCCTAGAGCGCAAATTAAAGCTCCTATCCCTATACTTAATGGCAAGAGTGGACAGCCAACTACATCTTCCACCTGGGAATAGACAATATTTTTTATATCTCTCTCGCTCACGAACACCACTTAGACTGATGTACCAGAATTCCCTATAAATTCTGCTGTTGTTTTTAGGGCTCCATCCCTCCGTACAGCTTCTCATTTAGTTCGGTATTTTCTGCCCAGGTTTCGTTTCTCAGACCTGCTTGCAGTAGGCGCTGAGCTGTCATGTCCGCCTTCTCGCAGTGGCACAGGCTAGTTGTGCCAATTTTAAATTTATGGTAAAGGTGGGACCGAAGTCTGTTATGGCCGATACGGAGGCAGAATATGATAACTTGTTTGCTACATATTTTTTATATGTTATATGATTAGCACAAAGAGGCACCTTGCATGATCCCATCACTTAGCATATGATTCGTTTACTTGTTTGTAAGAATGCAACTGAAACATTTGTATAGCATTTTATTTTTTTTAATTTTTAAGTTTATTCTTTAATTTGTAATCATTTTCAGAATCATTTTTGAAAATTCTGTTTTGTTTGTAACAGACATCATTGTATTTGGCTTTACTTATAAGCAGATATAAACATAGATGTTCCTGTACGGATACTATATTAACCCATCCATTAGTCCTTGATCAAAGACAGATGAGGCAAGCAATTACCATTATGTTTTGTAGATTCTTATAGGCACACCCTGCTCAACCTGGAGCCTTCCTTTGCATAGACACAAGTGCATTTTATATCCGAAAAACATATTTTAACTATTTACGTACGCAGTTATTTCCTCAGTTTTACACAGTTCATTCAAGGGAGACAAAAAAGCTATTAAAAATAAGTTTAAAAAATAACTACTCGTCAATAAATAAACATATATATATTATTATATACTATTTTGAATAAAACTGGACAACTTATTAGAATAACAAGGTTAAAAAGTAGTAGAAGTAAAACTAGAAAGTCTTCTTATAAGGGAAACAATTTGAATGGCGATTGTATGGGGTAATGCTTCAACAGAATGCGCTTTTACGCAGTGTGCAGCAATCGGTGTGGAAAGAGTTAAAACCCATTTTCATCATACTATGAGGTATATTGAAAAAAAGGAGGTTTAATCTGGTGTTAGGCCTTTACCTATCTTTGACTAGTGACACAATTGGTGATGTGGTCAGAAAGAACTCAAAAAATAAGAAATTTGTCTCAACAACTGGCCTATGTGGAACACTAGAAGAGAGGTCTACAGATGCATGGCCAATACAGACTACAATGACAACATCCACCAACTTCAAATGGGAAGATTTGAGCACCTATTTCCAGTTGTAAACCCAGCACAGACCATTTACTAATCACATGAACAGAATCAAACCACAGCACATTTCTCCAGAATGTCAACTGTGTACACACCATCATGAAATTGTTTTATATTTGCAGAATTCTTCTAGCATATTTGTTTAATACATTCAACTGTTCAACTGAAAAACAAAATATGTTAACATTAATGTTTAAAAAACAACTGTCATTACTTCCTGTATTACCGCTTTTTAGGGTGGTGTAGGACGAGAGCCTGATGAATTTAATGGCCGCATGTCTAGTGCAGTCGCTGCGAAGCTGTTCAAGTTAGGATTTTTCATTTATGCCAACAGAAAAATTCCTTGGCCTTACCGTGAATTGAACACGGATCTCCCGCATGTGAGCCGTGCTCTATTCCATTCAGCCAAATGCTCCTCTCAGACATTAACCTTGCCAGGACCTATACAGAAAAATTAGCCTGAAATATTTTTTCCAGCAGATCAGTAGATTTTATCAAAGTTGTTTTGAATTAAGTATATTTGCCATCATTGATTATGTGTTTATTTTGCACTAGATTTTGCATAATATTGAATTGATGTTGTCATGGTATTTTTTCGTTGCTGTTGACAGTTTCAATGTGTTTCTTTAATATTGGATTTCTATATCTGATAAATATTTCATAATTTATTAAAGATGTGTTATCTCATTTCATTGTCCTGTATTTATTTCTAGTCTATTCCCCCCCAAAAAACTTGAGTCATTCATTGTTCGAGGTGATGCCCGTATGTTTCTGATGCCCTCAAGGGGAGCAAAGAATTGTAACACTGCGACCTACAAGGCATGAAGTAAGTGGTGACTGAGATAAGGGCCTAGGGAAGCTACCATAATAAATAAAAAGCCTCGCAGAAATTGAATGTGCTGGCCTACTTGTACATAACTTGCACAATGTACAATTGCTCTTAGGCTCAGATCACATACGGATCACAAAGAGTGGTTAACAAGTGGTAAATGTGAGCGCTCAAGAAGAATAAGTTTGAGGTGATATATCAAACGGTAACATCAAAAACAGAGTAGGCATAACTTCATGCACCGAATACATTGAAAGACAACAAATGCAGTGGTTCTGACGCTTAATGAGAATGGAATCCCACTCGCTGACCAGATTCGAAAGAGATGGGTTCAATATTGGTGCAGCTCAAAGAGCGACATACTAGGTATGCAAGGAGATTGATTAATCAACATCGAACTGGCATGTTGGGCCGTTGGATGCTGCTGGATTTTCTGAGGCTGAGATCGAGCACCTATGGACGTATCCGAGTGCTATGATGATAGTCCTCATATAACTGATAACTGATAACGGAATGCAACCAACCACCAATAACAGCATACAGTAAAAAGAGATCAGGTACTAGAGAAAAGGGAAGACCAAGTAAAAGATGGATAGACAATATCAAGACCACACTAAATAAACAAAGATATAACACAAGGCAACTGCCTGGTCCTGGAATGCAAATTAAAGCTCCCAGACCTACACTTAACGACAAGAGTGGACAACCAATTCCATCATCCAGCCGGGGAAAGACAATAGCCAATAGATGTATCAAAACACAAAGTAAGGTGTCACATTTGAAACAAAAATAAATTGTATCTTGCCTATTTTTCCATCCAAAGCATCAATTGTTGGGGAGCTTAGGATGGGTAGGGTTGATGTTATTTGGTCTCTTGGCAAACTACTTTTGGGATGAGAATACTCGAATTGACATGGAATAAATCCATATATTAATGAGCATGGAATAAATCCATGAATTAATGAGCATGGAATAAATCCATGAATTAATGAGCATTGAATAAATCCATGAATTAATGAGCATTGAATAATCCATGAATAATGAGCATGGAATAAATCCATGAATTAATGAGCATGGAATAAATCCATGAATTAATGAGCATTGAATTCAATGTTGTACAAGTCGAACTGGATGCTTGAGGGCACAGAGAGGAGTATATTTAACCTAATGAGCCACTATCCTCTGTTGTGCGGTTCAATCCGGATCAGAAAAGCCAAGATTCCAGATTTACGGTGTTCGGGCACCGAACAAGTTACATGTCCATGGCACCGAGCCAAGAGCTAATAGCTCAAGGCTTGGATCTGAAAACAAAAAAAAACAATGAGCCACAGGAACCATCAGTATGCATACCTTTTGACGTCTGTTGGGGGAGACTGAGCACCTATGGGTCTGCCTGGAGTGCTAAGACATCAGTTCAATAACCAATAAGAAAGTAAGGTAGTTTTATAAAGTACAAAAACCATGCTAAATCAACATGTCGATTAAAATGTCTTTCTCAAGCAAATGATACAAATTGCTCATGGTTCAAAAACATTATAACCTTGTATGTTCTTCTTCTTCAGCAATCTCTGGTCATGCGCTTAGTTTACTGTGGACAACAATCTAGACAGTAAGCTTCAGGTCTGTCTGGTTTCCCAAATCTTAGTTTTTAGGTAAACTGGGTGTGGCCACTAGTTGCTTCTCAGCTTACACAGGAGAGGACAGTCTTGCAGGACGTGCTCCGGTCTGTTTCGCCTGCTGACACTGGCAGAGAGCTGTTTGACTTATTCCTAGTCTATGAAACAGCACATATACGACATTGACTAATTGTTGGCCCGTCATCCGTGCTCCGGTCTGTTTCTGCCTGCTGACACTGGCAGAGAGCTGTTTGACTTATTCCTAGTCTATGAAACAGCACATATACAATAATAATTACATTGACTGATTGTTGGCCCGTTATCATAGCATTTTGTTGAATAACCATATGTACTATGATCTCTTTCTAACACAGGAAGATCTCAGTGACAGTACACAAACCTGCTGCAATGGCGCGAGTCCCCGTTGTAATTTTGAAGATGTTGAGTATGTGTACGAATTTAATTTTAAAACAAATTTCGCCAGGGCATTGACTTTGAAGAATACTCTTATCGGTTTCTCTAGCAAACTCTTCCAGCCCTACTGTTAATGATTCTTGTACATGCTCGGTGTGAACACGGGATCTACATTTTATCGTAACTCTCCATTGGACTAGGAACGTGATCTCAATAATAAAATATAAGTGTATAAAATATAAATTCATATAAAACCAATGTTTTCACACTCAGTGACTCCATGAGCATGATTCGTAAAGTCGAATCAGGAATGGTGAGACGAAATTGGGTGGAGGTACTGGTACATACAGGGATAAGTGAAATCAGCTTCGTTTTTGTCCCTGGTCACACAGGAGTCAGTGGTAATGAACGATCTGAGAGATTGACTGGCATGGCTACAATATCAGAGGGAGCTGCAATGGACTGAAATGAAATCTTAACACATTGAGTCTTTCCAATAAGAGGAGATTCAGGGTTGTAAATCCCACCAATTGAGAGAGAGATGGGTATCGATATTGTGCAGCCCAAAAAGAACAGCATACCAAATATGTAGAGATTGAAACATCGAACTGGCGTGTTGGGCCGCTGGGCGCTCTGAATTTGTTGAGGCGAATATCAGAGCACATATCGTTGTGTCCGTAGTGCTGTGACGATGGTCCTCATATAACTGATAAGACCAGTCTACTATGTAATATAATACCTATATGTACTTTTAAATATACAAATTTATGGTAGAGTCCTTTGTATACCATGGACAGAGAAGAGAACAAATAGATATATCCAGAAAGAAGAAAAATACTCGTTATTGTTTGTAACACCGCTTTTTTAAGGCAGTGTATGACATGAGGGACATGCGCCTGTATAAGCGAGGGGTGGGGAGGGAGGAGAAAATAACTAGTAAGACTTAGAAGTCTTTGGTTCAAATTCTTAAAACAATAACCCGACCAAGAATGTCGTCATACCGTAGATGAGATTACGTTGTGAACTACGATATGTGTTTCTTAGACTTTCGGAAACAAATAATTGAAGAAATATTTTAGAAAACCAGTACTACTAGAATAACGGTGACTGCTCCAAAGAGATCTCAAGAAGATTCGCAATAGCAATCAAGAAGTTAAACACAATGAAGAACATGTGGCAAAGCACCAGCAAAATATTAAAATTAAAAATATTGAGAGCATGCATTTTCCCAGTGAAACACGTACAAACAAAGTACTAATAGTTTTACAAAATACAGAAACAGTGACGATAAACAGCAACGTTTCGACCAACAAGGCCTTTATCAAGCAAACGAACAAACAGGAGTGACAAATTAAATGAAACACAAATGGACGACCAAATACAAACGTATCTAAGGAAAATCTGGAATAAAACGAATAACGAAATAAATGTAATACAAAACACACATAAAACTAGAAATAGAACGGAAAAGAAACAATGAAACATCTAGTAAATATATAACTTGAATACATGCAACATATACCCATATATATTACAAAGCATGGGAAGAGAAAGTACTAAGAAGCATAAGAATGTAATACGTTGAGCCCGCGTGGTCGAAAGGTACCATACAAATAAATCAACCGATTCTCCAGAGCAAATCGACTACGATCATCAGAGGAACATGATCGGATGGCTGTGACCTGGACATCGCAAGCTCCTGAATGGCCAGTATCATTGAAATGGGTAGCTACAGGGTCACAGAGCATTGGCGTATATCGCGCAAGTGTTGGGCGAATCGGTCACTGAGTCTCCTGCCGGTTTCCCCAATATAAGCCTTGTTGCACCGCTTGCAGATAATGGCATAGATAATATTACGGGACTCGCACGTGAACCTGTCTTCAACAACGAACGTGGCTTTTGGAAAAGACAACGTGCGGGTCTATATTACATAAGCACAAGTGTTGCAGCGCCGACGGCCACACTGGATGGTGCCAACATGACTCTGGATATTAGGCTTGAGGCGACTGTGAACCAACATATCCTTAAGGCTTCTGTCCCGTCTGTACGCCACCAAAGGATAGTGTTGGAAGATTGAACGTGTCTCAGGATCAGACTGAAGAATGGAGAGATAACGGAATAAGACTTTCTTCACAAGGGAACTATGAGGGTGGAAAGTTAAGACAAGTTTCACCCTGTCAAAATTGGAAGTTCTATGCTGGTTAGAGAGAGCCTCCTGGCGAGAAATTTGCTGAACGCGCCGCATAGCAGAAGCAAGCACCTTATCCGGGTATAAGCGCTTACGAAAGAAATCCAGCATCTCGTGAGCTCTATCGAGAAAATCGTCGTCCTCGCTCCATTTTCCCAGTGGATACTTATGGTTGTGAATCATGGACTATTACACAAAAACAAGAACGAAAATCCAGTCCTTCGAAACTAAATGCTACAGAAAGATCCTACGAATACCATGGACAGAAAAAAGAAAGAACACTGATGTCCTGAAAGAACTAAATGTTAAAGAGAATTGGTTGATAAACAACATACTATACAGACAAATTAGATACTTTGGTCACATCAAGCGTCACGAGGGCTTGGAAAGAACAATATTAGAGGGCAGGGTTCCAGGACGCAGAGGCAGACCAAGAAGAAGATGGCTACAAGATATTAAAGAAACCATTAATATGACCATCGACGAAGTGGGTGAACTAGCTAGAGACAGAGTGAATTTCAGATGTGCTGCAAAGAGAGCAACATCCTATAAAGGATGCGCACCTTGATGATGATGAGTGCTACTAGAAAGAAAAAGTAGCAAGAAGACCTACTATATATTTGAATTAGTGGTTATTGGTTATTGAACTGACCTCATTGTACTTCGGGTAGACCCATAGGTGCTCAGTCTCCCCCAACAGAAGTCGAAATGTATGCATACTGATGGTTAACATGGCTCGCTGGTTAAACACACTCAACATTCTTCCCCTCGTGCATCCAGTTTTACTTGTACAACGATCAATTCCGAATCTCGGGATTGAACGTGTGTTGTCAGGGCTCGCAAGGGAAGCAAAGAATTGTAACACTGCGACCTACAGGGCATGTCGTAAGAGACGACTGATGTAGGGGCCTAGAGAAGCTACCCTAGTAAATAAAAAGCATCGCAGAAATCGGATGTGCTGATCTATTTCTAGGCGCATAAATGGCACAACGTACAATCGCTCTTGTGCTCAGATCGCATACAACTCACACAGAGTGGTTTAACCCGTTCGAGCCGATGTACTGGTTCGTGACATTTTATAAGGTGACGTAAAGCCATTATACTGGCTAATTTAGTAAAGTTGCAAAATAAATGGATCAAATGGTAAAAAATATTAGAGTGAAAGGGAGAACAAGTGGTCGATTTGGATCGTTTGAAGAAGAAGAATGACGGTATCGATTCTTTCCATTTTAGTATCTTCATTCAACAAGCAGTCGTGACGAGAACGTATAGCATCCCGCTTATCCATATTAAATCCCCCGACAATCAATATCCTACTGTTGATGCACGTCTGCACGCTCTCTCATTGTGTCAAACACCCGCTTGCCCAGGACAGTAGATCCACGTAAACCTTTGGAGGTTGGAAACTTCAATTGACGATACTTTTATCACGACCTGCAATTTTTGATCTTCCGAAGCATCGACTGAGAGTCGGATAAAACAAAAGCCCAAGTAAACGCGCGAGAGCCAATACAGAACAACAATAACAGCCTCAACCTCCATTCTCACACTTGAAGTGGTTGTCCTGACACTCCCTTCCCACTGCAACAACCCTACCACGCACGCTATCCAAGAAACCCCAGCCTCACCACGATGCACAGACCCATGTATTGTATGAACGTTATCATCATCACTCTCACTTGCATTATCTTCTATCAGCTGCTTAATTACGAGTTCAGTCATCATGTTGCCCTGATCTCTGTACTCCTTTCAAGAGTAATGATAACATATTTGAGTTAGTAGTCTATAACTTGCTATAATACCAACACTTCGTTACCAGTGCCAAGCTTGGCCTCTGACAGCAACACACCACAGAAAGTTCATCACATGCGAAATGAAATGCTTGAGGATGGCGGTGGTGGTCACCAAGAAAGATCAAAAGCAGAGTGGGCATAACTACATGATTATCACGAAAAATGTACCGCTGGTCTTGAACTACATTAGACACAACACATGATGATGTTGCAAGATAAGACACAAAATATTAATAAAAATAGCCGTTGATAAGAAGTGGACGTCACTCCTACGTAAGATTTAAAAGAGAACTCGTTTGTTTTGTTAGTATGAAGAAGTACAACAGAAAGATGTCTGCTGAATAATATAATGAGCAGTGATTCTGTTGACTCAAACTAGATCAATAGCTGACTAATCAAACTACGATTTCATCTGAGACATAGGAAATCAAGAAATTACTACTTTAAAAGCGGTTCGAAGGTTCCTTTCAGAGTTGGTAACTTAGTTATCAGGTAATGTTGATTGGGGGTTGTGTGATTATCAGATCAGTCGATCAGATTCATCATTCATGATTCATTGTCAGTGAAAACTAAACAACTATAACAATTGATTATGATTGATCAATAATTTTTAAATAAATCACAAATGCTGCTATCTTTCTTTGAATTTATATTAATTCATTGAGTAGTAAATTGCTGCAATAGCCTTGTTAGTAACAGTGTAAGGACTAAATTGTTCAATTATCAAAGAAAAGGCTTGTAACTGACCTGCTGGTAACTTATAATTAATTTTAATAATATCATATGGAATATATTTTTTTTATTGATCTCATACACAAATTTGATTTAGAGTTCATATCTCTGAATACTGCCAGTGCACTTGAGCTCTGTGGCAGCATCAGCTGTGGGTATGTCATTATAATTGTTACAATACTGAAATGAAACAAACTTCAAGACCTACAGTAAAGCAAATAAAAAAACATTTTTAGGCAGAGATTAGTTGACTGAAATTTATATAATAATTTTTTGCATTAAAACCATTTAGATAGTGATGTTTGGTGTCATGTTGCAAAAAAACAACTTGCAAAATTGCCTTTATTTCAATATTCTAAAATTTTTAAAGAGCTGAATGAAAATCATGGCATATACTTTACAGAACTTTGCCATCAACCACAGTAAGCGAATTGTTCATTTTCTAGGCTCCACTTATACGTTCATTCAGTCAACTGCAGTGCATTTTCTTCCATTTGATAAATCTTTTCCACATCCAGGCTGCAGTCTAGTAAAGAGAGCTGTGATAGTGCAGTAGTTAGTGCACTTTCTTCATAGATACATGATCACAGGTTCAAAATCCCCAGTTGAAGTGAGGTTTTTTTCTGACTGTAATGTCTTTCAGGTTGATCCAACCTCAATTAGGTACTAGAAATACGCTAGGAAATAAAATGAACCGCAGTGTTGTTGATTACATCACCCATAATGTGCTGTTGGTAAAAAAAAATACTGTTTAACACTGTATTTCTCAATATACTTTATGGTATTTAAAGAGGCTCTTTATTTACATTTATTGCCATTGATCTTGTTTATAAATGCCTCTCATACCTCACCCGTGACTTCACTGGTCATTTGTTTGAAACTATTAGTGGCTATGTGTTGCACTGCAGACTTCTCGGACACACACATTTCTCTATCATTTCTTTCAGGGTCTCTGACATGACTTCTGTCTGACATTCTTCTGTAATATACATAATGAGTTTTCATGGTCATTGTGACGTGTAAAGGAAGGCAGGTCACAAGGTTTTTTTCCCCATGGCAAAGGAAATAACATAGGGGAGGTGATTTATTTTCTGTGCCCTGTGGATATTCTTGCACACAAAGAGAGATTCAGCAGTAGAGATTAATATGAGATTGCTGACAGCATCTGTATTATTGGATCTAGACGTTAATCTTGTTGGGATAGTTGTCACTAAAAATGACAAGATGGGAGTTTAATAGAACCTGGCTAAAAGTGGTGCCATGTCTGTTTTCAATAGCAATACCCTACTCCTTTGAGTGAGTGATGAAATTACCAGCAGTAAGGAGCTAATGGGTTCAGAACATTTGATAGTTCCTCAAGAAATAACCCAGTTATCTGCAATCTATTTTAAATACTGGAGACTACTGGAATATAAACACTTCTCAAACAAATCATCATTAATTTAAGTTTATCATTTTCACTTATCATATCACTTTGTATCCATTCATTCAGGTAGTTCTACTGCCTGCTACATCATTTAAAATATGATGGCTCTGAGAAAAGGAGTTATATTGCTTTATTTCTGCATGAGTTGGCTGCCCAAAAATGCATTCTCCAGACTTAATGAAGTGTCAGGTGTCAAGAGGATGGCATGGAAAACTCCAGATATTGATGAGAGTAGGTCCTTAAACAAGAAATGAATTGTAGATAATGGAATGCTTAACTGTTCTGTTCTTAGCTATGTGTTATTAATAGTTAACAGAATGCTTAACTGTTCTGTTCTGAACTATGTGTTAACAATGGATAATGAAAAAAGAAGATAAAAGATAGTAAAAGAAGTAAGATAAGGTTGAAAATACAAGAATACACATTTCCAATTTCCAGCATGATTGCATCTATACATTTTTTCCCCTGACGTATAAAGGTTGAATCTGTAGACATCTAGTGCTTGTAGCGACTGCTATCTGCCAGTAAAAGCAATGCAGCGTTGACATTTAAGGCTGGTTGTTCATGCTACATGTTTTCTTGCAAATTCTGTCAGTGAGCACTGATCCTGATGCTCCCACCTGGAAAGAACCACAGATTGAAAACCTGTGGAGATGGGAACAAACTGTTCAAATTGAGATATGTGGTACAGCAGAGTGAGTGGTCTGTCATTGGTGCTGAAACAAACATGTTTGCTCCGTGTCCAATGTTTCAATACTCCGCAGAAAAGAAAAGAGAAAAAAAACTGCAACCAAAACAAGTTCTAAAACAGACAAGCATATTTCATATCCGGAGCAGTCTTCCAGCTGCGCTAAGCATTGCACAGCAACATAACATTTTTTGGCTCAGATCACAAGCAAGCCACAAGGAGAGGATGTAAGATGGTTGCTCTAGACTCTTTGGTTCCCCAAAGTGGGCAGTACCCCCCTGGGCACCGAAGCCTTCCAAGGGAACGATAGTGGGTTCAGAAGCACTTGGGTGGAGTTTTTTTCATGATTTTGCAATTGAATAATCATTTACAAATTTTAATTCTGTATTTTAATTCATCTTATGCCCATCTTATACGATCTAGTTTTCCATCAATTTTCTACTTCATATATATAATCATTTGAAAATTAACCACGTATGACAAAAATATATATCAAATTTCTATGTCAAAGTGAAAATAGAGCATGTATATATGTGTGTGTGGCGGGAAGGAGGGGGATGTTGGCAAACTGTTATAAATGGGGGTTACAAAGTTTATGTCGTGAAAAGTGGGCGGTGGGCCAAAAAGTTTGAAATCTATGCTCTAGATCAAATACAAATCACTGTTGGTACAAATGAGGATTACCCAGAACACTCTGTTGCAAACCACATGCAGGCCACATGTGATCAACAAGTGGTTGTTCTAGAACAATCGTAGACAGGGTTCTTAAAACAAAATTCACATACATATCACAAAGAGTAATCTAGAAGCTCTGTTTCTAGAGTACTTACTGTGCTAGAACTGAGAGAATGCTGAAGTGCCATCTATAGACTCCATCTGAGTAGAAGCATTGACAACTCATCAAACTCAATGCACAGCACAACATGATGAGAGCTGTTGAATTTATATGGGTATGCAAGAAAGCTAGGAAAGACCTCACTTGCTCTATATAGGAGAAAAATAGTGACAACGTGTACTTCCATGGGGTTTGGAGATGACAACTGTCATAACTTCTGTGATACTGTGTTTCAGACGTGTAGGACGGGATATGTCCTATGGAATTGAATGGCCTCATGGCTAGGGTAGTCGCTGAAACTGTTCAGGTTAGGATTTTTCTTTATGCCTCTGACAGAAAGTAAACTCCTTGGCCTTACTGGGGATTCTCCTGCATGGGAGCTCACACTCTAATCCATTCGGCCAGGTGCTCCCCTGTATATAATCCACTAATATTGTCTAATCTTAGATACAGTTTTATATGTTAATATATCACCTAAATTACTTTTTTGTTCAGTACTCACTCTGAGCTACCATTCACAATTTACTATTTCAGTCTCATGCCGACCAGAACAGGTGCATATATGCTACAGTAGCTCATTGACTGAGATGACTGTCATGTGGTCTACAAGAGGTGTTTGTGACACAGCTGTCAGTTATGCTCCTGGTCCATGGAATCTGAACTTGGAAGTTGCTGGAACATCTACTGAGCTGGATCCTGCATTGAATAAGACGTTTAGGTATATACACAGAACTGTGGTAAAGGTAAGTGCTCTGTGTTATAGTATAACTGATTTCAAGGAACACATTGTGTTAGATGTGTTAGATTTTGTATGGATTTTCTTAGTGGGATTCGTGAACAAATATGTAATTCTGCATCCAGCTCTTGGAACAAAAAAGGTTGCCAATCCCAGATTTAGAGGTTATACTAAATATGTTATGAGTGTGAATCATGAACATTTAACAAGGCAGTGAAAAACATATATGTGCTTTTGAATATAATTGTTACAGAAGTATTGTGGACATGTAAGATGACCGAAGAGTTGGAGAAGACGATTAAGGACTGAGGCATCCTGGCAAAGAGGAGAAGAGGAAGACCACGGAGAAGTTGGATTCAGGATGTAGCTGATGAGTTGAGCATGACGGTTGCAGTCACGGGACATCTGGCCTGCGCGAGAGAGAAATTCTGAGGGACTGTTAGGGTGGAAAAGTTCTGCTCAGGACAAGCTATTTGATGATGATGACTAAATATTTCAGATAAAGTAATCGCCGAGTGTTTACCAGGGCGCAAATTTGGGTGTTAAGAATAGAACCACTGTTACCTGCCACGCATGTCGTAAGAGGCGACTAGGAGGTTTGACTGGAATCGGATGCACATGTCCTAAACTGTAGAAGTCTATGCGTTAGGGCCTACCGAACCAATATGCAGCGTATACATGTTCTTGGCAAAGATCAAACATATCACAAAGAGTGATTAAAATTGGTCGTAAGAACGAATGCAAAGAAGAAGAAGATAATGTAATGTGATTTACAGGCAAAAGATTTTTTTGAAAGTGTTTAAAATGCAATTTACTGTCAATTTCTGATACTATTAGATATTTAATGCCATTTTCCTGAGTATTATGAGTTAGCATATCATTGAGAGATCGCATGAGATCGATTGAGAGATCGATTGAGAGATCGCATTGAGAGAGTCTTTCAGAACAAAGGAGTTTCAGGGTTGTGAATCCCACTTGCTTACCAGATTGAGAGAGATGTGTGTTTATATTGGTACACCCAAAAGAACAACTACCAAGTATGCAAAAATATTGATTAATCAACATCGAACTGGCATGTTGGGTTTGTTCAGGTGGAGATCCGAACACCTATGGACAAGTCCGGAGTGCTATGATGATAGTCCTCATATAACTGATAACAGACAAGAACTTACAATCTATTAATCTGACAGTACTGTTAATATGATTGATAGGACCTTCATCATTGCACATCGGGGAGTAACCATGTTTGCTCCAAACTCTTTCTTTCACAGGAAGATCTCAGCTGCAGTGCACGAACTCCGTAGCACCAGCTAGTGTCCCCGATGTAATTTTGAAGATGGTGAAGATATTTTTGTAGAAATTTTATTTTTAATCTTTACTAATGAATTTTGCTAGGGCAGTGGCTTTCCTGCCTGCTTTTCTCAATTTTAAACTGCCAAGGATTCTTTATGTGCTCAAATTGAACACGGGACCTACATTTTATCGTCCGTCTCAGATAGGACTTGGAACTCGATCTCAACTACACAGATAGAAAGATTAAAAAATTGAATTCCTACTATATATTTTGACTATCTTCTAAATTACATCTGGGACCTCGCTGGTGTATGAAGTTTGTGCACCGCCACTGAGATCTTCCTATGTAGGAAAGAGATTGAATCACACATTGTTATTCATGAATTGCTGTGATAATGGATCAATCAATCAATCAATCAATGTATCACTGTCATAGACTAGGGAGAGTAACCTATTATTGTTCCTTTACAATACAGGATATATGATTATAACTTCTGACACAATTAGTTGATTTAGTTCTTTCATTTGTTACAGGAGTTATCCCCATCCACAACATACCACTTCCGTCCTCATGTGAAAAGTGGCGGCGTTGAACCCTTCTACTTTACAACTCCGCCTGCTAACAATGAGGTATGTATATATCAAACAGAAGATATCATTCTTTCTGTCATAAGCAATATAATATATACAAAAAAATAGTAATACAGTAATCTTTTCATTATTTTAATGAACAGAGTTTGCCCCTCAAAAATAAAGTACTTGATCAATTTTCACTCGTCCGTGTGTTGCCGGGCTCGATGCGAGCAAAGAATAGTAACACTGTGATCTACAAGGCATGTCGTAAGAGGTGACTGAGGTATGGGTCTAGTGAAGCTACCCTAGTAAATAAAAGAGTCACAGAAATCGGATGTGCTGACCTACTTGTAGACTCATAACTGGCACAACGTACTCACTTAGGTTCAGATCACATACAAATCATATAGAGTGGTTTAACAAGCGGTTGATATGGAATGTTCGAAGAAGATCAATTTTCAACAGTCTCCATCATGTAGAGGTACATGTGCTTCACTAACATCTGAGCTCTTCTTTCTTTCTTTCTTTTGTTGTCACACTGCTACTGGATTGTTGCCCAGTGTCGTGGTTTTCTGTTTTTGTCTTGTGCTGTTCTGGTGGCTTGTGTGATTGTTATCTTTGCTCTTTCACAGGATTCTGCTACGCCATCTAACCATCTTTTCCGTGGTCTTCCTCTTGCCTTCTTTTCCGATGTTCTGTTGTAGAAGACTGTATACTGTGGAGTTTGGATGCATTCTTATTAAGTGCCCAAACCACTTCATTCTTTGTTTCTCTATGTAATTCAAGCACGGTTCTGTGCCAACTTTCTTTCTTATGCTGATGTTGGTGATTCTGTCTTTTCTTGTGTTGTTGGTAACTTTTGCAGGCAACGCATTTCACATGTAGTTATTTTTGTGACTGCGCTTTGCTCAATGTCCATATTTGGCTCTGGTAACACAAAGTAGGTATAAAATGATGTTGATCATCTGTTGCTTAGCTGCCTGTGAAATATTTTGGTGCCTTAACAATGGGGCTAGCTGGTAGGTTACAGCATTTGCACTCTAGTCTCTATCTCTCTATCAAGTCTTCCGTCTTCTGTGAATAAGCTTCCTAAGTATTTGAATTCTTTCACTTGGCTTATTTTAGTGCCATTGATGCGCCTGAGTGGTTACCGGGCCTAAATTTGGGGTGTAAAGAATAGAACCACTGTTACCTGCCATGCATGTCGTAAGAAGCGACTAAGGAGGTTTGGCTGAAATCGGATGCATGTGTCCTAAGCGTGTAGAAGTCTATGCGTTTAGGGGCCTACAAACCAATGTGCAACGGATACACGTTCTTGGCAAAGATCAAACAAATCACAAAGAGTGATTAAAATTGCGTAAAGAACAACGCAAAGAAGAAGAAGTGCCATTGACATGGATGTCTAGATTATTATGTTTTCTTCCCATAGTCATTATTTCTGTTTTAGTGTTGTTGATTTTCATGTCATGATTTATACAATTTTTGTTCAAGGTGTCAATATGATGTTGTAGATCTTGTTCATTTTGATGTATCAGGCACTGATCATCTGCAAAAGCAGTTCATTTATTTCATCATTATCTGAATTTGACTCTTGAGTTATTTTATCCATATATGCAATAAGGAGTAGTGGTGAGAGGCCACAACCTTGTCTAACACCTGATGTAATGGAGAACCAGTCGGTCATTCCTTCTGTTGTTCTTACTGTACTCTGGCTATCTTGATATAAGGCCATTATATTATCTAATAGTTGTCCCTGGACGCCATATTCTTCAAGGATCTTCCATAGTTTGCACTTGTTTACTCTATCAAATGTCTTCTCTTAGTCTATAAATATAAGTTGTTTACTTTGATTGTATTCAATTGTTTGTTTGCAGATCTGTCTCAGTGTAAATATTGCATCTGTGCAGCTCTTACCTCTCCTAAACCCAAACTGGCTATTGCTTAACTGGGGCTCTAATATATGTCTTGCTCTTCGCTCCAATATTTTTGCAAACATGTTTTCTACATGGCTCAAAAGAGAGATACCCCTTTATGTTTCACATTCTCTTTTGTCTCTATTGTTCTTCCATATTGGGACTATAATAGCTCTCTGCCAGTCATCTGGAGCCTCTTGTGCCTCCCAGGCTATGTTAAAAAAATCTGAACTCTGCAGGGTAAAAACTCTTCTGATTGACTGCACAGCCACTTATGCACCACTTTTATCACCTCGTCAGTACTGTTAGTGCACTCTGCCACTTGGATTGCTAGGGTTGTTTTGTCTGACTCAGTAGATGTCTTGGAAATTCCAAAATGTGAGGTTGCAGTAAGTGGATGTTGTCTGTTGAGATTTCCAACCTCCAGAGACTTACTTGGATATACTGTCCTGGACATGCTTGTGTTGTAGGTAATGAGAGCTCGGACAGGCTTGCATCAACAGTATTTATCATAGGGAGTTGAAGATGGATAGGCGGGATGTCCTTTGGTATCTTGGTTGATCATCTGTTGGATGAAGACACTATAATTGATAATATATCTATTCAACGATTTAAGGAGTTTAGAACTACATATTGTAAAAGCAGAGCTGGATGCCTGAGGGGCAGAATGAGGAGTATGTTTAACCAGCGAGCTAGAGGAACCATCAGTATGCATACACTTTGATATCTGTTGGTGGAGACTGAGCACCTATGGGCTTCTCTGGAGTGTTATGATGTCAATTAAGTAACCAATAACATCAATACTGAACATATTGCCACCAAATATCTCCTTGAGAGGTGAAAACTTCAGTAAATATAAAAGATGTGAAGACACTGTAAGCACAACTTCAAGATTTTTGGTACAGTCAGACAAGCTGTGAGTGGCCAGGCATTATGCTGCAGTCACACTGGAACTGAGTAAACCGCTGAGTAAAATGTTTTGATTGCAGACAGTTCTGGAGCTGATTACAATATGATTCAATGTTGATGGTGAGTTACTTAGGTGTACCTTGTTCCAGGGTTAGGCATTTACAGTTTCAGAAGAACAAGATCATGAATTTGCTGGTGGAACACATTGTACATAACTTGTTTACTTATGATCATTACTACCTCTACATGCTGGCTTGCTTAGTTTATGGTTGAAAGTATTATGTCCAGGATTTATCACCAGTGACTATACAGTCACTAACATCAGCATAAGAAAGTTGGCACAGAACCTTGCTTGAATTACACTGAGAAACAAAGAATTAAGTGGTTTGGCTACTTAATTAGAATGCAATGAAACTCCACTGTATACAGTCTTCTACAACAGAACATCAGAAAAAAGGGCAAGAGGTAGACCCCTGAAAGAGATGGATAGATGGCATTGCAGAATCCTGTCAAAAAGAACAAATATCTATCGCCCTAGCTACTAGAGCATCACAAGACAAAAACAGAAAAACCATGACACTTGGCAATAACCCGGTAACAATGGGATGACAAATAGAAGAAGACTGTAGTGTAAAGAGTAATTAATTTAAGCTTTGTTGCATCCCAACACTTTTTCATAAATATCCACATGACTATCAGCATGTTCTTTGATTCTCCATCATCCTAGTCAATTGTTACCTGCTTTTTTTTACCTGTATCACTCTTTCAGCTGCTGCGAACGATAGCGCCATGCATTGTTACAGTGTGAGACCGCCAAAGACTACTAGTCGGTGGTCAGACTAGACTACGATAGACTAGTCAGTTAGATCACCCAAATACCTTGTTTTTCATTAAATTTTTATATAGAACATTATGCAACATTTTTCATTGAGTATATTGAAATGGCATGCAAGTCTGAGAATGTACACAAGAATATAAAAATTTGGCATTGGTTTATTTAATATTGTCTAGTATATTTTCTATATTATTGACAGAGTTGGTCTCAGAACTTTCTAGTACTGGGTAATGCTGAATTAGAAGGAAACACATTGGAGTCGCTTATCAAAGAAGCTCAGTCTGGCAAATACAATGCAGTATTTTATAATGGAGACTTGGAGGAGAAACTTGCACTCGGTGATGGACATGTAAGTTTGAAGATTTCATAACTGCTGATTATGTTGTGTGCAAATAATGGTGTTGTTGCTGCTGGTATCTTTCTGTTTGTGCAGACTATAAGTTGGAGAGATAGAAAAGGATATTCATATACTCACATTAGTGAATGTGGGAAATATATGCTCACACTAGTACATGTAGGGGAAGATTCTCGTATATTCACATCAGTGCATGGTGTGGGTATATCAGAGACATTTTTAAACTGTCTAGTCTGCTCAAAAATATGCATCAAAATAATAATAATAATAAATCCTCTCGATCAGTATCGTTACATAGGGCCTGCAAGTAATTTCTCCATACCGCTCTATCCTGAGCAACTCGCTCAATCTCCTCCATGGAACTGAGACCGATATTTCCTGCCTCTCTCAGCAAAGTTGGTTTCAGGGTCTCCTTAGGTCACCTCTCTTTCTTGAACCCTTTGCATCCCACTTCAATGCCTGCTTTGCTATTCGCTGATCATTTCTCCTCAAGGTGTGCCCAACATATCTCCATCTTCTCTTTCTTATAACAGTTGTCACTAGTGGTTGAGCAGACATGTCCCTGATTTCATCACTTCTCCTGAATTGTCCATTTTCTGAATTCGTTTTGATGCGTCAAAATGCTTCTTGTATAAAGATTTATTTTGATTAGTTATCTGAGCACTATGAATTGCTTGAATTGAGTGAGTGTAACTCTTGGTTTGAAATAAGGTAGAACCATAGACAGAAGTTACTGTAGAAGAAAGAGATTAGCTTGAGAGATAATGAGATATTCACTGACCTATTTTAAGCAAATGAGACCCACCATAGTCATAGACTATCTTTAGAAAAGAACTGGTACAGACAGGGATCAGAGAAATTACCTTCATTTTTGTTCCTTGACACGCAGGAGTCAGTGGTAATGAACGAGCTGATAGATTGGCTGGCATGCGAGCGTAGAAAGAGCTGATGCCATGGATCATGGAATAGAGCTGAGATTGGGCATGGCAGAGTCAGTGTGACAGCTGATAGATTGTGGCATGGTCATTCAGAGCGCAGTGACCATGACATTTAGCCTTGAGATTCAACAGAAGAGTTTCAGGGTTGTGAATCCCACTTGCTGACCAGATTGAGAGAGATGGGTGCAGCTCGAAAAGAACAACATACAAAATATGCAAAAAGATTGATAAATCAACATTGAACTGGCGTGTTGGGCTGCTGGACACTGCTAGATTTGTTGAGGCGGAGATTGGAGCACCTATGGACATGTCCGGAGTGCTATGATGATAGTTGTATGATAACTGATAGAAAAGAACAGTTGGTGTTCATATATATATATATATATATATATATATATATATATATATATATATATATATATATATATATATATATTGTTAAGAGGATCACCAGAGGGCTATTTAGGCTGAGGATTATAATATCTTGCAATATCTGAAAATACCTGAAACTTCCATACATTTCCTCAGAGTGACAGTGACTTCTTATCAGATTTGGAACAAGTAGCAGGATTTGTACCATTCATGCCTGCTCCAGGAAAGAAAGGTAAATATTATACATTTCTGTCTTCTTCTTTTTCTTGGAGATACGGATAGATGAAGCAGTCAGTGGTAGACGTACTTTGTAGGGTCTTGTAGGTCAGAAACAAAATCTCTCTTATTATGCTCTGTCCATGGTCATCTTTACAGGAGCACCACGACTAACCCACACTATGTATCTTCTCCTCTGCTGTTATCTGTGAGCTTGTCTTTGGTTTTACCTCTGGGATTCATTGCATACCATCTCATGTGATGGTCTCTTGCTTGCTTTTGAGTACTTGTCCACTCCAGATTGAGTGTTAGCTTGTTATCACTGTGTACATTTCCTCCTGATCGCATTTGTTGAGCAGTATATTTTCTATTTTCTAGAGAATTAAAGTTCATGAATCAATTTGATGAAATAGCACTGGTCTGTTGAATTATATCATCATCATCAGGTGCCATGCCGGCTGGCATAAGCGATCATGGATCTTCACAAATCTTTGTCTCTGGTATTTGCTCTTATCTTAGATGTTGATGCTCTTCCATGCCATGAAGTCAGGATGTCTAATATTATCTCTGTCTTCTTCTGTTGAACTATATATATATTTATTGAATGATTGATAGGACTAGCATCATTACACTTCAGGGAATAATCATCTGTACACTGATCGCTTTCTTACATCTGAAGATCTCATTGGCAGTTCATAAACTATAGCACCGCCGAGGGTTCCCAATTAAATTTGTTGTGATAATTTTTTAAATAGTTTTGTATTGATATAATCTTCTTTGAACGCTCCATATCGACCACTTGTTAACCACACTGTGTGATTTCTATGTGATCCAAGACTAAGAGCGATTGTGCCAGTTATGCGCCTACAATTAGGCCAGTGCATCCAATTTCTGCGATGCTTTTATTTACTATGGTAGCTTCCCTAGGTAGGTCCTACATCTGTCGCCTCTTACGACATGTCTTGTAGGTCGCAGTGGTACTATTGTTTGCTTCCCTTGCAGACGTCGGCACCACACTGGCGGTATTGATATAATAATTATTTGCATTGACTTTTACAATTTTAAATTTTGGCTTTATAAATAGCAATAATGGAGACTACAGAAGAAACCAGATGGAGACTTACCATTGCAATTCAGAAGCTAATTAGTAGGAAGAACCTATTGCTTAACACAGAAAGAAAACAAAATTAACATTTCTGAGACCATGCATTGTTCTTGAGGCAATATATGGATATGAACCATGGACTATTAATTACTGAAGCTTTAGAGAAGAACATCACATTAAAAAGAATATAGTCCTGCAGAAAATGTGTAGATTGTCCTGTTCAAAGTAAAGAAAAATAGATAGACATCCTGCAAGACCTGAACATTGAGCAACATTGGCTCATAAATAATATCATGTCTCGGAAAGTGAAATATTTTGGTCACATTGGTTTATAGAAAGCAATACTGGAGAGAAGGATTCCTGAAATACTAGGCGGGGGGGGAAGTAGCTAAGACGATAGTGGCAACAAAACATTAACGAAACCTTAAACATGACAATGAAAGAGACATAAGAACTGGCTAAAGATCGTGTGTAAGACAGACTATGGTGACATGCTGCAAAGGACATGCTATATGAAGTTGTTTTTTCAACCTACTTTTATTGGGTCTTGAACTGCAAAAAGATATTTGTTTTTAGATTTGCTCTTTGCATGCAAGAGTTTATCATCTGCCTTCAGTAAGACTAGACACTTGACAAGCGATCAGAAGTCACTGCAAATTTGTTCCCTGAATCGTGATGACACACATATAGAACATTCTTTGAATGAGGCCAGGGCTTAACCTCAGTTCTATTGTGGTCCTTAAATGTAGGTGTGGATCTAATGCAACAACATTTTTGTTATAGGATAATATCAAACTTGTATATATATATTTCAAATATCTTGGACACAGAAAAGAACAAATGCTTCTGTTCTGCAATAGCTTGATATTAAAGAGAGTTGGCTATTAAAAAGCAAAACATCAAGGAAAACTAAATATTTTGGACACATCAAATGACATAAGTGCCTACAGAAGATAATTGTGGAGGGACTGGTGCCTGGTAGAAGAATAAGAGGAAGACCTAGAAGATGATGATTGCAAAATATCATTGACGATCTGAGAATGACCGCTGCTGATGCCGGTCAACTAGTTCAGAAAAGAGAGTTTTCAGGACTGCTGTCATGGGAGCCAAGTTCTGGAAGGGACAAGCTACTTGATGATGATAATGATATAAATATATATATATATATATATATATATATATATATATATATATATATATATATATATATATATATATATATATATATATATATATATGTGTGTGTATATATATGTATATGTTTGTTACTTGTAAATTCATTTTGCAGCACCACTGACTGAATAGATAACAATGACGGCTTATATCTGTACCGTAACATCTTCTCCATGCCTGGGACTAACTGGCCAATGCCCACAAATAAACTGTGGTATAGTTTTGATGTTGGACAAGTTCATATTGTCAGGTTGGCAATTACAATTCTATTTATTTAAGTTTTCTCCAAATTTTTTTTGGGAGGTAAAAAGCATCATATTTGTCATTGTATAAGTTGATGTTTAACCCTTCCAGCTCAGACAATAATACCTCCCCCTTCCTCCTGTAAGCTCCTTTGGAACAAATACACAACAAAATCATAAACAAAACTAGTTACTGTGGCAAAACCATGAGTTCATTTGTAATTTTTTTCTATCTCAGATTTACTAACCAAAATATCAACCATCCATGAGCATTCTGGGGCATCTCTGTTATACAGAGACAGCGTTGAATATATAGACAATATTTCAAATGAATGAAAGAAAGGAAAGAACACATCTCTTTTTTTTTATCCTTTCCTTCATACTTATTTTTGAAACCAGGACTATATAAGTTTTAGTTTTGTTCATCTAGTTTACACTGAGAGAGAAAGATACATATTATGTGTTAATACATTGTGTTTCTATCATTCCTGAACAGTTACTCAACAGATGTGCTTTATGAGACCGATCCTAAAAATGCCAATGCACAAAAAGATTGGTTAGTGAATGACTTGAAAGAAGCCAACAAAAGGAGAGGAGAGATTCCCTGGATCATTGCTATCGGTAGTCATCCAATGTATTGCTCATTTAGTGTTCTGGATGTGGATGACTGTTCTCAGAACACATCCAAAGTCAGGCGTGGGTATGTATTAAAATTTCAGTAAATTCATCCTCTAAAGTCATGCTGTTCTCAGAATATATTCAAAGTCAAGCATTGGTTTGCAGGCTCTCTACATTATACTCAATACACATTCTCATTATTTTATTGTCTCATCATTTGCAGTTGAACACAATCTATCTCATCCAATATTAAATGAGACACCACCTGTACACTAAATTCAAAATAGGCATCAATGACCTGTGCCCCTGTGGCTTGGTGAGTATGACAACAGAACACATCCTACAGAACTGCCCCCAGTATAAAGACCTGAGAAGAAAGTGGTGGCCCACTTACACCAGCATCCAATACAAACTATATGGCGTGACTGATAATCTGAGGCAGACGGCTGCCTTTATTAGAGAAGCCGAAATCCCAATCTAGTGAGAAAGGAGAAGAAGAAGATCCAATATTATCTTGACAATTGTTATGTACAGTTTCTCTACATACGTTTTTTCCATATTACCTTGATAATTGTTACGCACAATTTCTCTCTACTTATTTCTTTCCACCACATCTAATTTTGTCAGCTTTAATCTCAATTGTTTTGTGTAATTTAAATCTTTACTAGTAGATTTTGATATATTCCATACTCTTTTTTATTTGCTATATAATATAAATACTGCCATTTACTGTTTTCCTATTGTTAGCTTGTTTGGTTCTACTGTTCTGAGCATGTGGGTGTTTGTGGCAAGGAGAGAGTGGATATGCTTGCATCTTGAAGATCAAGACCAGTTATGTACGAAGGCAGTGGATGCAATTAATACAAAATTCGACAATTCCAGACACTTACCTTCATCATTGTCCCAGGTCATTCTGGGGTGAAGGGCAAGAGAGAGCGGATGCACTTGGGAGCAATGCTACGATAGAGAATGGGTCTTCTATGGACAAAAGTGACATCATCAACGCTTTAAGAGCAGAAAGTATTGAATAGTCGGAATGTTAGAACCATCCGAATGCTCAGCAACGAACTGTTGAACTTTACACAACATTTATGATGCATCTTTGCTGTATTTCAAGGAATTTGAAAACAAATGTTGCACACCTACAAATGGATGCCGAAGGGAAGAATTAAAAGTGTATTCAACCTGCATTCCATGGGAACCGTCAGCATGAATACTATTCAACAACTGCTGGAGGAGACTGCATAACACTCTGGGCAGAATGGGTCTGCCCAGAGTGTTATGATTTTGCTTGAATAACCAATCTACAATAATGTTCAGTTCAGTTCTCTGGATGGACATCCTTGCACATGAAGAAATGACAGCTACAGTCTTATTTTACAAGGGGAGCATGTTGAAACTAGTTGAATATTGACAAATCAGCTTTGTTCATGTGCATACCATTTTGTTGTAGCTTGAGGCTGGTATCAATGCTACATGAATCTTAATGACATATTTGCTAATTAGATTGTTTGAGATGCCAGGTCAATTAGATACTACTACTATTAAACCTTCCTGCTCCCAGTGGAATATAGGGCTGCAACTGTTGCTCATCACTTAAATCTGGTATATCTCCTTCAGCCTTGTCTATGAGACGTCAACATCTCTGATCTCCTCTACTATTGTTCTTCACTAGATATCCTTTGTTTTCCCCTACTTCTATATTCCCTTGTGGGTTCCAGCCAAGTGCATGTTTTGGGATACATTATATGCAATATCAATATAACAACTTTTTTGTACCTGTCCACAGCTTGGAAGACATGTTTTACATCTTAGCTGTTGACCTGGTGATTGAATCTCGTCACACTATGTATGAGCGCACCTGGCCACAGTACAAAGGTGTGGTCATCACCAAGTCTTACCTGAACCCAAGGGCCCCAGTGGAGATCATTATTGGATCAGATGTCAATAGGAAGGAAGTTAGAATTTCTGCAATTGATATCAATGCCACGGCTCCAGTTGCAGGTGCTTATATTTGTTCCTGTTTTATATTTGAAATGTTTAATTTGTATTATGTTTGTTAGTTATTTTCTCACAGCATATTCTTTCGGATGTTTTCTGTTCAGTTGGGCTCTCCTGATTGACATCCTTGTACATTAGACAAATCCATGCAAACTCTGTCTTCAGATGCCATCTCAATGTTCCATCGCTCATTGTGTCCCAGGGATGTTGGTTAACATATCTTCTCTCTCTAACAAGGGCCTCTGTGACGGGAAGGTATGGTGTTCGCACCTAGTTCCAAAAGCACTCGGCTAATTTCTCACATGGAATGATCAGACTGTTTTCCAGCATCCCCTGATCTCAATTTACATGATATTGATTTTCTAGTTCGTTTGAAACGATGATAAAGCACAAGTCACGTGTTCAAGTTTAACATGTAAAAGAATCCTTGGTGGTTGAAAAATGGATGAGTAGTCAGAAAAACTGATGCTCAAATGTAGATTAAAATAAAAAATAAAATTCTTACAAATTCTTCAAAATTACATTGGGTAATTCAGTTTGTGTACTGCCGCTGAGATCTTCTTGTGTAAGAAAGAAACTGGATCACATGGCTATTCATCGTCATATATCTTGTGTCTGTTGGAACTTGGTACCCATGACAAGAGCTCTAAATGCCTCCATGTCTAGTGTGAGCTGTCTCACATCTGCCATAGTCATAATCAACTCGTCTATGATATCCTGTACCAAACTTTAGACTTCTGCTTTGTCTGCCAGTGTCATGCCATCTAGAATGATCTTCTCTAGAGAACGAATATAAGAGAAGACCGCAGTAAAACTATGTAGCAATGGCAAAACATGTAAAAACAAAGTTCTATAGTTGTACAAAGTACAAAAACAATATACAGCAACGTTTCAACCAAAATGCCTTTATCAGTCTAAAGATACAATTTCTTCGCTTCTCCTGTGTCCTTTGCTTGATAAAGGACTTTTGGTTGAAATATCGCTGTAAATTATAACAGAGAATCAATCATGTTTTTTATGTGTTCAAAATATTTCACTTTTCTTATTTTTATCTTTTTTATCATCAACTTTTCTTCAGTTGTAAGCTCTTGAAAAATGGACATATTTGTTCTTTTTTTCTATCCATGGTATTCTGAGTACTTTTCTGTAGCACTTGCATTCAAAGACATTAATTCATTTTTCATGATTACTCACCAAAGGGTAATATTGATGGTCTGCTCTAGCAATCAATCAACATATCCTGCAGACATCTTCATCTGACTTGTTCACACATGATGAGTAATGTGACTAACATCATGTCAGCTGTCTTTACTTCCCAGTCTTTCCCTTGTACTAAATTGAAGATGGATTGACTTAAGAGCTGCTAATGGGAAGAAACTTGCACTCCCACTGTGCTATTTGATCCTGGTATCACACACCTACGAAGCAAGTACACTAACCACTGCTCTATTGAGGTTCTTCGAAGACAACAATATTTTAAGCAAATGAAATATATTAGGTCTTTGACCCTCCTTGAGTGCAGCTGCACAGTTCACTAGCTATTCCTATTCTTGGCAGGCCTCTCCATGTCTCCCTAATTGAAGTCCATTTATTTAATGTTTTTGTTCTCTTCTCCATATGTTCCTTGGTATGTCTGTCTTCAGTTTACCTTGTAGATTCTAGTTCAGTGTTAGCCTTTCAATGTTGTTGAATGGTTTCCTCACGGTATGTCCTATCAATATTCTCAAGCAGATATTTTCTTCATCAGTTCTTGGCTTGGTTGTATACCATAACTTTTCATTACTAATTTTTTTTTTTTTTTAATCGTAGCATATCCTTTACAGGACGTAGCCATCCAACCAAAGTAAACTAGACATTGATTTTCTAGGCACCACTTATATGTTCAGTAGTTTGCCATTGCTTTCTAAACAGTAAGGTCTATTTTTACCTTTTGTTAAATTCCACGAAACGAATTTGCTTCCAAACTTGCCCACCGTGGGGTTTGAACCAGGTATGCTTGGGTTCATGGTCGAGCTCACTACCGCTTGAGCTACAGACGCTCACCATTACTAATTACTGTTGGTTAATGTTAGGAAGGTAGAATATCCTCCCATCAGATGAACATGTGTCTTAACTCCTTTGTCCTTCTGAGCCGATATATTCGCTCCTAGTATTTTGCAACATGACGCAAAGCCAGTATATAGGCTAATTCAGCATACATTGCAGTATAAATGCATCCGGAGGAAAGAAAGAAATATGGAGTGAAAGAGTTAAGTAAGTTTTACCAAAGTGAATATTATGCCTATTTGTGCTTTGTTAGCAAGATTTCTGTTTTTGAAACACCCGATATGCTACATCTGAACTGTGTCGTTCAGTTTCCGAACATATTTTACCCCAGAAATCCCTATAATTGCTGCTAAAGCTACAGAGTCCTTCCTGTGCTCAATATTCTTGGCAGGTGAGTCATTAAAACCATTCTTTTAACTTAACATTTTTTAATTATTGAATTAAAATTATTACATAGTATAGGGTCTTGGGTGGGACAGATTAACGTAATGCATAAATGTCTGCCTGTCGACTCGGAAAAAAGAGGGTTGTGGTTTCATTCTCACACTTGACGTTCCACATGTGAGGAAAGGAATATCTCCTTTTTTGTCTTACACTAGTACACTAGAAGCAAGTGACCTCATACCATAAGGTTTGAAAATTCTACAGGAAATTTTATTTTATATAGGGTCTTGGTTAGCTCTTCTTTCATTTATCATACATAATAAAGTTGCACAAACATTATTGTAAATTTTAAATTGTTTTTATTTGTAGCGGAATGGTCAGCATTTCATCTAGCAGGTCTTGGTAGCTTTGGCCGCATGTTAGTTGTCAACACTAGCCATCTTCAATGGGAGCTGATATCTTTAGCAGATCACTCTACACTTGATAGTTTCTGGATCATTCAAGACAGTCATGGCAACTTCAGGTTTGATGTTTAACTCATTAACTACCTGATAGAAAGACAACACCCTGTTAGTGAACTTGCTTCTTAGGCTAGTGGTCAAGGTTCAGTTCCACAGTGGGTGTGGAATATTTTTCAGACCGTAACAGCTCTCAGGTCAATCCAGCCTCAATTGGGTACCAGGAAAAGCAATGGGAAGTAAAGGTTGTCTGCGTTATGTTGACCATATCACCCATCATGTGCCGACAGTCAGTGAAAAATATGGGTCTTAATTCTGTATTACCTAATATACCTAGAGGTATGAAAAAAGGATTCCTTACTTGTTACCAGGATTGTCCATGAGAATGTGAAGTAATGCTTTGGCTAGTATATTTCATAACCCTTATGTAAGCATCTCTATATCTAAAAATAATGTAACTATTATGCTTTGTATTAAGGGCTAAAATCTGTGTTACATACTGCACATTTATTTTGTTTTTAATCACATATTTTTGTGTTAAGACAGAGATTTATTATCACACTGTATATGTTATGTCTGCTGTATAAGAAGTCTGAATTTCTTTGTTTCTGTTGTATCCTTTTCTTGATAAATTCTTTTTGGTTGAAATGTCATAGTATATTGTTATTGTCAATTATCTTTCCCCAGGTGGATGAGATTGTTCGTAATTCATTGTCCATCTTTATTGTCCTAGTTAAATGTAGGGGTGAGGAAGCCTTTAATTGGTGCTATTCATTGTCATCACTCTTACTGTTAAATGTAGGGGTGAGAGCTTTAATTTGTGTTCCAGGTTCAGATGAGTCGCCTTGTGTTTTATTTCAATGTTTATTTTGTGTGGTCTTGATATTGTCTATCCATCTTTTCTTGGTCTTCCCTTGGCTCTAGTGCCTGATCTCTTTTTATTGTGTGCTGTTATTGGTAGTTGGTTGTATTCCATTCTCATTAAAGTTCGAACCACAGCATTTATTTTCTTTCAATGTATTCGGTGCATGAAGTTATTATTCCCATTCTGCTTCTAATGTCCTTGTTTCATAGTCTAACTTTCCTGGTGACCACCAGGGTCATTGTTATTGTACTTTGTAAAACTACAGTATTTTGTTTTTATGTGTTCTGCCATTGTGAAATTATTCAAGATTGAGCTTGTTTTTGGTTGATGTTAAATACAATTTTCTTGTATTTCAGTTTGGCAAATCTTCCTCACAACATTAGTCATCAGATCAACCAGACAATCATTGCCATGGGAGGCAAACCAGGAACATATGACTTCATCAGTGGAAGCACAGGCAGTGCAAGTGATGGCGAGGGATGGTCTGAGTATTCCCTGTGGCTGGGTCTAGCTGTGGTCGGGGCTGTACTTGTTGTGATTGTAGGTATGGTAGCTGTCAGGTCTTGCGTGAGGAGAAGGAGGAGGGCTAGAGCGGGGACGTAGGTGGAGAGAGGTGGATAGAGATGGAGGCGCTGGGGGAAATTTTTACTCTGTAGCTTCGGAGTCGGACACTGATGACAATGACTTTGAGATTGATGTGTATGATAAAACCAACAAGCAAAGCTCAAAGCTGCTTACTTCCTACTAAAATCCTTTCTTTTTCCCCTGCACATTCTTTCTCTGTTTCAAGCCCGCGTGTACAGTATTTCTCATATCCAGGAAGCATTTAGAACATGCTGAAACAGAAATAGAATGACATATCTTTCTCTTCAGAGATTGTGGCTCATCATATGCTATGTTCAATGGCGCGTTGATATAACTGCTGAGTTGTGACATTTGTGTGCTCAGAAGAAGAAAATTGATAATTGTGTGTGTAAAAGAAGAAAAGTGATAATTGTGTGTGTAAAAGAAGAAAAGTGATAATTGTGTGTGTAAAAGAAGAAAAGTGATAATTGTGTGTGTAAAAGAAGAAAAGTGATAATTGTGTGTGCTCAGAAGAAGAAAAGTGATAATTGTGTGTGTACTCAGAAGAAAATAAAAAGTGACCGTGTGTGTGAGTAGAAAATGATGAAAAGAGACAATTGTGTGCAGAATAAGAAAACTGACAGGGTTCTTTCTCATTTATAAATACTCATCAATGCATACCTTAACAGTCTTAATGTACATTGGGCAAGTAATGGATGTAGTTCAAATGTACATTGGGCAAGTGACGGAAGTGTTTGTTCTAATGTACATTGGGCAAGTGATGGATGTGTTTGTCCTACTGTACATTGGGCAAGTGATGGATGTGTTTGTTCTAATGTACATTGGGCAAGTGATGGATGTGTTTGTCCTACTGTACATTGGGCAAGTGATGGATGTGTTTACCCTACTATACATTGGACAAGTGATGGATGTGTTTGTCCTAATGTACATTAAGCAAATGTTTAATGTGGTGGTCTATTGTTCACTAGAAAATGATAATATACCTTTAAGATTTATAAACAAGTGACTTTTTTGTGCTAGTCATAATGTTAATTAAACAAGAGATCTTACAATATGCTATTTGGATTTGTTAAGAAAACAATATAAGTTGAATGATATTTATTTTATTATGTTTTGCTTGTAATAGATAGTCAGTGTTTCACTATTTGTAGTTGGTAGTTTGTTTATTTATTGAATACTTCTGCACCCCTACCACACTGAGTAACATTCCATTGTGAGTTGTTTTCTTGTTTATCAAGCTGTGTTACAGATCTGTCAAATACTAGACTGAATGATTAGTAGTTACATTGAACAAGACAGTTGTGTATTGTTACACAGATCCACTACAAATATATGGATAATCTTAAACAATGAATACATTAGTAGAATATCCAGTTGTAAAAATAAAATTGTAGTTCTTAATGAATCTGTATGTATCAAAGAAAATGGTTGGAGTCGCTGTAGAGGTCTAGGCTGACAAAAGTCTGTTTTATTTTGTGTGCAAGGGCATGCAGGTGTAAGGGTAAATGAATGTGTCGATAGACTTGCAGGTATGGCTGCTATAAAAACGGCAAGCAATGGGTCAGACTCATATTCTGAATTCCCTAAGGGAGAGATGACCTGTAAATGATTTAAGAAATGGTAGTGAATCTACAACTCTAACCAGACTGCAAGAAAATCAAGTCAAAATGGTGTAGCTAGACAAGAGCACTATTCTGGAAGTCAAAAGAAGAATAGTAAATCAACAAAGAACTATAATCGTTAGTCGCCACATGGTGAGAGAATACTTAGGAGGAGATCGGATCACTTATGAACTAATTAGTTTGATGTGCAATGATGATGATCCGATGACTATCGGTTATTTATTTATTACCAGACTCAAGTCAAATAAATGTTTATCCCTTGAGTTTGTATTTTTGTGGATATTTGTAACATTCCTATTATTAATAAATTAGACAGCAATGAACATTTTTTTCTCCGTTCGTTTGCTATGAATTCAGGCATAGTCTAATATGGCGTACTTATTTTTCGTGAAGGCTTGCTTTCCTTATCACCAATGTCCCTCTCCATTCAGATAAGCCTTACTCCGACTTTAGATTTACTTGTAATTTAGATCCCTAAGTAATGGTACTCAATCTCCCTGGGTGAAATCCCACTTCAAGAGATAGAATCATACACATATTTGGGCAGCAACGTAGACAAAGAGGGTGGAACAGATAGAGATGTTAAAATAAGAATACAGAAGGCAAGAGGAGCTTTCATTGCACTGGGAAACATTTGGAAGTCTAAAGAAATAAAATCTAGAACAAAAATTTGGATATTTAACTCTAATGTTAAAGCAGTTCTACTGTATGGGTCAGAAACATGGAGAACAACTAAAACAATAGTGCATAAATTGCAAACATTCATCAACTGGTGTCTGAGCAGAGTAGAGGGAATAAGATGGTATGATAGGGTCACAAATGAGGAACTTATGGAGAGAACAAGACAGATTCCAGTGAACGAACAGGTTAAAAAGACGCTGGCGCTGGATAGGACACACTTTGCGAAACCGGAGGGGAATATAACAAGAAGGGTCCTTTCCTGGAACCCGTAAGGACAGCGAAAGAAGGGGAGGCCGAGAAATACATGGAGACGAGATTTGGAGCGGAGATCAACAATATAAAGAAGAGCTGGAGGAGCTGCAGGAGATAGCTAGAGATAGGAAGACTTGGCATGAGTTGGTTGAGGGCCTATGCCCAACCCGGGTAAAAGGCAAAGAGAGAGAGAGAAGTAATGGAGACGGGTCTCCTGTAATCCAACCGCATACTGTGTGCAGATGTTTTCTTTTTTTTTGGATCAAGCTAGCCTAAAACCCTGTAATTTTCACAGTATTTGATCACTAATGCAAAGTGTTAACAACTTCACAATCACTGACTCCTCAACAATGAAATAAAATGATAGAATAAAAGTATATTCTAGGAAAAATACTGCAGTAGATTAGTGGTCGTTGCACTTGCTTCCTGTATTGGTTGTCTCAGATTGATTCCCAGTTGAAGTAGAATTTTTCTTGTTGAAAATTGCTTTCAGGTCAACTCTGCCTCAGTTGTGTACAAGAGAAATAAAAACTTCTGTCGTGTTGTTGACATGTCACCCACCGTGTGTCATTGATTAACCCATCGGGACTGCAGAGCCGATATATCGGTTCAGAGTAATGTTCATGATGTCGCAGAACCGATATATCGGCTTTTGGATGTCTGTTCACGGAAACAAATGTATCTTCAGAACCTCTTTACTGAAGTTAATAAAATCTTCAGAAACGGAAAATACATATATGTAGGTACATTACTATCTCCATTTAACAAAGATTTGAAAGAGGGAAAGCAGTGTACTATTGTGTTCAAGTCAAGACTTTTTTTAAACGTTAATGTTTCCGAAGATGTTTACAGTGTAATCTTGAGTACTGTTAGATCAAATTATAACTTGTGATAGTAATGAAGAATATTTAATTGATGGTAATAATGATATTTGATTGTTTATGAAATGCAGTATCGATAGTTGCAAGTCTAATGTAATAATTGCATCTAAAGAATGGACGTTCCACATTCCATTTATTGACGTGCCCGCACTAAAAAGTGAATATTATAAAAACTACTGCACCTAGTGAGATGAAACTTATAGAATATGTTCGCACATAGATTATCTTCATTTAACTGCTACTTCTGGAAACATCTATGAATATTAAGATGTAATACAAACCGGAGAGTAAAAATATTTTTATCATTTTTTTTTTTTTTCAAAATAGTCATGCTACAATAATCTAATTTCCTCAAACGTATATCACCTGATGTAAAATATTATTATATTAATGTATTCCACATCCAATTAGCAACAATTTAATATATAATATGTCATACTTTAGAGAAACAGTACAAGAGTTATAAAGGATTAAACTAATTGACATTGAATGTTAAATTTGAATCGCAAAATAAATGCGTCCAGAGGTCAAAATAAAACAGGGCGAAAGGGTTAAGAGAATTACAGACCTAACACTTTTATGCCCAATAGACTTTATAATATGTAGACTGGCTGTTTATTTGACTTTTTGCAACTGTATTATAGGAAAACTGTGAGCTTAATGCTGCATAAAGTTTCAAAGAAGATAAAACAATGAATTATTTGATTGTCATGTACTTGTTACAGATGATCTGGGCAACTGAATGATAAGGAAGGCAGTGAAGTGTAAAGAAGTAACAATAAACAGAGAATATCAGGGATGACATGATAATATTGAAAACAAGTACAAAGTAGCAACAGAAGGTAGAGAAGATCTAGGATTATATAAGAATATTGAAGACAGTAAAGTTACAAAGAAACACAAGAAGACCAATGGAGAAGATCTGGGATGTCATGATGTTGATAACAAATATATGAAGTACTAGAATGCTAAAAATGGTTGTGAAAGGATATAATTGCTATCATCGCTAGGGGCATACATCATTGCTGGAACTGGTAGAACAGCATCTTCATGATGTTGTAGAGTATGTCCTCATGAATGTATTGACATTAATGTTATCAGAACTATCACTGTTAAATCAATTCCATTTCAGACAATCTTCTTGAGATCTGCCATTGGGGGCATCATTTACTTTGTATTTCTCTCCTACCACTGATAGTCATTTTATTTAACCTTCCTATGCTTCTCCTTCCTCCACTGTCATCTTCATTTGTAGACATGCTTTGTTATCAGTTATATGAGGACTATCATCATAGCACTCGGACATGTCCATAGGTGCTCCGATCTCCCCCTCAGAAAATCCAGCAGCGTCCAGCAGCCCAACACACCAGTTCAATGTTGATTAATCAATCTTTTTGCATATTTGATATGTTGTTCTTTTTTGGGCTGTACCAATATTGACATCCATCTCTCAATCTGGTCAGCGACTGAGATTCACAACCCTGAAACTCCTGTTTTGAAAGACTATCTCAATGTGTTAAGAATGTCATTTTGATCCATTGCAGCTTCCTCTGATATCGTAGATATCACAGCGTATCTATCAGTTCATTCATCACCCCACAACACCTGCGTACCCAGGGACAAAAATAAAGATGATTTCTCTGATCCCTGTCTGTACCAGTACCTCCACACAGTTTCATCTCACAATTTTACATGCCATGTTATACTGGGTGAGCTTATATTGAGGGTATGTCTTATCCCCACATATCTCTCTTTATCTTTGTATAAATTAATTATTACCAAGCTGTTTGAGTCTCATATTGGATGAAAGTTTTAAGTAAGCCTGAAAGTTTCAACTAAACACATTGCCAAAAATGTGCATTATTGTAGTAGTAAGCACAGTATTTGATTTCTTTTTTTTAACTAACTGTACAATGTTATCTAATTTCTCAGTGTAAATATATTTGTAATTTTCGTAACGTATTATGTTTGTCAATTTTTCCAATGTTGTAACATTTTATGGTAAACAATTATAAACACAAGGTTAAAATCTGGTTCTGTTCTAGCAGTGCATGCCAGGACATATGTTTCTTTGTTTGGTATTTGTTTATGCTATGTATGTTTATTCATTGTATGTATATTATTACAATATTGTGTTAAATAAAAACTCTGCAGACATTTTTATACTGAAGAAGATACTTGTCTGCAAAAGTTTGTAATAGAGATCTTGCTAGACATAGTTGAGGTTATACATGGATCATTCCTTCATGAGTTTATTATTCTATCAATCATTGAGTCAATCATTGATTGAAGAAGGCTGCTACTAGATACAATGAATGTTGCACATTGAACCTTTCCTTCATGATATAATTATCCTACATGAGTCAATCATTGATTGAAGAAGTCTACTACGTGAGTCAATCATTGATTGAAGAAGTCTACTACATGAGACAATCATTGTCTAAAGACCATGAAGAAAAGTAGTAGTAGTATGTGTGTCCAAAAACAAGGGTTCAAAGGTGAAGGATTGACTTCATTCTACCGGGTTTCCCCATATAGTTCCGTCCCTGTTGGAAGAGATGACATGCGATCTGCCAAGAGCATTGCACAAAGCACGATTTCCATAGCTGCTGCGCCAATCCTAGGGTTCTCATGAAAAAATTGCACATGTCTCTGCCCGGAATTGAACCCACAACCTTCAGTATGACAGTCAAACAACTTAACCACTTTGCCATTGAGACTCCCTATTTTAGTATGTATGTTCATCAAGTTAGTATCCATGACAGAGTATATTATATTGACATGCATCAAGTACAGGTTCCAAGTTCTATTAAGTGTTTCCTCCCACCTACTAAACCCTATCAGCATTGAATATTTCACTACTAGAACTATTGATTCTTGTATTTGTGTTCTCATGTAGAGGTTACAAGTAGATAGTCAAGACCACACACAATAACTGAGTCAGAACTAGTAGCATTAATCATTATTGTTGAAGTTGCAGGAAAGTTGAAATACTTATTTTGAAAACATTAATATGGTTGATATTAATGTTTATTTTTCTGTTTTGATACTCACTTGACTATTACTTTTGATAAACAGTTAACAGATGATAGCGCCTCTGAAGTCAGAAAAGTCACGCCTGTATGGTGAGGACACTAATGAAAAGGAAAGCAGGCCTTCACACAAAAATCAGTCAGAAGTGCTGTACCAGGCACCCTGACTATGCCTGAATTCATACGGTGAACGCAAAACCAAGAAGAAGAAAAAGATGGTAACCAGATTCCATATTATTGAGGCAATCAGCTATCACTAAGCTCACAACCACTAAGCTACAGACGCTATTCAATAGTACTCGTTAATAATATAAACCTGAGTTTCAGCAGGTAAAAATTAGTCAAAGTCGTGAGTATTTGGTGAACATGAAGATGAGGTTTTATTGTATATCATTCCTGACCTGTGCACAGTAAGTAACAGTGTCATTGTTTGATTATGATAGCTATTGTTACAGTATGTTAATTGTTGATGTCATCTATAGAAATTTCTAACTCCCAGAGGTTTACGTGGATCTACTGTCCTGGGCATGCGGGTATTTGTAGCATTGAGAGAGTGGACAGGCTTGTATCAACAGCATCAGTTGTTGGGAAGTTGAAGATGGATAATGGGGTGTTCTTCGGTCTCTTCGCGACTGTCTGTTGGATGAAGACAAGTACCCCTTGTACAAGTAGAACTGGATGCCAGAGGGGCAGAGTGAGGAGTATCTTTAACCAGCGAGCTACGGGAACTATCAGAATGCATACTCTTCAATATCTGTTGGGGGAAGACTGAACACCTATTGGTCTGCCGAAGTGCAATGACGTCAGTTTAGTAACCAATAACAGTATGTTAATTAATATGTAGCTGATGTCATTATGTTTGCAGATTATGTGTTATTGAAGTATGCTCAATGGGTTCCTTTTATTTTTGTTATCTGCCTTGATGGAAACATATGTTTTCTTTTTGTTTGCTGAAGTACAGAATAAATGTTTGCCTAAATTGTCTAATAGTATTACATTGTGTTTTCTTATGGTAGAATTAAATCAAAGTACAGTCCAAGATTAAGTTGTAGTGGATGTTGTTTATCCTGATGTACAACCTCTAGATTATGTTAATTTACTGTCATCAATATGAGGCGTGTTCAAATGAAAACGGGACTTGTGGATTTATTTTAAAAGTATCATTCGCAAATTAACAGTTTCAACGGAATTAAACAAAGCAACCACTTGTGAATAAGAATGCACCTGGGTTCATCAGAAAAAATCTCCATATGCATTTAGGCAAGCATCCCACTGTTTAGGTAGACGTCGAATGCCGTCCGAGAAAAGGTGCGTGGCTGCTCACTGAACCATGTGGTCACCGCTGTCTTCACGTCTGTGTCGCTGTTGAATCGCTGTCCCTTTAGTGCTTTTTCACGGTCCGAACAAATGGAAATCACACGGGACAAATCGGAACTATAGACTGGGTGATGAAGAACTTTCCAATTCTTCTTTGCCAATGTTTCCTGCACAATTTTTGCAACGTCGGACGGCGTTGTCAGCAGATCTTGCACGGCCAGGTCAAGCACATATTGTTGCAACAGAAGAAGCCATAGCCTTGCTTGATAAAGCAGTACTGACTGATAATCGCGGAGCATTCGTTCGCTTGCAGAAGAATTCCATATGTCAATTGGGTCAGCCCACATGGTTGTTCGGAAGAAATTGAACTATCGGAAGGTGTGTTCACAGTGGGTCCCACGGATGTTGACTGACCACCATAAGGAAGAACGGATGGGGTAGAGTTTGAACAACATGATGCGTTACAGGACAGAGGGTGATGCATTTCTGTTGAGCATTGTGGCAGGTGATGAATCGTGGTGCCACCACTATGAAACGAGCAGCAAAATTGACAGCATGCAATGGAAACATCCAGGTTCACCAAAACCCAAAAATTCAAGACACAGGTTTCTGCTGGGAAGGTTATGGTGAACGAATTTTTGACCATGAAGGGCTTTTGTTGGCCGATTTTAAGGAACCTGGTGTCAACATCAATGCCGCCCATTATAAAGACACTTTAGGCAAGCTGCATAAGGCCATCAAGGCTAAGCGACCAGGCAAGCTTTCTCAAGGTGTGATTCTTCTCCACGACAATGCTCGTCCGCACGTCGCAAAAATTGTGCAGGAAACATTGGCAAAGAAGAATTGGGAAGTTCTTCATCACCCAGTCTATAGTTCCGATTTGTCCCGTGTGATTTCCATTTGTTCGGACCGTTGAAGAAAGCACTAAAGGGACAGCGATTCAACAGCGACACAGACGTGAAGACAGCGGTGACCACATGGTTCAGTGAGCAGCCACGCACCTTTTTCTCGGACAGCATTCGACGTCTACCTAAACAGTGGGATGCTTGCCTAAATGCATACGGAGATTTTTCTGATGAACCCAGGTGCATTCTTATTCACAAGTGGTTGCTTTGTTTAATTCCGTTGAAACTGTTAATTTGTGAATGATACTTTTTAAATAAATCCACAAGTCCGTTTTCATTTGAACACGCTCGCATCAACCTCTAGATTATGTTAATCTACTGTCATCAATATGAGAGTGTTCATGAAAATGAGAGAGCAAAGACAGGTTTGCATCAACAGCACTGATTGATTGTGAGTTGGACGATGGATGAGAGGGAAAGAACATCCTTCGATTCTATGACAACCACATGTTGTATGAAGACACTAAATTGTTGTTGAATATCTCAAATGGTTCCAGAAATTGTGATTTACATGTTCTCGGTTCACTGATTACAAAATATAGAAATGGGATGAAGGAAATTAAAAGAAGAACAAACATGGCCTTACAAATAATTAACCAACTAAAAACAGTATGGAACGGAACTGATAGGTCAACAAAGATCGGAATACTTAGAGCATGCATATTTTCAGTGGCAATGTATGGGTGTGAAGTACAGACATTTAACTATGCAGTGGAAAAAACATAACTGCGCTTTTGAATATAAATGTTACAGAAGAGTCCTCCATATATCATGCACAGAGAAGAGAACAACCAGATCTATTCAGAAAGAACTCAAAATCAAAGAAACAGACATAAAGAGACATGGAGGGTTTGAAAAGACCAGTATGGAAGGAGACATCCCGGCAAAGAGGAAGATCACAGAGAATATCGATTCAGGATGTAACTGATGATGTGATCTTGACGGCTGCAGAGACGGGACATCTGGCCTATTAGAGAGAGAAATTCTGAAGGATTGTTCGGTGGCAAATTTCTGCTTAGGGCAATCTATTTGATGAAATGAGCAGACAGAACTGGACGCAGAACTGAGGGCAAAAAAGGAGTGTGTTTAACCAACAAGTCATAAGAACCAGCAGCATGAATGCCATTCTACATCAGCTAGGGAGAAACTGAACACCTTTGGATCTGCCAGGAGTGTTATGATGGCAGAACAGTAAGCAATAACTGAAATATATCAGCAACATTTTCTGTATATGGGCATAGTGGTGTATTCTCAAGGAATCCTTTTTTTTGTCCAAATTTCAATGTCTCTACTATCATCTAACATACATGTCCATCTCCATTTTTATCTTTTAATGATGGTATTCAATGTCTCTACTATCATCTAACATACATGTCCATCTTTTAATGAAGGTATTCAATGTCTCTACTATCATCTAACATACATCTTTATCTTTTAATGTTGGTATTCAATGTCTCTACTATCATCTAACATACATGTCCATCTCCATCTTTTAATGATGGTATTCAATGTCTCTACTATCATCTAACATACATGTCCATCTCCATCTTTATCTTTTAATGTTGGTATTCAATGTCTCTACTATCATCTAACATACATGTCCATCTCCATCTTTTAATGATGGTATTCAATGTCTCTACTATCATCTAACATACATGTCCATCTCCATCTTTATCTTTTAATGTTGGTATTCAATGTCTCTACTATCATCTAACATACATGTCCATCTCCATCTTTTAATGATGGTATTCAATGATGCATAGTTTGGTCGTTGTAAAAGCTCTTCATTTTTAATACAAATAGAATAGCAAAGGAAGAACTTTTAGGCATAGAAACTGTACACCATGTCTCTTCCTGAACTTGGCTCTCATGATAGCAGTCCTGAAAATCCTCTATTCTGTGCAATTTGACCAGCGTCAGCAGCAGTCATTCTCAGATTGTCGATGACATCTTGCACCCATCGTCTTCTAGGTCTTCCTCTCATTCTTCTTCCAGGCATCATTTTCTCCAAAATGATCTTCTCTAGGCATCATGCTAACATGACTAATGTTGAGGTGCTGAATGAGGTCAAGACACAGATAAAGCTATATAAGAAAGAGGTAGTCATCATTTTTTGGCATGTGATGAGAAAGGAAGGTTTAGAACACATTGTAACAACTGGTAAAATCGAGGGAAAACGAGACAGAGGAAGACTGTGACAATTTTGGATAGCCTGACTTCATGGCACGAAACAGCATCAATATCTGATATCATACATAGCAAACACCAGAGACAGAGATTTGTGGAGATCCATGATCGCCTACGCACCTGATGAGGATGATGAGGCATCATTAGAAACAATCATTTAAAAAAGATTGAGATGGTTCGGGTATTGACCAGGACAGCTCTCCGATGAACAACGGGTGGGAAAAGTAGGCATGGACGCTCAAAGGAAAAATGAAGAAGAACCGTGAAAAGAGAGTTGAAATATTGTAGCTTGGCATGGGAAACAATTGGTAGAAAGAGAGTTGAAAGATTGTAGCTTGGCATGGGAAACAATTGGTAGAAAGAGAGTTGAAAGATTGTAGCTTGGCATGGGAAACAATTGGTAGAAAGAGAGTTGAAATATTGTAGCTTGGCATGGGAAAAAATTGGTAGAAAGAGAGTTGAAATATTGTAGCTTGGCATGGGAAACAATTGGTAGAAAGTGAGTTGAAAGATTGTAGCTTGGCATGGGAAACAATTGGTAGAAAGTGAGTTGAAATATTGTAGCTTGGCATGGGAAACAATTGGTAGAAAGAGAGTTGAAAGATTGTAGCTTGGCATGGGAAACAATTGGTAGAAAGTGAGTTGAAAGATTGTGTGACCTGACATGGGAAACAATTGGTAGAAAGTGAGTTGAAAGATTGTAGCTTGGCATGGGAAACAATTGGTAGAAAGAGAGTTGAAATATTGTAGCTTGGCATGGGAAACAATTGGTAGAAAGAGAGTTGAAAGATTGTAGCTTGGCATGGGAAACAATTGGTAGAAAGAGAGTTGAAAGATTGTGTGACCTGACATGGGAAACAATTGGTAGAAAGAGAGTTGAAAGATTGTGTGACCTGACATGGGAAACAATTGGTAGAAAGAGAGTTGAAAGATTGTAGCTTGGCATGGGAAACAATTGGTAGAAAGAGAGTTGAAAGATTGTGTGACCTGACATGGGAAACAATTGGTAGAAAGTGAGTTGAAAGATTGTAGCTTGGCATGGAAACAATTGGTAGAAAGAGAGTTGAAAGATTGTGTGACCTGACATGGGAAACAATTGGTAGAAAGAGAGTTGAAAGATTGTGTGACCTGACATGGGAAACAATTGGTAGAAAGAGAGTTGAAAGATTGTGTGACCTGACATTGGAAACAATTGGTAGAAAGAGAGTTGAAAGATTGTGTGACCTGACATTGGAAACAATTGGTAGAAAGAGAGTTGAAAGATTGTGTGACCTGACATTGGAAACAATTGGTAGAAAGAGAGTTGAAAGATTGTGTGACCTGACATGGGAAACAATTGGTAGAAAGAGAGTTGAAAGATTGTGTGACCTGACATTGGAAACAATTGGTAGAAAGAGAGTTGAAAGATTGTGTGACCTGACATGGGAAACAATTGGTAGAAAGAGAGTTGAAAGATTGTGTGACCTGACATGGGAAACAATTGGTAGAAAGAGAGTTGAAAGATTGTGTGACCTGACATTGGAAACAATTGGTAGAAAGAGAGTTGAAAGATTGTGTGACCTGACATGGGAAACAATTGGTAGAAAGAGAGTTGAAAGATTGTGTGACCTGACATGGGAAACAATTGGTAGAAAGAGAGTTGAAAGATTGTGTGACCTGACATGGGAAACAATTGGTAGAAAGAGAGTTGAAAGATTGTGTGACCTGACATGGGAAACAATTGGTAGAAAGAGAGTTGAAAGATTGTGTGACCTGACATGGGAAACAATTGGTAGAAAGAGAGTTGAAAGATTGTGTGACCTGACATGGGAAACAATTGGTAGAAAGAGAGTTGAAAGATTGTGTGACCTGACATGGGAAACAATTGGTAGAAAGAGAGTTGAAAGATTGTGTGACCTGACATGGGAAACAATTGGTAGAAAGAGAGTTGAAAGATTGTGTGACCTGACATGGGAAACAATTGGTAGAAAGAGAGTTGAAAGATTGTGTGACCTGACATGGGAAACAATTGGTAGAAAGAGAGTTGAAAGATTGTGTGACCTGACATGGGAAACAATTGGTAGAAAGAGAGTTGAAAGATTGTAGCTTGGCAAGGGAAACAATTGGTAGAAAGGTGACAGAACGGCAACAATTGAAATTTCTTGTAGAAGTCGAATGTGACAAACAGGATAGAAAAAGAACAAGTGGAGCAACATTTCTTTATAAATGCTTTAATATTGAACATGCTAGGAATTCTGAATTTTTACTGGACACTAAATGCATTAGTTGATAGGACCATCATCATAGCACTTCAGTGAATAACTGTCTGTGCACCTAGCACTTTCTTCAGTGAATAACTATCTGTGCACCTAGCACTTTCTTCAGTGAATAACTATCTGTGCACCTAGCACTTTCTTCAGTGAATAACTATCTGTGCACCTAGCACTTTCTTCAGTGAATAACTATCTGTGCACCTAGCACTTACTTCAGTGAATAACTATCTGTGCACCTAGCACTTACTTCAGTGAATAACTATCTGTGCACCTAGCACTTACTTCAGTGAATAACTATCTGTGCACCTAGCACTTACTTCAGTGAATAACTATCTGTGCACCTATCACTTTCTTCAGTGAATAACTATCTGTGCACCTAGCACTTACTTCAGTGAATAACTATCTGTGCACCTAGCACTTACTTCAGTGAATAACTATCTGTGCACCTAGCACTTTCTTCAGTGAATAACTATCTGTGCACCTAGCACTTTCTTCAGTGAATAACTATCTGTGCACCTAGCACTTACTTCAGTGAATAACTATCTGTGCACCTAGCACTTTCTTCAGTGAATAACTATCTGTGCACCTAGCTATTTCTTACACAAGCAGTGCTCGAACTTCGTAGCAACGTCGAGGTTCACCAATGTCATTTTGAAGAGAGTGAAAATGTATGAATTTTATTTTTTTAATGATTCTACACTGGCAGCAGTTTTCCAGCCTGCTTTTAATCGATTTTCAACTCTCACGGGTTTTTAAATACTCAACTTGGATCAGTGACCTACGTTTTATCGTCTGTCTCTGATATGACTAGAAACTTGATCTAACATACATCACAGAGATCCGGGATCTCTGGAAAATATCACGATCGCTCCACGTGGAGAACGAATCGAGTACTATTGGGGCGAGAGGCGAGCAAATTACCCCACGCCACATACTGCCCCTTCCTTTTCCCCATAGTAAGATAATTGATTGATTTATTCATCTCCGCTTCTCGTGGAGCATAGGACCTCAACAGTTGTTGCCACTTTTCCCGGTCTTTCCAACTTCTCTTTAAATCCGAGACTCGAGTTAGTTTTGAACTATTTGTTCTTTCAACAACTTTCTGTTTTAAATGGATGGATAGTTAGCCTATCGCACAACCCCCACCACCCGGAGTGCCAGGAGGCCACATTTAGTCTGACCGTGGCCTCCAATAATATACGCCGGCGGCTCATGTACACATTCTAGGAAATATCATGTACACATTCTAGGAAATAAGAGCATAACCGTCGTGTGACCTCACATTCCAATATTGTTGTATAAAGACGAATTCATTTAAAAAACAACACAGCATGCTAAATCAAGGTTAAATTATGTTACAAGTTCAGTTTAACAATAAGGAATATCAGTACTTAAGCGTGGTCAGTCGTGGCTGGGTCGAACAGAGGAGGTCATACAACGCGTAGGGTGCCATTCAGGACATCGACCATGGAGAAGGGTGAATACCAGTATCCACTGAACACAGACAATCCTTTGTAGTAGTCACCACGATCAACAAACCAAGTCGAGATTCGCTGCCCACAATAATCAACGCAGAAGTCGAAGCAGTAATAAATGACTACACATCGGAGGAAGATTGTCTTGACTGATGGTTCTGTTATTTGGCACAGTCAAAGTGCATGTGCCTTTACGACTAGAGCGAAAGGAAAAGTCGGCAAGTGGGGCATATATGACAACTACCAGCAGCAGCATGACTATGAAGGTCATGGCGGTGACAAAATCCCTGGAGTGGCTACAGACGCAAACATTCACTCACGCATGCTCAGCGACTCTATGAGCATGATACAGAAGATCAAGGCCGATTATGTACGAAGGCAGTGGATGCAATTAATGCAAAACTCGACAATCCAGACACTTACCTTCATCTTTGTCCCAGGTCATGCTGGGGTCATGCATGGCTATGAGAGAGCAGATGCATCGGCGGGCAATGCTACGATTGAAAATGAGTCTTCTATGGACAAAAGCGATATCCTCAACGCTCTAAGAGAAAACATATGCTCTGAAGATTTCAACGAAGATAAAGAGTATTCTCTATCTCGGCTGCGCAAGTTGTGCATACCGATAGGTGCGGCAAGACGGGAAAACCACGAGAGAAAACCCAGAGATACATCAATGAGCACAGAACGGAGTTGTTAGCTAAACACAATGAGATACATGCTTGGGAGGAGATTTGAGCAATTATGGACATGTCCGATGTGCGATGAAGATGATCCTTCAATGAACAATAAACAATATTATTAATAATTTTCATCAATAAATAACCATAGACTCATAGAATTGAGTAAAATTGCAAAAATCTTACAGTGTTCTATCAAACATATACAAAAACCAGCCCCCATGAAACATGAATTTTGGTTTTCCCGCCTGGGCTAGTCGCCTTATTGTTGCCGGGGGCCACGGTCTGACCTTTCTCCTTTGACCTGTCCGACATGAATAACCCTGTCTGCATATCTCTCCTGATCATTGGTGTACGTAAGCACTCCCACCCCTCCCCACTACAAGGTAATGGCATCATGGGAAGTGAGGGGGGAGTAGACAATTACTATTTGTTAACTAGAAACAGAAGCACTCAACAACACGTCTGCTGTAGTTACATGCATATATGAAATGTTCAATGTCTCATTTAGAATGGAATCTTACCTTGTAGATCTTACATTATGCTGTAGATAACAAAACTGCTTCTTGTTAATTGTTTCTTGCCATTCTCTCTACTACTATAATAGTTGCTATCTAGTTCCACTGTATAATTTATATTATGGAAATGTGTGCTAGTGTAAGCCACCAACGGAAAGTATACATTTAGTTTCTGCCTCTTCGAACTCTCCATATCTACCACTTGTTAAAACACACTTTGTGATTTGTATGTGATCTGAGCCTAAGAACGATCGTACGTTGTTCCAGTTATGCACCTATAAGTAGGTCAGCACATCCGATTTCTGCTCCACTTTTTATTTACAAGGGTAGATTCCCCAAGCCCCGACCTCAGTCGCCTCTTATGACATGCCTTGTAGGTCGCAGCGTTACTATTCTTTGCTCCCATGCAAGTCCGGCAACACACTGGCAAAATTTAGTTTGATTTTCTTCATATAGCATGTTCTTTAGTGGGACGGATTAGCGTAATGCCTAAGCGTTCAATTATCGATTCGGACACAAGCGGGTTTGTGTTCAATCACACACTCAACGTTCCATATGTGAGGAAAGTAATTGGTCCTCCTACCTCCGGCATGTCGTAAGAGGCTACCTAGTGTGTAGGAGGTAGGAGGCACACTAGGTAACCTCTTACGACAGGCCTTGATAAAATGGGTGATAAATGTAGGTAGCACGCAAAAGAACCATTGACAGTTCAAAATCGAGAAGAGCAGGCTGGAAAGCCGCTACCCGGGTAAGACTTCGTCTGAGAACTTCATGTGTAAGAAAGATACCGGAGCAGATATGGCTACTCACCGAAGTGCAATGATGATGGTCCTATCAATCAATCACAATGTATAAAACTGGTTCCTGTTTACTGATGTCATTTTGTCAGATGACACTATCGAAGTTTTATTTATATTACTGAAAGTTTTGGTCGTCGCCATGTTTTCATGCCCTATGTGCCGCCTTTGGCACGAAAGAAACAAACAAACTAACTAACATGTTTTCTCCGTCGTGTATATTATATCTATTTATTGTCACTGTTTTCTCACTGGAATTATTAGTTGACCGGAAGACTGACGTGACGTCAAATGTAGATTTGACCTGGGTCATCACTTATTTTTTCCCTGATCCGAAGCACTTGTGCTGAAAGCTCTTCGGCTCGGTGTCATGGACATCGTAACCCTTCGCTCGTGCCACGAACACCGTAAAACTGGAACCTGTAGCTTTTCTGCCAGTCCGCGGAGTTGAACCGCACTTACAGAGGACTAGTCACCCGTAGTCCAACGCGCTACGAACACGCTGGGCACGCTGGCATCATCACTTGATAAGGAAGTAGCAGTATGCTGTATCTAGGCCAGTCATAGAACACGAAGCTGTGACCATATAGTATAGATAAGTAGGACGTGTTCTTGCAACTCAACGCAGTTAGAGATAGGTAGATAGATAGATAGATAGATAGATAGATAAGTAGGTAGGTAGGTAGATATATATATATATATATATATACTTAGACAGACAGGCAGATAGGCAGACAGACAGACAGACAGATAGATATAGATGGTAGGTAGGTGGAGGTAGTAGATAGATAGATAGATAGATTGATAGATTGATAGATAGATAGATAGATAGATAGATAGAGAGAGAGAGAGATAGAGATAGATAGATAGATAGATAGATAGATAGATAGATATATAGATAGATAGATATATAGATATATATAGATATATATAGATATATATAGATATAGATATATAGATAGACAGACAGACAGACAGGCAGATAGACAGACAGACAGGTAGGCAGGCAGGCAGACAGACAGACAGACAGATAGGCAGACAGACAGACAGACAGACAGACAGATAGATAGATAGATAGATAGATAGATAGATAGATAGATGATAGATAGATAGACAGAGATAGAAGAGAGAGAGAGAGAGAGAGAACGATCAATAACTGCTGCCTAATCCCACATTGAGAAAGCTGAGTTCTGTGAAAGAGACACAATCGACTAGTCATATAATTTATTTTGTAAAAAGTGGTACAACTGTTTAGTCATAGAATGTAATTTGTAAAAGAGACACAACAGGCTAGTCATAGAATTTAATTTGTGACAATGAGACATGTCGGGAAAATGAAGAACTCATTTAATATACCTACAAAAACAAAACGAAAGAACAATCATAGATTGTATTTACTTGTGGGATGTGGTATTATGAAAAGTTTAGTATAAGGTATCTTTGTATTTATTGAAATCAAATTCATCAAAGTTTAGAGTTTACATGTCATAGAATAGAAGTACAAACAATAAGAGAAATGAAATAATTAAGGAATTTCTGGATTCCAACTAGAACATTTATTTCTGTTGCTTGGCGGTCAGATTTTCAGTAAGTAAAATACAACTAGTAAGTGTTCTTGAGTAACTTGTATACTTTAAAAAAATGCATATACGTTTTGTCAGATCAAAGAAAAAAGATTAGGTATTAATTTTTTGAGTGTTAGAAAAGAGTTTAACGTTAGACAGTGAGTTTGTAAATAAACAGTTTTATGTTTGATTCTTAGTTTGTAAATAAACAGTTTTATGTTTGATTCTTAGTTTGTAAATAAACAGTTTTATGTTTGATTCTTAGTTTGTAAATAAAGTTTTATGTTTGATTCTTAGTTTGTAAATAAACAGTTTTATGTTTGATTCTTAGTTTGTTAATAAACAGTTTTATGTTTGATTCTTAGTTTGTAAATAAACAGTTTTATGTTAGATTCTTAGTTTGTTAATAAACAGTTTTATGTTTGATTCTTAGTTTGTTAATAAACAGTTTTATGTTTGATTCTTAGTTTGTTAATAAACAGTTTTATGTTTGATTCTTAGTTTGTAAATAAACAGTTTTATGTTTGATTCTTAGTTTGTAAATAAACAGTTTTATGTTTGATTCTTAGTTTGTTAATAAACAGTTTTATGTTTGATTCTTAGTTTGTAAATAAACAGTTTTATGTTTGATTCTTAGTTTGTTAATAAACAGTTTTATGTTTGATTCTTAGTTTGTAAATAAACAGTTTTATGTTTGATTCTTAGTTTGTAAATAAACAGTTTTATGTTTGATTCTTAGTTTGTAAATAAACAGTTTTATGTTTGATTCTTAGTTTGTTAATAAACAGTTTTATGTTTGATTCTTAGTTTGTAAATAAACAGTTTTATGTTTGATTCTTAGTTTGTTAATAAACAGTTTTATGTTTGATTCTTAGTTTGTTAATAAACAGTTTTATGTTTGATTCTTAGTTTGTAAATAAACAGTTTTATGTTTGATTCTTAGTTTGTAAATAAACAGTTTTATGTTTGATTCTTAGTTTGTAAATAAACAGTTTTATGTTTGATTCTTAGTGTGTTAATAAACAGTTTTATGTTTGATTCTTAGTTTGTAAATAAACAGTTTTATGTTTGATTCTTAGTTTGTAAATAAACAGTTTTATGTTTGATTCTTAGTTTGTTAATAAACAGTTTTATGTTTGATTCTTAGTTTGTAAATAAACAGTTTTATGTTTGATTCTTAGTTTGTTAATAAACAGTTTTATGTTTGATTCTTAGTTTGTAAATAAACAGTTTTATGTTTGATTCTTAGTTTGTTAATAAACAGTTTTATGTTTGATTCTTAGTTTGTAAATAAACAGTTTTATGTTTGATTCTTAGTTTGTAAATAAACAGTTTTATGTTTGATTCTTAGTTTGTAAATAAACAGTTTTATGTTTGATTCTTAGTTTGTTAATAAACAGTTTTATGTTTGATTCTTAGTTTGTAAATAAACAGTTTTATGTTTGATTCTTAGTTTGTTAATAAACAGTTTTATGTTTGATTCTTAGTTTGTTAATAAACAGTTTTATGTTTGATTCTTAGTTTGTAAATAAACAGTTTTATGTTTGATTCTTAGTTTGTAAATAAACAGTTTTATGTTTGATTCTTAGTTTGTAAATAAACAGTTTTATGTTTGATTCTTAGTGTGTTAATAAACAGTTTTATGTTTGATTCTTAGTTTGTAAATAAACAGTTTTATGTTTGATTCTTAGTTTGTAAATAAACAGTTTTATGTTTGATTCTTAGTTTGTTAATAAACAGTTTTATGTTTGATTCTTAGTTTGTAAATAAACAGTTTTATGTTTGATTCTTAGTTTGTTAATAAACAGTTTTATGTTTGATTCTTAGTTTGTAAATAAACAGTTTTATGTTTGATTCTTAGTTTGTAAATAAACAGTTTTATGTTTGATTCTTAGTTTGTTAATAAACAGTTTTATGTTTGATTCTTAGTTTGTAAATAAAGTTTTATGTTAGATTCTTAGTTTGTTAATAAACAGTTTTATGTTTGATTCTTAGTTTGTAAATAAACAGTTTTATGTTTGATTCTTAGTTTGTTAATAAACAGTTTTATGTTTGATTCTTAGTTTGTAAATAAACAGTTTTATGTTTGATTCTTAGTTTGTTAATAAACAGTTTTATGTTTGATTCTTAGTTTGTAAATAAACAGTTTTATGTTTGATTCTTAGTTTGTTAATAAACAGTTTTATGTTTGATTCTTAGTTTGTAAATAAACAGTTTTATGTTTGATTCTTAGTTTGTAAATAAACAGTTTTATGTTTGATTCTTAGTTTGTTAATAAACAGTTTTATGTTTGATTCTTAGTTTGTTAATAAACAGTTTTATGTTTGATTCTTAGTTTGTTAATAAACAGTTTTATGTTTGATTCTTAGTTTGTAAATAAACAGTTTTATGTTTGATTCTTAGTTTGTTAATAAACAGTTTTATGTTTGATTCTTAGTTTGTAAATAAACAGTTTTATGTTTGATTCTTAGTTTGTAAATAAACAGTTTTATGTTTGATTCTTAGTTTGTTAATAAACAGTTTTATGTTTGATTCTTAGTTTGTTAATAAACAGTTTTATGTTTGATTCTTAGTTTGTTAATAAACAGTTTTATGTTTGATTCTTAGTTTGTTAATAAACAGTTTTATGTTTGATTCTTAGTTTGTAAATAAACAGTTTTATGTTTGATTCTTAGTTTGTAAATAAACAGTTTTATGTTTGATTCTTAGTTTGTTAATAAACAGTTTTATGTTTGATTCTTAGTTTGTTAATAAACAGTTTTATGTTTGATTCTTAGTTTGTTAATAAACAGTTTTATGTTTGATTCTTAGTTTGTTAATAAACAGTTTTATGTTTGATTCTTAGTTTGTAAATAAACAGTTTTATGTTTGATTCTTAGTTTGTTAATAAACAGTTTTATGTTTGATTCTTAGTTTGTTAATAAACAGTTTTATGTTTGATTCTTAGTTTGTTAATAAACAGTTTTATGTTTGATTCTTAGTTTGTTAATAAACAGTTTTATGTTTGATTCTTAGTTTGTAAATAAACAGTTTCATGTTAGATTCTGTGCCTTCCTATAAGAGATTGGTTTCACGTGTCGTCAGATGAAATAATTGGAGTAAATGAAAACAAATGGCAGGTATGTATTGTTGGTAATTTTTGTAACAATATGTGGTGTTTACAAAAAATCTTATACGACAGTTAAATTATGTTTTGAACAGTTCCAATATAAAGTTTATACTATGGAAGTGAATAGTGGATGTTATATATATGTGTGTGTACTTACCTAGGAAGAGTTTTGTTCAGCGAATGGGGGAATAACTAACGAAATCCAACATAGGTGCAGTAAAGTAAATAAAAACATAGGAAAAATGACACCATGAACTCTAAAAGAGAATTGTACAACACAATCTTTCTTCCGACCTTTATGCTATCAGTGCCAAACCTAGACGCTGACATCAAACGATAGAAGAAAACTAATCACAATAGAGGTGAATTGTCTACACAGAATGCTCGGGGTATCAAGAAGAGACCGGTTTAGAAATAAAGACATCAGACAAAAAGTGGGTACAATATCAAACGCCGAAACCCATTATAAGAAAAAGGAAAACGTCGAAAATAGGAAATTTGATTGACTGATTCCGACTTCCAAATATTTATTTTTGTCTCTTCCTTATCAACCACTTCTCTTAAAGTTTGATACACAATTGATATATTTATATTTGTGTGTGTGTTTTTCTCTCCATAGTATTACTCTTTTGTTGCACTCGCATTAAAAAGTATTAATTTCTTTTCTACCTTCTTCTTCACCTTTCAACTCTCAACGGAGTACAGGTCTTCAAACAAACTTCTTCCAGCTCTTTCTCTCTTTCAACTCTCAACGGAGTACAGGTCTTCAAACAAACTTCTTCCAGCTCTTCCTCTCTCTTGCCATCCCTTCCAATTCTTTCCATGTTTTACCTATCCTTTTAACATCAGTCTCCATCTCTCTTCTCCGGGTATATCTATGCCTTCCCATACTCCTCTTTCCCTGCGGGTTCTAAAACAATGCTACCGGTCGGTCTTCTCAATGTGTGTCCTATCCATCGCCAGCGTCTCTTCTTTATCTCTTTCTCCACTGGTATCTGCTTAGTTCTTTCTCTGAGTTCCTCGTTTGTTATCTTATCATACCATCTGAGTCCCTCTATTCTACGTAAGCATCCATTTATGAAGGTCTGTAATTTTCTAGTGGTTTCTTTTGTTGTCCTCCATGTTTCCGAGCCATAGAACAGCACTGACTTCACATTTGATTGAAAGATTCTCAGCTTTGTGTTTGTTTTTGTCTCCTTTGACTTCCATATCTTACTCAATGCAATCAAGTTTCTCCTTGCTTTTTGTATTCTTATCTTGACATCTTTGTTTCTTCCTCCTTCTGTCTATGTTGCTACCAAGTTATATGTATGATTCTACATCTTGTAGACCGCTTTTGTATCTGCTTTATCAATAATCTGTGTTTCACAGCTATACGCTGCTATAGGGAAAAATACACGCTCTTAAGCACCTTGTACGAGGATCATCTTAGTAGATATTTTAAAAAAAAACAACAGAAAACAAAAAAGAATATATACAGATTATTTTTATTTCTTGAAACACAACAAGACACCAGGTAATGATGAAATACCAGCATAACTTGCTAATGCAGACACAACAGTAACAGTAAATGTATTGGAACCTATGTTCGCAATGATGTGAGTTATTGGTTATTGAACCGATGTCATATCACTCCAGACAGACGCACATGTGCACGGTCTCCCCAACAGATGTCGAAGGGTATGCATGCTGATGGTCCCTGTGGCTCGATGGTTAAACACACTTCTCTCTCTGTCCCTCAAGCTTCTATTTCTATTGTTCAACGTGTAACTTCAAACTCCTTATATCGCTGGATTGATTCTGCGTCCATTTTTCTGTTCTCATCCAACAGTAGGTTACCAAGAGACCGAAGAATAACCCCCTTATCCATCCTAAACTCCCAACAATCGATGCTTTCGATGCAAGCCTATCCGCTCTCTCATTACCGCGAACACCCGCATATGCCCAGGACAGTAGATCCACGCAAGTCTCTGTAGGTTGGAAGCCTCTATAGACGACATCCACTCATACCGCAACCTGCCTGTCTGGATCCTCCGAAGCATCAGCTGGGAGTCAGAAACAACAACGGCTCCAGTAAATTGAATCACAGAGAAAAAATGGAGGAAACAGTAACGGCCTCGACCACTATCCTCATACTGGAAGTAGTTGTCCTGTATGGTCCATTTCACTCTGCAGCAACTCTACCATTCGCGCTAGCCAAGAAACATCAGCTTGACTTCTCAACAAAAACAACAATACAAGTAAAATATTCTAAAGAGAGAACATCATTGAACTATCAACAATACAAATCAATGTTTATAAAAACACATAAAACGTATTTAAAAAAAAGTTGCATACAAATAATTTAACATTTATAATTCTAGTAGTTTTTATGTTGATACCAATATTATTTCAAAAGACAGTGTGATGGTGGTGTGTGCACGATATTTATTACAGTACCAATATTATTTCAAAAGACAGTGTGATGGTGGTGTGTGCACGATATTTATTACAGTACCAATATTATTTCAAAAGACAGTGTGATGGTGGTGTGTGCACGATATTTATTACAGTACCAATATTATTTCAAAAGACAGTGTGATGGTGGTGTGCGCACGATATTTATTACAGTACCAATATTATACGCTGTGATTAGCGCTTGAGATGTCATGCATTGGGTTTTCAAATGATCCAATATTTCTTCTGTCTTTCTTTCTTGTCTCTAATCCTGTTTTGCCTCACAGCGTCAGAATAAGAAGTGATTTCTAGAATGGGCTTTTGTGTGTACTTCATAAACAGTGTTTTTTGCCGCCTCTGTTATCTCGATTCAATAAAACATATAGATTAAACAAAACACACACCTTAGTTATTAATTTAATAAGAGAACAAACCTGAATATAACAATCATCATTACAAGTCCTCGTCTATTCAAAGACAGTGCACATTCCATCTTGTGCCTTACTATCAAATGTAAACCTAGTTTAATGAATGTCTTTGAACCCTGCTTCAAAAGTTGTCCTTTATGGGTCTATAGTGGTTCTTCTTTCCGCTGTCTATGGGATGTCCACTGCATTGTATGTCTTAGCCGTCTTTCATTTATCATAAAAATGACGTTTGTCTTTCCTCAGGTGAATGATGATTGAATTGGTTGTCCACTCTTGCCGTTAAGCGTAGGGGTGGGTGCTTTAATTTGAGTTGCCCCTGTGTTATATCCGTGTTTATTTAGTATGGTCTTGATATTGTCTATCTATCTTGTTCTTGGTCTTCCCTTGGTTCTAGTACCTGATCTCTTTTTACTGTATGCTGCTATTGGTACTTGGTTGTGTTCCATTCTCATTAAATGTCCAAACCACAGCATTTGTTGTCTTTCGATGTATTCAGTGCATGAAGTTATGCCCACTCTGCTTCTGGTGTCATCATTTCGTAGTCTGTCTTTCCTGGTGACTACCACTGTCTTCCTCAAACATTTCATTTCACACGTCGCGAACTATCTGTGGCTTGTTTCTGTCAGAGACCAAGTTTGACTCTGGTAACAAAGTGTTGGTAGAAAAATACTTTTTATCATCTATCTTTCCACTTCCAACATATACAGTAATATTCAACATAACTGGATTAAGCAATCTTCCACTTCCAACATATACAGTAATATTCAACATAACTGGATTAAAGCAATAAACAAGAAATCATTTCATATTCATTTCAGCCTCCATTAAAAAAGGTTCAGGAAATGCCAGCGACCAGCAGCGACCATCTGTATCGTGGACAAACAGAGACCAATTCAGTGAAGTCAGCGCAGAGAGGGCCGGAGACAGCGGAAAGAAAGATGACAAGAAGGGGAAACCACCTGAGAGTGACTTGGGAAAAGAGATAGGATTACTGTATGGAGGATCCCTGGTCATAAATGCAATCGTTGGTAGGCTTATCTATTACATCTGTTTTGTCTTCTTCTTCTTCTTCTCTCTCTTTTCTTACTTTGTTATTAACGAAAAATAAGAACAACTTAGAAGTCTCTTTGATGTTGAGATACGATGTTCTAATCCCCTTCCAAAAATTCTCATTTCGCGTTCTGTGTGGATGATTGGGTCATTTTCTAGCGAGTTCAGATCTCATTGTAGGTGAGATCGTGTTTCTAGTCATATTGAAACGTATGATAAAACATAGACCCCATGTGAAAAGTGAGCTTGTAAAAGAACAATTAGCATTTTAAAATGGATACAAGTAGAATAAAAAGTCGCTGTTCGATAAAAAATGAATGAAAAAATTCTTACCAAACCGGAATATTTTCAAACTTTATCGGGGGACCCTTGTCGGTACTATAGAGCTCGTGCATTGTCGTTGAAATTTTCCCTGAGTAAGAAAAAGATATTAGAGTATGGTTATTACCGAAGATCAGAGATGATAGTTCTATCAATCAATCAATCAATCAACTAACGAATCAATCAACTAACGAATCAATCAATCAATCAATCAATCAATCAATCAATCAATCAATCAATCAATCAATCAATCAATAAATCAATCAATCAATCAATCAATCAATCAATCAATCAACTAACGAATCAATCAATCAATCAATCAACTAACGAATCAATCAATCAATCAACTAACGAATCAATCAATCAATCAATCAACTAACAAATCAATCAATCAAAAACAATTATGCTTAATGCAGTTGTTAGACTGCTTCCTTCTAATATTATTCATATGCATTTATGGTGGTTGTATTGTTGCTATGTTTCACGCTGTTTCTGCCGAGATAGATGGAGCCGTAGGGAAAACCTGGCATTGAAGTAAAACCTTCGTATTGATACCCTTTTTATTGATTAATTGATTGATAATACCATCATCAATACAGTTCAGTGTATAGATTATGTCTGCTTGATTTCAGCAGCAGTACCTGAGCTGATGTAGCACTGACAAGTGTACTCGATATAATTTTGAGAAATGTACTTTCTTAAGCTTTTCAAAATTGTCCGTGTAAAATTTGCCAGATGTACCTAACGAGCCTAACACAATAAGATATGCTGCCAAATGTTATTTAAATTAATATTGTCTGTGGCTATGAGAACTTATCCAGATGTTCACATTCCTGTACACATTCGTTGTCAGTTTTATAGATATGGTTGAATGTAATCACAAAGTTAATGTTAACAGTTTTAGTATAACATACGAACTTAAGAATGGTTATTAACTCAGGGCTCCCTGACACATCAGCGTATGGGGACCGCTCGTGTGTTGCCGGGGGTCGCTAGTGGATTAAAGAAGAGTAACACTGCGACCTACAAGGCAAGTCGTAAGGGACTGTGGTAGGGACCTAGGGAAGATACCATAGTAAATAAAAAGCGCTGCAGATATCGGATGGCTACTTGTAGGCGCATAATATGACAGTTTACAATCGCTCTTAGGCTCAGATCACATACAATACAAAGAGTGGTTTCACAAGTGCTCAATGGAGATTTGAAGAAGAAGATATGTGTGGGGATCACGTCGAAAAGTCAGTGAGCTGGTCTACTAACATCTTTTTCCTTCTTTTCTTCTTGTGTTTATTTTGTTATTAACGATAGAAAAACTGAGTCTCTAAGATGTTAAAGATCGATGTTCTAATCCATTCAAAGATTCGTCATTATTTCTTGTATAAATGGTCATTTAGGAAGCTTCTTTGATAGATTGTTAGTCAATTAACGCTATGATAACATAGACCCCATGGAAGTATCGTAAGATTAGCAGTATTTAAAATGATACAAGTAGAATAAGAAAGCCTGTTCATAAAAATGTAATAAAAATTCTACCACGGATATTTTCACACTTTGACGGGACTTGTCTATTAGACTTCATTGTTTGCAAATACTTTGAGTTAAATTAGAAAAGTTGTTTTAAAATATGATTTAAATATCAACTTAATAATCAATTTAAAGATCAATGAACTGTACTTTCAATCAAAATATTTAATCAATCAAAATATAATGTTAATAATACTTATGATCAATCATTAGTCATCAACTAACAATAATCAATTAAGATTTAAGTCAACAAAATCAAAATCATCACAACGACATATCAGGAACAATTATGTGAATGCAGTTGTTAACTGCTCTCTTTATATATTAATCCATTTAGGGTGTTTTTTTATCACAAAATGGAGAGAAAATTGATTGAGTAAATTGTTTATACCTTTATTGATAATTGATTGATAGACCATCATCAATAATTCATTAAAATTGTCAATTAAAGATTTCACACGTACTAAACATTCATGATAATATATAATCAATAATTTGGAAATTATTTCTAATTTTAAAATAGAACTTAAATTATGAATATAGTCCTAACATAGGCCCAACTTTTTTATAAATTTCTTGCATGAGACTTATAGAGTTCTGTCCTGAATCTCTTTCTTTTTGATTGTTGAATTAATCACAATGTAATCGTCTCAGTTTGGATAACATACAATTTTTAAATGGTTATTAATCAGGCTTCCTGAACATCAGCAAACTGCTCGTGTCATGCCGAGGGTCGTTTATTACTATCGAGTATACATCTTCATGCAAGGCAATCTCAGGCTTCTGTGTAGGACATAGAAGATCCCATGATAAAAACGCATTTCGGATCTGACTTGTTGGGCGCATAATATGTTTTAATACGTAGGTCAAGAAAACAAATTAAATTGGTTTCACTGATTCTAGGCAAAAACGATAGTTTGATTTGGGATCGCGTCAGTAGCTTCCCTTTACTACCTCTTCATGGTGGTATAAAACTGCAATCAGTGGAAAATTAATAAAAATTAGTAGTAATTAGCTAGCTCGTGCTTTAAAGCTATCATAAGTAGGTAGTAATAAGACTAGCTACTAAGTGGCACGAGGAGCATCGAAATCAGTTAAGCGCTAGCTACGAATGGCATGAGATCTGTTCGTACATGATTGATTGATAGGACCATCAGAATTACACTTCGGCAAATATCCATGTGTGCTCTGATATCTTTCTTACACATGAAGATCTCAGTGGCAGTTCACTAACTCCGTAGCCCCGACGAGGGTCCCCGATGTAATTAAGAAGATTATGAGAATATTTTGACGATCAGTATTTCAGAATGGCTGAGCCTACACGAATCCCCTGGTCTACATCTAGATATCGATAACAGACACAGAAGTGTCCAGTGACCGTTGGCCGAACCAGAATTTCCCGGTTTGGCTAAACTGTTAACGCTTTTGTTCCTGGTCTGTTACCTGGTAAACAAAATAGTAACACGTAAAACTGCTGACGGATCCTATCACTACGGCTGATAGAAACATATATATTCTGGGCCCATCGTTTCCTCTCCACTAAAAGAAAAATACAGAGGGTAAGTTTAAAATCTCTTGGTAGCGACAATAAGCAACACATGTTCCAAAACGGATAAAAATATTCCTTATCCGTAACAAATTCCTCAACAACGTGTCACGCAGAAAAAAGCCATTGGCAAAAGGCATGGGATAGCGCATATGATCTACCGAGTTGCTTCCAGAACCCCGTATGTAAGCAGCAATAAGTGACCCTACGGTTCCAGACCGTTCAGGTAGTAAGCAGCAATAAGTGACCCTACGGTTCAGGCCGTATGTAAGCAGCAATAAGTGACCGAGATGCTGTGACTTCAATAAAAGGGAAAGGTGCGTAAGCGAAATATACTGATAGACCTGGTCTGTTCTGCTGAGGTCTTTGAGAAAGTCTTTCCACAATCATATCCAGTGTTTGTCTTTCAGTCTAAAGCAGATTTGCTTTTTATGAGGGTTTTAACATCTTGAAAAGACAGTGGTTGGTATTTCTGTTCTTAAACGCTGCTTTTTCTTCTCCAAGACATCGGCACTATCTTTGTCATCGATTCCACCGTGAGATGGAATCTACTGCAGGTGAATGTCTGTCTATTTTTTTTATAGCCTTTGAAGTTCTCTTTCTAGATTTCAATTATAAAGGTTTCTATAATGTCCTGTTACCACCGTCGTCTTGGGTGTTCTCCGGCTCTTCTTCCAGAAACCATGTCTTCATATATTGCTCTCTCTCTAAAACCACTGCGACATTTAATGTGACCAAAATACTTCAGTTTCCGAGACACGATATTATTTATGAGCCAATATTTTATAACAAAAATAATGTGTATGCAGAAAATGGCTCTGGTCCTCACTAATTGATTCAACGGAAAAGATGTTCATATATATATATATATATATATATATGTGTGTGTGTGTGTGTGTGTGTGTGTAACAACCAAGACATTCATAGAAAAATAAGACAACCTATCACATACAGCATCAAGAAGTTGGACTGTATATAAGATATGAAAATACATATAAAATGAAGACACCTACGACAAGTAAAACAGAACTAAATGAAGGATATAAAGGAGAAAGACCGACTTCATGCATTGCACCGAGCTTCCCCATATGGCTTCATCCCTTCTGCAGAAATAGCACCCCATCTGCCGAGAGTATGACACAAAGCACAAATTCCGCAGGCTTCAACTATGATTCTAAGGATCTCATGGAAAAAATTGCACATTCGACTCGGTCCTGGATTACAACCCATAACCTTTAGAACGATAAGCGAACGTCTTAACCACGTTTCCTTAAAGACCACCAAGTACAGTAGTAGTAATACAGATATCACGCTGAAATCTAAAATGATAAAAATAACAGAGCAGTTTACCTATTTCTAATTTTGATTGCATGGGTAATACTAAAAAAAATTATAAATAAAAAAAAGTTATGCTACGAACTGTCAAATCAACATCAGCTTTTAAAAGTCAAAATAAAATATGCATCTCCCAGTTGAATAGTTTTAAAACTAAATTACACATTTCCAGTTCCCCTTGTTGTATCAATCCTAACATATACCAACGAGAGTTGGAAAATGACTAAAGGTATAGAAAGTAAGTTGAATGCATTTGAGAATAGTTGAAAATAAACTGCGAGAAACATCGGATTCAATTTCATAGAGAAGATTGAACGAATTTCCCAGGATAGAGCGGCATGGAAAAAAAATTACTTGTAGACCCCATGTAACATGTAAGGGTACGAGAGGAATATAATAATAAATAATATATATATATATATATATGTAAGAGATGGTTGCATAGATAACCATATACATAGAGAGAAATGATGTACTAGAATTAACGGCAGTATGCTTGTCCATGTATACAGGACCAGGTATATTTGGAACTCCTAAAGGAGTTTTGTCTGGAGTTGGTTCTGTTGGTATGAGTCTTGTCATGTGGACATTTTCTGGAATGTTCAGTATGTGCGGTGAGTATTATTAGTAATATATGTATTCCCCTTCTCCTTAGGATGTGCTGGCCTACTTGTAGGAGCATAACTGACACAACATACAATCGCTCTTAGGCACAGATCACATACAGATCACAACGCGAAGAGGGATTTAGAACATTTAGTGACAACAGGTAAAATTCAGGGAGTAGAGATCGTGGAAGACAGAGGGAGAAGATGTTGGATGATCTGACATCGTGGTTCGACAGAATATCGACGTCAGAACTGATTAACTGCACCAAAGAGAGAGATAAAGTTGTGGAGAGACATGATCGCCTACGTCGGCAGGCATGACACTTGATTGTCTATTGTGTGTTTGTTTTGATTGTAGGTAACCAAATCTATACAGACCCGTTTAATTAAATCTGTTAATGTGAATAATGAATGGATACCATATCTAACTTTATGAGCTTGTCTAGAACATTCATTTGTACAATCATTTATGTAAGATTTCCTTCTTTCTTCTTCTTTTGTCGTCACACTGTTAGCGGATTGTTGTCAAGTGACGAGGTTTTCTGTTTTTGTCTTGCGTTGTTCTGGTGGCTTGGGTGATTGTTATTTTTGCTCTTTGACAGGATTCAGCTATGTCATCTAACCATCTTTTCCGATGTTCTGTTGTAGAAGACTGTATACTGTGGAGTTTGGATGTATTCTTATTAAGTGGCCAAACCACTTTATTCTTTGTTTCTCAATATAATTCAAGTAAGGTTTTGTGCCAACTTTATTTCTTAAGCTGATGTTGGTGGCTGTCTTTTCTGTTGTTTGTAACTTTTCGCAGGTACCGCATTTCACATGTAGTTATTTTTTGTGACTGCGCTTTGCTCATTATCCATGTTTGGCTCTGCTAACACAAAGTAGGTATGACAATGCTGTTGATCATCTGTTGTTTAGCTGCCAGTGAGATTTTTGGGTGCCTTAACAATGGGCTAACAGTAAAATGCTATACAACACACTAAAACAACTTACTGGAACATTTGTTTCAAAGGGTGGCCCAATCAAGAGCAAAGATGGTAAAGTTCTAACATCAGATACCGAGCAGAAGAAAAGATGGGCAGAACATTTTGAAGACATATTAAATAGACCTGATCCACCAGTACCACTCAAGTTTGACGAAGAGGCAAGAAACAGCTCCCTACCAATTAACGAAGAAATGATAAGTGTAGCTGAGGTCAAGGAGGCAATCAATTCCTTGATAAAAAAGTAAGGCAGCGGGTGATGACAACATTACTGCAGAAATGCTCAAAGCGGCTGATGATACAACTATTAGCCAGGTGCAAGAACTATTTAATAAAGTATGGGAAGAAGAAACTGTCCCAGATCAATGGAAGAAGGGAATAATTGTTAAGATCCCCAAAAAGGTGATCTCAAAGATTGCAACAACTGGAGAGGGATCACCCTATTATCAGTAATGACCAAGACTTTCTGCAAAATCATTCTTAATAGAATCAAAGGAGCAGTGGACACAACCCTGAGAGAAGAACAAGCTGGTTTTAGACCTGGGAGAAGCTGCTTAGACCAAATAATTACCCTACGACTAATTTTGGAGGAACATATTGAGAAGCAACAACCACTCATACTAAATTTCATCAATTTTTAAAAAGCCTTTGATAGTCTACACAGAATCTGTGGAATATTCTGAGATGCTATGGAATACCAGACAAAATAATAAACATTATAAAGAGCCTCTATGATGGTTCACAGTGTGCAGTTCGCACTGATGGTGGACACAGCGACTGGTTTATGGTTGAAACCGGAGTAAAGCAAGGCTGTATTCTATCTCCGCTATTGTTTGGAGTGGCCATTGACTGGGTGATGCGGAAATGTTACAGGGGCGAAACTTGCATTGATTGGGTAGAAAATAATCAACTAGAAGATTTGGATTTTGCAGATGATATTGCCTTGTTAAGTAGAAACAACCAAGATATGCAAAGAAAAACAGACAACTTGTCATCTATAGCATCAAAAGTTGGACTGCAGATAAGCTATAAAAAAACAAATATAATGAAGACACCTATGGCAAGTAATGCAGATATCACACTGGAATCTAAAATGATAAAAATAACAGAGCAGTTCACCTATTTGGGTAGCAATTTTGATTGCACAGGAAATGTTAAAAAAAATTATGATACAAATTGGCAAAGCAACATCAGCTTTTAAAAGTCTAAATAAAATATGGAACTGCAAGTTATATAGTATTAAAACTAAATTACGAATTTTCAATTCAAATGTTGTATCAATCCTAACATATGCCAGCGAGAGTTGGAAAATGACTAAAGATATAGAAACAAGTTGAATGCATTTGAAAATAGATGTCTGCGAAAAATAATGAATATAAAATGGAACGAATTCAGGAGAAGTGATGAAATCAGAGACATGTCTGGTCAACCACTAGTGACAACTGTTATAAGAAAGAGAAGATGGAGATATGTTGGGCACACCTTGAGGAGAAATGATCAAAGAATATCAAAGCAGGCATTGAAGTGGGATGCAAAGGGTTCAAGAAAGAGAGGTCGACCTAAGGAGACCCTGAAGCGAACTTTGCTGAGAGAGGCAGGAAATATCGGTCTCAGTTCCATGGAGGAGATTGAGCGAGTTGCCCAGGATAGAGCGGCATGGAGAAATTACTTGCAGGCCCTATGTAACGTATGACGGTACGAGAGGAATTATTATTATTATTAACAATGGGGCTAGCTGGTAGGTTACAGCATTTGCTTTTTGCACGCTAGCCTCTATCTCTCTATCTAGTCTTCCGCCTTTTGTGAATATGCTTCCTAAGTATTTGAATTCTTGCACAAACATCAAGTTGAGCACATAATACGAGGATACAAGCGAGGTATTGTGACGTATTACACACTGATTTGTACGCAGTTCCAGAAACGACTGATTGTTCTCTACTATAAATTGGTAATATCGGGGTTTTATGACGGTCTATGTATTCTCAGTACAGTAGACATTCTCAGGTCTATGTATTCTCAGTACAGTAGACATTCTCAGGTCTATGTATTCTCAGTACAGTAGACACTCTCAGGTCTATGTATTCTCAGTACAGTAGACACTCTTAGGTCTATGTATTCTCAGTACAGTAGACACTCTTAGGTCTATGTATTCTCAGTACAGTAGACTCTCTCAGTTAACCAAAACTCTAACAAACGACAATCTCAAACATCCGGAACAAATTCCGGAACACTGTTAACTTTAAATCAAAATTAACATATCGTAAAAACAATTACTCGCGGAAATTGTAATTTAACCGTTGGGATTATCTCTGTGGTTAAGTGGTTAAACCGTTCGCTTTGCGTTCCGAAGGTTGGGGATTCGAATCAGAACAATGCTGTTCTGTTCACGAGTGCATTTTTTTTTAGAGATCTCTAGGATTGTTGCCGGGGCTATGGAGTTCATGCTTTGTGTGATACACTCGGCAGGTGGGGTGCCTTTTCTGCGGAGAGGGACCAAGCTATGTGAGAAAACCTGGTACAATTAAGTCAATATTTTGTAAAGGGAAAGAGTCTAAGGGTCTAAGGCGGAAGAATTGACATCATTGCACCGGGATTTACCTCATATGGCTCAGTCCCTCTCCGCAGAAATGATATACAATGGCAACAATCCTAGGGTCTCTAGAAAAAATATACCGTGAACAGAACGTCGCGGTCCGGATTCGAACCTACGACCTTCAGAACGCAAGACGAGGGTTTAACCAGGAATGTCTACCCAGTGAACTCTCTACCCAGTGAACTCTCTACACAGTGAACTCTCTACCCAGTGAACTCTCTACACAGTGAACTCTCTACACAGTGAACTCTATCTCTATCGTAACAACTTTAAGTGTACGTGTTTTTTTTCTAAGTTACCTGATGTAAATAACAATTATTTTAGCGAAGTTCATTAAGTTGCAAACGTCTTAACCACTTCGTCATGGAGACGCTTCAGTAGTTGTCTTATTAACAGTTAATATGAACCTATGAAGTCTGTATGTACTCCGCTTTTGTTGCACAGCTGCCCTCTGCTTCGCCGAGCTCAGGGAGTCAGTCAAGCGTGAAGGGGTCGAGTACGCCTACATTACAGAAGCCTTTGGACCTGTCGCTGGATTTGCATACTCTTGGATGAGAATAGGTATGATTCCACTTTGTTATCTCATAGTTGTTATACTATTTAATACAGGTAGTTATGTTTTAGAGTACCCCTGTTGATTGTGTCAGATCAGTTTCAAATGTATTCTGTATTGTCTGATTTCTATATTCAGGGAATCTCAATTTTTTTAATTCTACAGATTTCTCATATTCAGGTAATCTTCAATGTGTTTTTAAATTCTCATAATTTCTCATGCCAAGATGAGTCTCAATTTATTTTAATTAATTTTTTTCACAGATCGATCCCATTTTTTCTGGATATCTTTATGTGTGTGAGATAAAAGTGCGATGTAATTAGAAAAATCTAGATATTCCAAGATGGATGTGAGAGTTCATCTGATACCTAATATCATATCTTACTCTGTTGTACACATTACCTAGTTCATCAGTTATCAATTATATGAGAACTGTCATCATAACACTCGAACATGTCCATAGGGGCTCCGATCTCCGTCTCAACAAATCATGCAGCGTCCATCGGCCCAACACGCCAGTTCAATCTTTTTGTATAGTTGGTGTGTTGTTCTTGACTATGACTACCGCGTGCCCAGAAACAAAAAGAAAGCTGCTTTTTCTGATACGCATTCATTGAATGAATGAACATCGTAGCATATCCTTTACAGGAAGTAACCAGTGGCGGCTCGTCATTAAGGGCCAGTGGGGCCAGGCCCACCAAAAATAATGTGCAACGTGTATTTATTAGTTAATAAATTAAAATATAACCTAACCCAAAACCATGAGTTTTCCCGAAAATTTGAGTCTGGCCCCACCAAAAAAAAGGATCACGAGCCGCCACTGGACGTAACCATCAACCCCAGTAAACGAGTCGTTGATTTTCTAGGCACCACTTTTACGTTCAGTAGTTTGCCATTGCTTTCTGAACGGTGAGGTCTATTTTGACCTTTCGTAAAAATCCTACGGAAACGATTTGCTTCCAAATTGTCTGCCACGGAGTTTGAACCAGTTATGCTTGGGTGATGATCGAGCTCACTAGTGCTTAAGCTACAGATGCTCACATTCAATGACAATGTTAAACAGTATGGTTGACATTACACATCATTGTTGCACGCCTTTTTAAAATTTAAACTTCAACTCAGAAATTGTAACACTGCATGTGAATTTGCTGTAGCAGCTTTTTCATGATGTTTGTAAAACACGATGGAATTTCATACCATCTTAGAATACGCCACTCCTCACAGTGGAAGAGTAGTGCAAGAGCGGAGTAGTGGAAGAGCGGAGTAGTGGAAGAGCGGAGTAGTGGAAGAGCGGAGTAGTGGAAGAGCGGAGTAGAGTGATCAAATAGATACCTGACTAAGAACTGGTGAAGAAAATGTTAGAGAGATTGTGGTCTCGTGACCAGAACTAAAGAAGACGGCCCAAAATATAGTTAGATGGAGATCGACACTTTAAAAAAAATGAGATTCCCTGAGTGAATAAATATTTCCAGTTTCTAGTTATTCATTTCCCCTTTTGTCAGTTTCAATTTTTCCTTGCCCATCTAACCATCTTCATTTGGCGGTCTCTGTGGTTAAGTGGTTAAACCCGTGCCTCTCTTTCCGAAGATCCTGGGTTCAAATCTGGACCACACAGTTCGGTTCAAGAGTGTTTTTTCAGGGCCCCTAGGATTGTTGCTGGAGCTACGGAGTTCGTGCTTTGTGCAATACTCTCGACAGGGGCGTGCATTTCTGCGGAGGGGGACTGAGCCATATGGTGTAAAACCAGGTGCAATGAACTAAATAAATCCTTCCTCTTTATACCCTATCTTCATTTTATTTCTGACAACCATTGCAACTGTCCTCTTCTGCATCATTCTTGAACAAGCACACACAACTAACACCACTATCATTACCATTTCACAAACATGTTTGACTTCTTATTTCAGCTGCAGCTGAGCCTACAGCTACTGCTGTCTTCGCACTGGCTTTTACGGACTATGTCGCCGACGCCATCTACGACGACTGTGGCCCTACAAGACTGTTCATATGTGTTCTAGCAACGCTTACTGTGTGTAAGTATCCATGTTTGTCATTAGAATATATATATCTGCTTGATCGCTGTTTTTTCTTCGTTTCGAAAACTCTCAATATTAGGTTTACTGTTTCAAAGGGGACATACCGGTCATTTCTTAATCATACGTTGCATGATGATATAGACAAGGGAGACCTACTGAGGTCATTTCTTAATCATACGTTGCATGATGATATAGACAAGGGAGACCTACTGAGGTCATTTCTTAATCATACGTTGCATGATGATATAGACAAGGGAGACCTACTGAGGTCATTTCTTAATCATACGTTGCATGATGATATAGACAAGGGAGACCTACTGAGGTCATTTCTTAATCATACGTTGCATGATGATATAGACAAGGGAGACCTACTGAGGTCATTTCTTAATCATACGTTGCATGATGATATAGACAAGGGAGACCTACTGAGGTCATTTCTTAATCATACGTTGCATGATGATATAGACAAGGGAGACCTACTGAGGTCATTTCTTAATCATATGTTACATGATGATATAGACAAGGGAGACCTACTGAGGTCATTTCTTAATCATACGTTGCATGATGATATAGACAAGGGAGACCTACTGAGGTCATTTCTTAATCATACGTTGCATGATGATATAGACAAGGGAGACCTACTGAGGTCATTTCTTAATCATACGTTGCATGATGATATAGACAAGGGAGACCTACTGAGGTCATTTCTTAATCATATGTTACATGATGATATAGACAAGGGAGACCTACTGAGGTCATTTCTTAATCATATGTTGCATGATGATATAGACAAGGAGACCTACTGAGGTCATTTCTTAACATATGTTACATGATGATATAGACAAGTGAGACCTTGAGTCATTTCTTAATCATATGTTATGGATGATATAACAGGGACCTACTGAGTCCTTTCATCTAATCATACGTTGCATGATGATTAGACAAGGAGTTGCTACTGAGGTGCTTTCAATTCATCGCAGGCGTTGCATGATGAGATAGCCAAGGGAGACCATGCATGAGCTATAATTTCCCTTTTAACTCATTTTACATGCATGTTTTATAGACAAGCAGACACTATATCATTTTCTTAAACCTATGTTACATGTTTGATATAGAGCAAGTGAGACCTACAGGTCATTCTTAATCTTACGCTATGTTACATGATGATATAGACGAGGAGCCTACAGAGTTCATTTTTCTAATCATACGTTGCATAGTGATATTAGAAAGAATTACTGAGGTATTTCTTTAATCATACGTTGCATGATGATATAAAGGGACTACTGAGGTCATTTCTTAATCATACGTTGCATGATGATATAGACAAGGGAGACCTACTGAGGTCATTTCTTAATCATATGTTACATGATGATATAGACAAGGGAGACCTACTGAGGTCATTTCTTAATCATAAGTTGCATGATGATATAGACAAGGGAGACCTACTGAGGTCATTCCTTAATCATATGTTACATGATGATATAGACAAGGAGACCTACTGAGGTCATTTCTTAATCATAGTTCATGATGATATAGACAAGGGAGACCTACTGAGGTCATTTCTTAATCATACGTTGCATGATGATATAGACAAGGGAGACCTACTGAGGTCATTTCTTAATCATATGTTGCATGATGATATAGACAAGGGAGACATACTGAGGTCATTTTGCTCAAAAAGTTAAGTCAGCAAACTTTACAATTATATGTTTATCATGACTTGCAGGGTTGTATTTATCTCACCTTTGCGGTATCTGTCTATGTCTGCAGGGAGCATCTTTCTTATCAACGTCATGTCAACGAAACTGTCGGAGAGATTCCAGATGTTGTGCTCGGTGGGAAAGCTGTCTGCCCTTTCTGTTGTCATCATCATGGGAGTGAAAAGACTAATAGAAGGTACCAATCTTTTAACATGATTGTCGATTACATTGACACTCGGAAAACAAATACACAAATCACAGAAAAAGAGTCCCACTACAGATCCTCTCTTTAGCCTGTTACGCCCTTGGCGTTTAGGGCAGCAACAAACGTACACCATTCTTCCCTGTTCATGGCCTTCCTCTGTATTGTGTTCCAGCTATGATTCATTTCCTTCAGCTCTTGCTCTATCGTTCTCCTCCAGGTCGTCTTGGGTCTTCCACGCTTTCGCCTACCCTCTGGAGTCCATCTCAGTGCAGTTTTCGTGTCGGAGCCAGTCTCCATGCGCATCACATGTCCAATCCATCTCCAGCGTCGTCTTCGGATGATAGTGCCCATATTCTCTTGTTGGCATCGTGCAAGCAATTCTTGATTCGAGATAGTAGTCGGCCAGTACACGCGTAAGATTTTTCGCAGACAAGTTGTATGAAAGGCGGAGAGTCTGGACATATCCTGTTCTGTCATTCTCCAGCATTCCGATCCGTACAGCAATGTTGACAGCACACAGCTGTTATAGATACTAGTCTTGGTTCTGATGCTGTATTGGGCAGATTTTCAGGCGGTCTGAAGGGTCATGAATGCACTTCGTGCCTTACTACAGATGTAGAGCTATTTTTCTCTTGGCTGGCTATAACTTCCTGCGCAGTTAAAGCGCATAATATGGCGCTTCTGACTTATTTTTATGTGAAGACTTGCTTTTCTTATCACCCGTGTTCCTCGCCATTTAGGCAAGAGAATTTAGCTGTCCGTGTTCTTAAAAACGCTTGTCTGTATGGATAGGCAATGGCTGCTGAAAGAAATAAAGGTGTGTGTTCGAATCCTGTGTTTGGTAATTAATTTTTCCGGAAGCCTGGAATACTTGTACACTGTCTATTTATTCGTAATTTAGGCAAACCTTTCTCTGACTTCAGAGGTACTTGTTAAGTCAAGGGTATCGTTATACAATAAGCAGCTGGAGGACATCCAGTTGTTATAGTTTATTTTTACATTTTTGTTTCATCGGTTTTTGTTTGTTGAATAGGGCGAAGAGGTTAAGACGTTTGTCTGTCGTTATGATGGTCGTGGGCTCGAATCCAGCCCGAGTCACTTGTGCAATTATAGGAGGAGCAAGTACAGCTTTGATACCTACTGGATACAGTGTCAAACAGTTGAGGAAAACATCAAATAATTAGTGTTGTTTGTGTGGTGCATGTACTAGTTTATCTTTATCAACAAATGTCTTCGGCGTATTCTCAGACTGTGATGGTATAACAGAGTTGTAAACACAGATTTGGGGATACAAACGGAGCAGGAGCCCATGATGACACAGGATAGCTGGAGAAAATGGCGGTGGGTCAGACATATCCTGCAGAAGATACAGTCTAGTGTCCTTAGACAAGCACTAGATGGAACCCACAAGGGAAACGGAAAAGAGGAACCAACACGTACCTGAAGACGAAATCTCCTTGAATAACTGAATGACGTTGAACTATCCTGACAAGCTATAAAAGAAAACAGCCAGAAAACCGAGAAAAATGAACGACAACTGTTGAAGCCCTATGCTCCACGAGGAACGTAGAGAAATAAATCATGTACTTGTTTACTTTTTGTGTGAGAACTCGAATGTCAAGGCTATCTAACTATATGGATCGGAGACACGGAGAACAACTAAAGGGAACACCATCAAGTTGCAGAGACATTCATCAATAGATGCCTGCGCAGGATACTCCATCTGCGATGATATCACAGGGCCACAAGCAGGGAACTGTTGGATAGAGCGGGACAATGCTAAGTGGGACACGAGATAAGGGCAGAAGGTGGTGATGAACAGGACACACATTGAGGAGACCCCTGGACAGCATCACCAGACAGGCCCTCCTATAGAACCACTAGGGTAAAAGAGGTAAAAGAAGACGCAGATACAACTGGAGACGGGGGATGGAGATGAAGTGCAAGAAAATAGGGAGAGAGTGGAGAGATCTGGAAAATATGGCATTGAATATGAGGTCTTTGAAGGCATTGTCTGTGGACATATGCCTTCCTAGGAACAAAGGTCTTGGAAGGCATTGTCTGTGGACATATATGCCTCCTAGGAGCAAAGGGTGAAAAAGAATAATAATAATTTTTATTTTCTTTGATACAGTATGCTACACTATGCTACACTATGCTACACTATGCTACACTATGCTACACTATGCTACACTATGCTACACTATGCTACACTATGCTACACTGTGATGGGATCAATATTCCCATGTAGCCTATATGTAGTAGGACCGCTTAGCGTAGTGCATAAGTGTTCTCCTATCGACTCGGATTCAAGATGGTTGTGAGTTCAGTCAGCGTTCACATGTGAGGAAAAAAATTGATCCTCCTATCATCCTGCATACTCAACGTTCCACATGTGAGGACAAGAATTGATCCTCCTAACATCCTGCACACTCAACGTTCCACATGTGAGGACAAGAATTGATCCTCCTAACATCCTGCACACTCAACGTCATCAGGTGCCGTGCCGGCTGGCGTAGGTGATATTAGATCTCCGCAAATCTCTATATTTGGTGTTTGCTATCAATTCAGATTTTGACGCTCTAGAGTGCCATTAAGTCAGGCTATTAAACAAAATTTCTCTCTCTGTCTTCCTCTGTCTCGTCTACCCTCGATTTTACCAGTTGTTACAATGTGTTCTAAACCTCCGCTCCTCATCACATGTTCGAAAAATGATGATTTTCTCTTCCTTATATTGATAATAAGCTCTCTCTGTGTCTTGACTCATTCACCACCTCAACATTAGTGATTTTAGCAGTCCATGGAATTCTCATCCTTCTTCTGTAAAACCACATCTCTGTGGCCTCCAGAGATTTTTCGACCGGTTTGTTTATTGTCCATGACTCGCTTTCGTATGTAAGTATTGGTTCTATGTAGCACTGAATAATTCGCATTCTGACCTCAACTGACAAGGAATGGTTGCATATGATGCTTCTCATTTTCATGAACGATGTTTTCGCTTGCCCTATTCTGCTCTTTATTTCTGATCGTCATCTGCCGTCTGATGTTACCAGGACTCCGAGGTATTTAAATTGCTGCACTTGTCTTAGCTCAGTCCCATTTCCTGCACACTAGTGACTAAAAATATAAAGTGCAGTCAGTTCATACCTAAGGTCTGAAAAGGCTACGTGAAATGTTATTTAATAGCATCTAAGTTCCAGTGTTTCTCTGGTACCAAATTGATACTAGATCGACATGACAGCAGCTACGGTTGAAGAAAAATCCGAATGTGGGAAATTTGTACTATGCTATTTCAACTTTCACCGTGTTAAATGTTTCGTTAACGTTCTGTTGTTACCGTCGTTTTGTTGGAAAAATATAATTATTTAACAATTTAATTGTTTGATTCCGTTGACTTGTATTAATGTTATGATCATTTTTACTATAACCGTGACCTATTTTAGGTCATCTGACTGTCATAAACGAGGGTTTCATGGGTACGAAATGGTCACCCACAGAACTTGCATTTGCCTGTTATAACGGTCTCTGGGCGTACGGGGGCTGGTAAGTATAAACCCGATATTCAATTAGGAAATGACAATCATATCGATTACATTTTATCCCCATTGATTAGCATACAGATATAGTGAATGAATGAACAAAACGTAATGTGATCGATCACCATTCAGACTTTTAGTTTTATTACTAGTTCTCTTATACATACCAAAGTTATCAGTTTTCATGGTCTCAGTCTGTTTATCTCACTTTCAGTATGTCTGTTTAACGGTTTGTTCATACGTGGCCCACGACAGCATAAGGCAGACTAGCTCAGATGGGAAAACTAAAATTCCTGTTCAATGGTGGCTGGTTTTATATAAGTGTTTGGCCCGTCTGCCCAGCGTGTTCGTAGCGCGTTGGACTACGGGTGACTATCCTCTGTGTGTGCGGGTTCAATTCCGCGGGATGGCAGAAAAAGCCACAGATTCTCCAGATTTACAGTGTTCGTGGCACCGAACCGAAGGGTTACGATGTCCATGGCACCGAGCCGAAGAGTTGAAAAGCTCAAGTGCTTCTGGAACGGAAAAAAAAATATATATAAGTGTTTGATAGAATACCGTAAGGTTTTCTGCAACTTTACGCAATTTTACGAGTCTATGGCCATTTAGTGATGAAAATGTTAATAATACTGATATTCCTTAGCTTTAAACTTAATTTGTGACATAATATAACCTTGATTTAACAACAATATTGGAATGCGAAGTCACGAGACGGTTGTGACATAATATAACCTTGATTTAACAACAATATTGGAATGCGAAGTCACGAGACGGTTGTGGTCTTATTTCCTACAACTTTTACCTGAACTCGCCGGCCTTATTGTATCGGTGGCTACGGTTCATATTAGGTATGTCTGCCTGTTAGCTTTCTTTTACCAACCGATATTTATATGTGCCTGTTAATGTTATCAATTGATGTCTCGACCTCTGTTTGTTAATGATATCTCTAGATGTCTATATATTTCTGAATAACTGTGATGCATATCTTTTGCCTGTTAATAGTTATCAATTGATGCCTGAACCTTTTTGTTTGTTAATGATATCTCCAGATGTCTATATATTTCTGAATAACTGTGATGCATATCTTTGCCTGTTAATGTTATCAGTTGATGTCTCGACCTCTGTCTGTTAATGATATCTCTAGATGTCTATATGTTTCTGAATAACTGTATGATTCAATTTTCTCGTAAACACAACATTTTTAAACAATTAAACTTGGAGTCAGGATTACATTTTAATCTGTTATTATCTATTATAAATATTATTATTAATGGACGATCTAAGGAGACCATGAAACGAATTTTGATGAAAGAGGCAAGACATATCTGTCTCAGTTCCAGGGAGAAGATTGAGCGAGTTGCCCAGGATAGAGCGGTATGGAGAAATTGCTTGCAGGTGCAATGTAACGTATAACGAACGATACGATAAGAATTATTATTATATTATTATTATTGATATTACTCGCCCGAGTGGTTACCGGGGCCCAAATTTGGTGTGTAAAGAATAGAACTACTGTCACCTGCCATGCATGTCGTAAGAGGCGACTACTGGAGGTTTGGATGAAATCGGATGCACGTGTTCTAAACGTGTAGAATTCTATGCATTTAGGGGCCTATCAAACTAATGTGCAACGTATACACGTTCTTGACAAAGATCAAACATATCACAAAGAGTGATTAAAATTGGTCGTAAAGAACGAACGCAAAGAAGAAGAAGAAGATTGATATTACTTTATTATTAGTAGTAGTAGTATTATTGCAATTGCAACATGGCGCCTGCGCCTCCATAGTGATAAGTCAGATTAGCCCTAATATATCAAAACGTTGGATAACACTGTAACTCTCGTTATCTCCCTCTTGAAGTAATATTTATTTTTACAAATGTTCCAGGGCTAACGTGAATCACGTGACTAGTGGTATCAGGAAACCTCCCAGGTAAGATAAAACGTTCAGATGCTGGTTGGGAAATCTCATGTAAAATAGAATAGTTGAAGAACTCCATTGCTTTTGTTGTGTCTAATTTTATCTATTTTGTCGTGTGTCTTCTTCTTCTTCTTCTTTTGTCTAATTTTATCTATTTTGTCGTGTGTCTTTTTCTTCTTCTTGTGTCTAATTTTATCTATTTTGTCATGTGTCTTCTTCTTCTTCTTCTTCTTTTGTCTAATTTTATCTATTTTGTCATGTGTCTTCTTCTTCTTCTTCTTGTGTCTAATTTTATCTATTTTGTCGTGTGTCTTCTTCTTCTTCTTCTTGTGTCTAATTTTATCTATTTTGTCGTGTGTCTTCTTCTTCTTCTTCTTCTTGTGTCTAATTTTATCTATTTTGTCGTGTGTCTTCTTCTTCTTCTTGTGTCTAATTTTATCTATTTTGTCGTGTGTCTTCTTCTTCTTCTTCTTTTGTCTAATTTTATCTATTTTGTTGTGTGTCTTCTTCTTCTTCTTTTGTCTAATTTTATCTATTTTGTCGTGTGTCTTCTTCTTCTTCTTTTGTCTAATTTTATCTATTTTGTCGTGTGTCTTCTTCTTCTTTCTTCTGTGTCTAATTTTATCTATTTTGTCGTGTGTCTTCTTCTTCTTCTTGTGTCTAATTTTATCTATTTTGTCGTGTGTCTTCTTCTTCTTGTCTAATTTTATCTATTTTGTCTGTGTCTCTTCTTCTTTGTCTAATTTTATCTATTTTGTCGTGTGTCTTCTTCTTCTTCTTCTTGTGTCTAATTTTATCTATTTTGTCGTGTGTCTTCTTCTTCTTGTCTAATTTTATCTTTTGTCGTGTCTTTCTTCTTTTAATTTTATCTATTTTGTCGTGTGTCTTCTTCTTCTTCTTCTTTTGTCTAATTTTATCTATTTTGTCGTGTGTCTTCTTCTTCTTCTTCTTCTTTTGTCTAATTTTATCTATTTTGTCGTGTGTCTTCTTCTTCTTCTTGTGTCTAATTTTGTCTATTTTGTCATGTGTCTTCTTCTTCTTCTTCTTTTGTCTAATTTTATCTATTTTGTCGTGTGTCTTCTTCTTCTTCTTGTGTCTAATTTTATCTATTTTGTCGTGTGTCTTCTTCTTCTTCTTCTTGTGTCTAATTTTATCTATTTTGTCGTGTGTCTTCTTCTTCTTCTTCTTGTGTCTAATTTTATCTATTTTGTCGTGTGTCTTCTTCTTCTTCTTTTGTCTAATTTTATCTATTTTGTCGTGTGTCTTCTTCTTCTTCTTGTGTCTAATTTTATCTATTTTGTCGTGTGTCTTCTTCTTCTTCTTCTTCTTGTGTCTAATTTTATCTATTTTGACGTGTGTCTTCTTCTTCTTCTTCTTCTTGTGTCTAATTTTATATATTTTGTCGTGTGTCTTCTTCTTCTTCTTGTGTCTAATTCTTACTATTTTGGTTGTCTTCTTCTCTTGTGTCTAATTTTATCTATTTTGTTGTGTCTCTTTCTTCTTTGTCTAATTTTATCTATTTTGTCGTGTGTCTTCTTCTTCTTCTTCTTCTTCTTGTGTCTAATTTTATCTATTTTGTCGTGTGTCTTCTTCTTCTTCTTGTGTCTAATTTTATCTATTTTGTCGTGTGTCTTCTTCTTCTTCTTGTGTCTAATTTTATCTATTTTGTCGTGTGTCTTCTTCTTCTTCTTTTGTCTAATTTTATCTATTTTGTCGTGTGTCTTCTTCTTCTTCTTGTGTCTAATTTTATCTATTTTGTCGTGTGTCTTCTTCTTCTTCTTCTTCTTGTGTCTAATTTTATCTATTTTGTCGTGTATCTTCTTCTTCTTCTTCTTCTTGTGTCTAATTTTATCTATTTTGACGTGTGTCTTCTTCTTCTTCTTGTGTCTAATTTTATCTATTTTGTCGTGTGTCTTCTTCTTCTTCTTTTCTCTAATTTTATCTATTTTGTCGTGTGTCTTCTTCTTCTTCTTCTTGTGTCTAATTTTATCTATTTTGTCGTGTGTCTTCTTCTTCTTCTTCTTTTGTCTAATTTTATCTATTTTGTCGTGTGTCTTCTTCTTCTTCTTGTGTCTAATTTTATCTATTTTGTCGTGTGTCTTCTTCTTCTTCTTCTTCTTGTGTCTAATTTTATCTATTTTGACGTGTGTCTTCTTCTTCTTCTTGTGTCTAATTTTATCTATTTTGTCGTGTGTCTTCTTCTTCTTCTTGTGTCTAATTTTATCTATTTTGTCGTGTGTCTTCTTCTTCTTCTTGTGTTGTCACACTGCTACCAGGTTGTTGCCCAGTGTCGTGGTTTTCTGTTTTTGTCTTGCGCTGTTCTGGTGGCTTGTGTGATTGTTATCTTTGCTCTTTCACAGGATTCTGCTACGCCATCTAACCATCTTTTCCGTGGTCTTCCTCTTGCCTTCTTTCCCGATGTTCTGTTGTAGAAGACTCTGTATACTGTGGAGTTTGGATGCATTCTTATTAAGTGGCCAAACCACTTCATTCTTTGTTTATTTATATAATTCAAGCACGGTTTTGTGCCATCTTTCTTTCTTATTCTGATGTTGGTGATTCTGTCTTTTCTTGTGTTGTTGGTAACTTTTCGCAGGCAACGCATTTCACACATGTAGTTATTTTTGCGACTGCGCTTTGCTCAATGTCCATGTTTGGCTCTGGTAACACAAAGTAGGTATAAAAATGCTGTTGATCATTTGTTTCTTAGCTGCCTGTGAAATTTTTGGGTGCCTTAACAATGGGGCTAGCTGGTAGGTTACAGCATTTGCTTTTGTACTCTAGCCTCTATCTCTCTATCCAGTTTTCCGTCTTCTGTGAATATGCTTCCTAAGTATTTGAATTCTTTCGTCGTGTGTCTGATCCCATAATAGTTATTGGTTCTTTAGTTTCGTTACCTTTAATCCTGTTTTGTCTTAAAGCGTCAGTGTAAGAAGAGATTTATGTTATGTTATGTTATGCGAACGACGTCATGGCACATTGGGCATTCCCATTCGTGCTCTGTCCTCCGCTGCAGCAGTCATCACAAAGTTTACTAGCTCACCGTACCCTTGAGAAGCTGATTAGTATACCTTCTCTCTCTACCTCGAAGACGACACTGCCTGGCATGACCAAACTTAACTCCTAATTCTCGCACTCGTTCCAGTGTCTGAGACTTGCCCATGTCACATAATTGAGTAAGCCAACGATGATCTAGTTCCGCGTCTGACATCGGTGTAGATAAGAGATTTATAGAACGGCTTTTCTGTGCGCTTTATAAATAGTGTTTTTCACAGCATCTGTTAATTCTGGTCCACCGTTTGCATGGACGGCATTTTTGCTTTGTATCCACTGTATCAGGGTAGTATTGCTCTTTGAGGCGCATTGTCTGTTGATAATCTGCTTCTGTGGCTGAATCGTTTAATTTGTTGTTTCTTGTTGAAGTTCAGTACTGATGTTGGATCCACTTTTTTCCTCATGTCTTCATTTCTCAACCGGTCTCTTCTTGTTACTCCCAGCATTTTGCGTAGACACTTCATCTCTGTCGTGACTAGTTTTCTTCTATCATTTGATGTCAGCGTCCAGGTTTCGCACTGATAGCATAATGTTGGGTGAAATATTATGTTTAACAATGCTTTTTTGTGTTCATGGTGACATGCTTGTACTTTAAAATTGACGACATTTGTCCTATGATTTGATCGGTTTTATAGTATCTATGTTGGATTTGATCGGTTTTATAGCAACTATGTTGGATTTGATCGGTTTTATAGCAACTATGTTGGATTTGATCGGTTTTATAGCAACTATGTTGAATTTCGTTAGTGACAGTCTAATATTGCGCTCCCAGCAATATTTGTTCATTCTAGAGACTCGGTTCCTTGATATTCTGCTTACTTTGCTTGTTCTGTTTACTTTGCTTGTTCTGCTTACTTTGCTTGTTCTGCTTACTTTGCTTGTTCTGCTTACTTTGCTTGTTCTGCTTACTTTGCTTGTTCTGCTTACTTTGCTTGTTCTGCTTACTTTGCTTGTTCTGCTTACTTTGCTTGTTCTGCTTACTTTACTTGTTCTGCTGACTTTGCTTGTTCTGCTGACTTTGCTTGTTCTGCTTACTTTGCTTGTTCTGCTTACTTTGCTTGTTCTGCTTACTTTGCTTGTTCTGCTTACTTTGCTTGTTCTGTTTACTTTGCTTGTTCTGTTTACTTTGCTTGTTCTGCTGACTTTGCTTGTTCTGCTGACTTTGCTTGTTCTGCTGACTTTGCTTGTTCTGCTTACTTTGCTTGTTCTGCTGACTTTGCTTGTTCTGCTTACTTTGCTTGTTCTGCTTACTTTGCTTGTTCTGCTTACTTTGCTTGTTCTGTTTACTTTGCTTGTTCTGCTTACTTTGCTTGTTCTGCTTACTTTGCTTGTTCTGTTTACTTTGCTTGTTCTGCTTACTTTGCTTGTTCTGCTTACTTTGCTTGTTCTGCTTACTTTGCTTGTTCTGCTTACTTTGCTTGTTCTGCTTACTTTGCTTGTTCTGTTACTTTGCTTGTTCTGTTACTTTGTTGTTCTGCTTTACTTTGCTTGTTCTGCTTGTACTTTCGCTTTGTCTATGTTTACTTTTGCATCTTTTGTTTACTTTAGCTTTCTGTTGACTTTGCTTGTTCTGCTGACTTTGCTGTTCTGCTGACTTGCTTGTTCTGCTGACTTTGCTTGTTCTGCTTACTTTGCTTGTTCTGCTTACTTGTTCTGCTATTTGTTTTCTGTTACTTTGCTTGTTACTTTACTTGCTTGTTCTGCTTACTTTGCTTGTTCTGCTTACTTTGCTTGTTCTGCTTACTTTGCTTGTTCTGCTACTTGCTTGTTCTGCTTACTTTGCTTGTTCTGCTTACTTTGCTTGTTCTGCTTACTTTGCTTGTTCTGCTTACTTTGCTTGTTCTGCTTACTTTGCTTGTTCTGTTTACTTTGCTTGTTCTGCTTACTTTGCTTGTTCTGCTTACTTTGCTTGTTCTGCTTACTTTGCTTGTTCTGCTTACTTTGCTTGTTCTGCTTACTTTGCTTGTTCTGCTTACTTTGCTTGTTCTGCTTACTTTGCTTGTTCTGCTTACTTTGCTTGTTCTGCTTACTTTGCTTGTTCTGCTTACTTTGCTTAGTTCTGCTACTTTGCTTGTTCTGCTTACTTTGCTTGTTCTGCTTACTTTGCTTGTTCTGCTTACTTTGCTTGTTCTGCTTACTTTGCTTGTTCTGCTTACTTTGCTTGTTCTGCTACTTTGCTTGTTCTGCTACTTTTGTCTGTTCTGTCTTACTTTGCTTGTTCTGACTTGCTTGTTCTGTACTTGCTTTCTTCTTGTTCTGCTTACTTTGCTTGTTCTGCTTACTTTGCTTGTTCTGTTTACTTTGCTTGTTCTGCTTACTTTGCTTGTTCTGCTTACTTTGCTTGTTCTGCTTACTTTGCTTGTTCGCTTACTTTTGTTACTGCTTACTTTGCTTGTTCTGCTTACTTTGCTTGTTCTGCTTACTTTGCTTGTTACTGTAGTCTTTCTACTATTACTCTGCATATGTAGCTGTTCTTCTATTGAGGCTCTATATCGACCACTTGTTGAATCACTCTTTGTTATCTGTATGCGATATGAGCCTAAGAGCGATTGTACATTGTGCGCGCTATGCGTCAAGTAACCAGCATCCGATTTCTGCGACGTTTAATTACTAGCTGCACACAGAACCTATCAAGATAAATCCGACAATCAGGTTCGCAATGCAAGAAGTTTGACTTTGTGACTGTAAATTGGAAGGAGAGATCGTGGAAGACAGAGAGAAGATGTTGATGCCCGACATCAGGTTCGACAATATCGACT